>VZTF01002825.1:3418061-3582647 GCA_013397755.1 Cnemophilus loriae | reverse complement strand
TTTTTTTTTTTTTAATTACGGGAACATCTGTCTTGAAGAAAAATTCCACTAAAGTTGCCCTTGATTTCCTCTTTACTTATTTCCAATTTTTTTTTTTTTTCATTTGTATCTAAACATCCCAATGTACTCTAGGAACTATAGACATTGCTACTATATCTGCACAGTTAAATATTAATTAGTCTAACATGGTAGGAAAAAGAACGCATTTCATCCTTAGAAGAATTGCTTAGCAGCTCCAGTCAGCCTCTACTTACTAGTCATGCAGTGTGCTTCTTTCTTAAAATAACTGCTTTTGGTTGTTGTTTTTTTTTCTGTCCATAAGCTAAAGGAAATTAAATTACATGGCAAACCTTATGGGGTGGATAATAATATACCGAATTAGATTTTCAAGTAACATATGAAGAGGTCTTGAAGTTGTGAAGCAGCTATAGCTTTCCATAATGACATTTGCTCCGAGGCAAAGCTACCAAGATGAAGATTTGTGAAAGTTTTTTTTACCTAGATTGTGTGAAAGTTTTTTTCTGGATTTAGTCTTGGGAATTCAGGTCTGGTTCTGTTTTTTTTTCAGGTGGAACAAAAGTCTACTTTTGGCTTCAAGGTAGAAGAGAACAGATGTGGACAATGCTGAAAGAAGCATCCAGACATGAAAATCAGTGCAAAGAGGACTATCAGCAAAAATGTGCAGCAAGTGCTGCCCTTCATTAGAAAAAACTCCTATTTCCATATAAAAACCTCCAAAGCTTAGGAGTATTTGTAAGACTAGTCACTATTCACTCAAGCATTTCTTTGTTACTTTTAATTTTATTTTCAGGCACTCATCTAGACGCAATAAAATTGACCAACACACAGTAAATAACTGAACGTCATTTAGCCCAACTATTTGACAAATAGAAAAATTTGGAAAAGCATAGTTGCAGTATAAGCTGGAAATAAAGATTCACAAAAATATGAATTTTATTCATAATTATGAGCACCTTTGATAGCTTTGTTTAAAAAAAGGGTATATTACACCAAACGCAAAATGTTTTCTTCAATGTGCATATTACTTATGATCATAATCAAGAAATTATGGACTTATATACATTGGGAGGGAAATCTAGCCCATCTGGGAGGCAACTTAGCCCACCTCTGCACTCAGAGTAAGCCACCTTCAACACTGGGCTCTGTAGCAACAAAAGGGTACAGATCACACAGCAAGAGGTTATGCGAATTTCGAAAAGGAAATCTGAAAACTTCTTTGTAATTACAAATTACTACATTGAATTTGGTCCAAATGCCTAACCACGACACAAACAGCACACACACTTATAAAGCTTAGGTTATAGTACTAATTAGCATGATTTTTATGTTTGACTACAGGAATTTTAAAGATATGTAGGAATTAAGTGTATGTATAGCATACAGAACTGGAAATGTTAAGTCCATCTCAACTTATCTTCCAAGATTCTTCAATTCTCCAAAATTTATTTCAAAGAAAAATAATGATCATATTCAATATAATTATTTTATGGAAATTAAGATAAAATTTTTGATGCCATGCTGGTTTTTTTCTGTTTCCCCACCTTCACAGAAAAAAAAAATCAGTGTTTTTTGGGGTTTTTTATTTGTTTGTTTGTTTTTAAGAGTTTAGAAATTAAATTTAAGTAGCACTCTACATTTTCTGATATCCACAAAAAATAAAAAAGCAGAAAAAATCCACAGCCTGATACCTGAAATACAGGAAGCAAAAAATCTATTTAGATCTATTTTTATTCTAAATATGTATTATATGCACCTATGTATATATGACTGATATCACAACAGTATCAATAAAGATCATCTTTGGAAACAGTAAAATCCTTGGAAAAATAGTGGCAAATTCTACTTCCTTGGATATAAAGAGTCTTGGAGGTTCAGAGTGAGATGAATGGGGCAATTCATACATCTCAGAGACTTTATTCTGGTTTTCTACTTGCCTCAGGCAAGAGACTTCATTGGTTTACAGCGTCTTCATGTGTTTGAGGTTATATCTCTTGAAACCATAGAGGATGGAAATACAATAAAAAGAAAAAATAAATATATATATATATAAACTTAGGATCGTGGAAAACAAATTTTTAGGGAGTGTTTAATGTCAGTGTAATGGGAAACTCACAGCTCTATTTACATCAGAATATACAGGCATGCTTCTAGGGGATGTAAACTTAGAAATTGCTTTATAATTCTTCCAAAGAGTATAGAGACATGACAAAAAAACACTGAGTTATACTCAGCACCCAATTTTCATCTTCTTTTTTGTTTAAAATCTATTTCAGCCTCTTTCAACCCATCTATTTCCTTTAATAACTGATTTTTTCTTTGATGTAAATGTTAATTTTTTTAAGACAATAAAATCAGTAAAAGGAATAATCAAATTGTGTAGAGAAAATATTACTGAAAAATTGAAAATGCCAAGCAAAAAGCATTTTGTTTTTAAGGACTAGGTACAGACACTGTCATCCTGTGAGCATCTTCAACATAATAGCCTGTGACTTGAAGGTAATATGCAATGAGTGTGATGCAGAGGTTGTTATGGTTTCAGGGCCTTCTGTGACTTTTACTGACTGTAAAATCCTGCAAACAAATATGTTAGACCCGATCCTGGAGGTATAATTCAGAGAATTACGTAACTTCCCTATATAGTGCAAATATGCATATACATGTACCTTCATATTAAAACCAAACCCATTTTTTCTCCCAGTAAAAGAAATCTAATATTGCTGCCTATATGCTTCCAAGAATTCAGATTAATTCAAAATAATTGTACTAACACAAAAGAAGAAACATTCATTAGTACCCACACATATGCAGTGTTATACAGTGGCCACGGGGTTTGGAAAGCTACCTAACTATTCCTATAATAAATGTTCTTTGCTAAACAAAAAACAATATTTAAAATTCTGTTCTAAAGTAATATTTCCAAAGTTAGAGTCAGCTTACATGATATTGATATTCAGTGGGAGCTGAGAGCTTAATTGCCCTTCATGCTTTTGAGCCTCCCTTTTTTTCTTATGGATGTTCCAAACAAATCAAAGTCAGTGGGAAGTTTCTTACTTGGTTCAGGAGTGTTTAGGTCAGGCCATAAATGCCTGAATTTTTCCCACTGGTGACAGCAGCAAAATTTATTGACTCATGGCTTCAGGACAAGTTCCTAAAGTGCCTTCCTTCTTGTAGCATGTATCATTTCCTTTTTAAACATTTATTTCCCACAAAAAAACTCACAGTTCATATTCATAGAGTTTACCTGTAAATAAACTAGTCATTTCCTATGAATTCATCATCAGTGTTATCACAGAGTTCTAGATTAATTTAGCATTTTGGTAGTTTTTCCTCCAGTTTACTAGGTAGATTACTATAGTGCACAAAATGCTCTTCTGTACCCACCATTCTTCACCATACATGCTTGCCATACACTCATGGCATTTTTTAAATAGCTTTACTTCTCCTAAATGTCTTGCATTATACCCTGCAGGTAAAGTAAGAATGAAGAACTAAAACATAAAATTAAGAAAACATACAATGAAAATCCATGTTTAACACTAGGAAGTAATTGAGTCCTTTACAACAAAAAAGGGTCCCTTTGACTCTTCAGCATTGACTGTATGTTATTGAAATAACAAAAACAAGGACTGTGTTTGAAATTATTGCAATTCCGGACCCTTCCTTCTCTTTGACTTACTCTTCTGTATCAAATTACTTGATTATCTTATCATTCAGGGAAGAAAATGCACAGTTCCAGTTGAATAAAAATTATTTTCTTCATGTGATGGCATTACAAGACTTTATCACTCACAGTAATAAAATTGAGTGAGAGACGGAATGAAAATGATACCAAAAATGCAATTCTGAATTCTTGCTTAAATTAGTATTTTATAAGTATGTGTTAGTTTCTTGGTAAGGGGCAACAGTAGCAACATTTTGTTTCTTGCTACTAGATCTACATTTATGAACTATAACTGTACTTTTGAGGGCATTCAGCAGTTTACAAAAATATTATTTATGATAATCTAAAAATATTTTAGCAAATAACATAAAAACTATGAGCAGTAGTTAAGAAGTAATTGCCATTAAAAAGCAAATAGGTAATGCATAACCAGAGGACAAATATTACAGATGTCTCAAGTCTGACTTTCATGCAATACTCTGTTTATGATAACTGTCATCCAGTTGCAAAAAACCAGTATCAATGTATTAACTATCATTGCTAGAAGACCTTAACCATCATGAACTTCAGAAATGGGCAGGCCTTTATATCCATTCAATTTTATGTTATTTTTCGAGTTACTCAAAAGAGATGTTGGAGAACAATATTACAAGAATTACCTTGCTTTGTTAATACTATTAGTGTTTGGAGAACTAAATAACAGCAATAATCTGCAGAATTTAGACATATCAGAAATGTGCTCTCTTCCCCAGCCCATCCTGAGAAGTAGAAGATGTCAGTCATATCAAATTTGTGATTTGGTCCTGAATTCAACTGCTGTCCTCAGCCCAATGAGATACAGGATTTTTGCCTCCTCCTATCATTTGTTATACAATTTAAATTGCAAAATTACAGACTACATAAAATCACAAGGGATCTCACTACCTCATAATCTCCAATTCTTCTCTCCAAACATAGCACTAGTGGCTAAATTCCTCCTTGGCTTTACCACGAAAGCATAGCCAACATTTTAAAAGTGGCTATTACCATATGGTTGTTTAAAGATGGGGTATTTCTTCCAGTTTGGGGCTCCCCAGTACAAGAAAGATATTGATGAACTGGAGTAAATCAGTGGAGACCCACGAGATTGTGTAGTGGCTGGACTGGACATGGCACTTAGTACCCTGGTCTAGTCGGCAAGGTGGTGATCTGTCAGTGTTGGACATGATGATCTCAGAAGTCTTTTCCAAACAAATTGATTCTGTGATTCTGTGATTACAGAATATCAAAAGGACAGGCTTTGTTTAGTTTAGAGAACAGATGGCTAAGAGGTCAACTTTACATTTTCTTCCACTATTGAATGTGTGTTTAGAAGATCTAACCAGGTTTTTCTGTGTGGCACAGCAAAAGGATGAGAAGAGTTATTGCAAGTTTCATCAAGGAAAATTTCCTCTTGCTGTGAAGAAAATGGCAACAATAAAAAAAAAAAAGCAAACAGGGTGGTTGGACACTGGGACAACTTTTCACCAGAGATTCTGAAATTTCTGTCTCAGAGATTTTCAGAACTCTGCTGCACAATGCCTGGAGAAACTTAGTTGAAAATAGAAGTTTTCCTTGACTTGATATGTGGCTTATGGTCGCTTCCGAATTAAGTTGTTCTATCACTTCACAATTTAATATGTGTGAAAGATGATGAGGCAGGAAATGTAACCATATCAATTTTTTCACAGATTCCAAAGATAGAAGGCACAAATTGTACATCCTACTAGGCTGATGACAGTGGTGGGATTCAGGAACAATTTACAGGTAGAAGACAATAATGATACACAGACTGTCTGAGTGCTTCTCTGTAACAATTGCCTAGGATGACTATGGTCAGTTTTATGGTAAATCCCAATAACTTGTCCTGAACAAAATAAAAAGATGTATCAATAATGTAGTTATCTCTTTATATTCTAGATAATGTCTGGTTTTCTTTGTTTTCTCAATTACTCTAAGTATAGTCAGAAGATTTGAAGGAGTATAAATTATTAAGAAAATAGGAATTAAAATAAATAATTTGTAGAATATATATATTTCTATGCATGAAAATTTTGACAAGTGGTTATTCACCAATAAAGTTGTTTGGTTTTTTTCTTTTTTCCTTTCCACTTTTCTGGCCTTGCTTTCATCGCCTTTCTCTTGCATTTTTCCAGGCAGTGGTTCTTCACTAGAGAAAACACTGTTCCTTTTAATTTTTAAAGAGCAAATCTTAAGTCTGTTAACACTTGTCTATGGAGCCATATGGGTTTCCATATGGCATTTCTTTTGATGACTGTGCCATATTCAATATCTTACTCATGCGAATGTCTGTGAAATCAAATGTTTTATCTTTAATTTCCTGCACTGATGAGTAGATGATAACTCTGAGTATATTAGCACATTTCTGCTTTATCTGTCTATCATTAGACTGGAGGATGGCACATTCACACCTTTTTTGATTGCGTAGTTAACTGGTCTAAGAAGACGTAGCAATATGAAATGTCTTCTGTCATGAGTACTATGAATATCTTCTCCTTGCTATTGATCCTTTTATTGCCAGAAATAAACAAGTTCGAATTTGTCTTAACAAATTTAAAAAAACTAAATTGGAAAAAGATGGATACCATGCGAAAAGAACACTAAGGGACATTTTTGATTTTTGAGATTGTCTACATGACTTAGAAATGTCACAACATGAGAAAGGTATTTGTTTAGTGTGCTATAAGCAGAAGGAATGAGTCTTTTTTTGATGAAATAAGCATGACTTCCAACAAGGCATTAATAGAAAAATGCAGTCTGAAATACTTTTGAAG
The DNA here is from genome assembly GCA_013397755.1 of Cnemophilus loriae. NCBI lineage: Eukaryota > Metazoa > Chordata > Aves > Passeriformes > Corvidae > Cnemophilus > Cnemophilus loriae. Next base: position 3,576,152 of record VZTF01002825.1, on the reverse strand, counting down.
ATGTAAACCTCATAATGTCAAGTATTGCAGTTGAGCAAAAACTCATTACTTATTTGATACAAGTAGATGCAGTTATGATTTCATATCATGACATTCATCTACCAAACTAAGGAAACAAAGGAAACTTGTCATTTTATATGGCTAGGTAAAACTAAAGAGTGTAAAAAAAATATGTATATGTAAATTAGAACTAGAAGTGTTGTCTTGCATTTGTAATGCCTACACCCTGTGTATTGAGTTAGGGTTTTTTTTCTAATGAAAATCTATTTCTAATGAAATAGTTTTGGCTCCATTCTAAAAAGCATTCAGGTGTATGAAGTACACTTTTTCTTTTAAAAGTCCATTTTAGGGAGTATGATTCTTGCTTTGGAATGATTCTAGATGTCTATATTTGCTTGCTAGGAAAAACAACTATCCTTTTGCAAAATAAAAACGAATTATATTACCAGTATTATGGTATCCAAATTTAAGATTATTATTTAAAAAATCTTATTCTATTAGAATGGAAAAGAAGAAAAATGTTTGTATCATTATTATTGCCCTGAGATTCTATAATAATTTATGCAAGGAAAATGAAAGAGTTAAGAATGACTCATACCCAACCTTTTGCCTTTTGATTCTGAAGATGTGCAAACTGTGTAGTGGTCGTAGCAGGCAGAAGCTGTTCATCAGCCGTATTTTCCTCTGAGGAGGAAACAGTTTCTTTGAGGGAGATTAGCACAGTTTGATTTAGAGGATAGAAGTTATGATGTATTTTTGAGTTAAACTTGCTTTCAGAGTCTAAATAGGAAAAAAAACCTGTCCAGGTATGGAAATACATTAATATTTTGAAAATATATTTTGAATGATTGTCTAAAACTTAATTTATCAAGGGCTACTAGGAAGCAAGGAAGATAATATTTTGTCCAAAGGAAAAAGAAGAAATAAATGGAAAAGAAAAAAGAGAGAGAAATGAAGTGATATTAAACTAAATGTTCAGGAAAACTTGGTTTGGAAATATTGGGAAAATCTCATGTACATGCACACTTTGTAAAGCTAACTTTTTCATGCATGAAAATTACTTACTGTGCATGTACGTACTCAGTAAAATTTTACCAGCTTCAGTTTTGTATGAAGTGTATCATTTTACTGCCCAGTACTGTACTGATCCACCCAGCAATACTGAATACATATTTGTGATGAGAGAAGGTTAATGGTCTTCCAAATCTCCTATTTTGTTTTAATCTTTATTTAATTCTGTAGCAGGTATAATATATAACTTCTTTTATTGTAGGTGGAGGTGTTTTGTTTTGTTTAGTTTCTGGGTTTTTTTCTCCTCATACAAAACACAGGAAAAAAATTCAACAATATGTTTTCTCAAATAGTTATATATGGAAACATAATCCCATTAGTATATAGACCTTCACAGCTTTCTATCAAAAACAGTAATGTTTTGTCAAAATTTAATAGCTGCAGGAAAGGTCTACCGCAGTAAAAGACATTAGTGGAAGCTATAGTTTGGATCTGTTATCGTGAAGCTCTTCCTACTAAATAAAAGCAAAACCATCCATATATATATCAATAATATAGACAGACCTGGAAAGCTTTACTCAAAACTTTTGATTTTCATGTTGTCTTTTCCTTGTCTCGTTCTGCTCTTAACATAGTTTACCATAACATATTCACTAAAGTGCTAAATGTTTATGTACTGGTTTATATAGAAGTTCATACATAATAAAAAATGCATACACAAAAAAAGGATATATCCAATGACTGTAATGATGAAAGAAGCTGCAAAATCAGTCACTTTTCTTACGAAAAAAATCATTCATACCGCAGTACTGGCCTGTGCAGTAGTGGCATTACTACTACATACTACTGGCATTCTCAACACTGTAGTTATATGACCACATAATTTAGGAGAGATTATAATCTTTTAAAATTCTCTGTAGTAAGTAAAAAGATATATAATTCTGAAATAACTGTTTGTGAAAGGGAAAGAAGAGAGAAAAAAAAACAACCAAACAAACAAAACCCCACAAAACCATATTGCTTAATCTATACAGCTCAGAAAGCTCTTCATATGGCCGTATGTTTTACTAGAATAATTATGTCAAACTGCAAGATTATTTAAAAATGTTTAAAATATTTTAAATATAGGTCACTCGAACAAAGTAAAAAATTGCATACCTTGTAACATTTATGTGTATATATTGACTTGTATAATAACTGCTCTCTATTTCTTTCATAGTAAATACCATTTAGCCTTTGTGAGAAGAGAAAGACCAAGAAAGATGCTTGTGTTGTGTGCATATACAATATATAAGCTTCCGAAATTCTTTAAAGGACAAAAGACACACTGGAGCTCTCTTGCTTTCTTTTTCACACTGACTCTAATGCTTTGCAATTACTTAACCAGTGACAGTGTTCAATTATCCAAGATCTGTGGTCAGTTCTGGTTAAAAAAGGAAAAGAAAAAAGGAAAAAAAACCACAAACCTGTAAGGTATAGGAATAAGATCAGGTCCAAATACTGAATTTTCTTTTGTTTAGTTTTCTAATAAAAAAATTTAACCTGTATCTCTTTTTGCTAGGAGGAAGGAGAGGAAATGGAGGTGGGAAAAGTTCGTGAGCATGGGAGAGAAAGAGAGCAGGTGGCACTATAAATTTACAAGCTTTTATTCAGCATTTATCAGAAAAAAAGACTGTCTTTACTGCAGTGCTTGCAGCCTGAAACGCACTGCATCATTTCTCTCTGAAACTTTCGATAAGTCCGGGTGTGTGGCGGCCTTCAGCTCTAAATCAGGCTCTTCACTTCTAACATGACCTTCCCCTAGGCACCACGATGATGCGTCTCCTGCCTTCTTACACACAAATTGAATCAAGATACTTTAGACTTGTCTTCCTTAGCTGCTTTACCTATCGTACATGATCTAGGACATCAAAGATTTTTCAATTTCTGATTTACCCATTCCCCAGCTTGGATTGTAATGGTAATGATGTGTTTATTCTCTAGATCTGAACAATGAAAGGACTAAAATACAATACAATGATAAGTATTTTGCATTCCAGACATGAAAACTGAATAAGTAACATACAGACTTCAGAAAATTCTTTTGCTGCATTTATAATCTCATTCAAGGTACAAAATTAACTCTGATGAAATAGAAGTAGCATGCCATTCTTTCCACAAACTTCTTGATTGCTTTCATTATTTATTGAACTTGTCTTTTTTTATTATACTGAAGTATTTTTAAAATTCATAATTGGTATAGTCCTGGAAACTGTAATGACAAAGAAAATATACAAGGTTTACAGACTGCTGCTCCTTTAGAATCCAAGAACTTTTAAAAATTAACATTAAAAAAAATTAAAACAAGTGATTAATGCCCACATTTAGCTGATTATGAGAACTCAGTTGAAGCCAAGCACCATGGAAAATTGACTGGAATTTTAAATTGGTATTTTTCATTGGGAAGTATTGAAAAAACATACTATATGTTTTCACAAACACACTATATATTACAAACCATCATTGCATCTATAAATACCGCAAACTTGCGGGATGAATGCACATATAGAAAATAAATGTTCTTGAGACTATGACAATGCATTACTAGATGCATATGCTGATCTCCACCTGAGTTTGTATGAAATATTCTGTGGGAAACACTGGTCCCTACCATTTTCATCTGGATTGACTTTCTATACCTAAATTTGATGCTTGAAGTAATTTAAAGATTTATGTAGTTAATGGTAACAGGAAGATTTTCTCACAGAAGCACTGATATCTCACTGAAATTTCAGTGGCTTTTGTCATTCCAAATTCAGGATAGAATTTTTAATCAAAGGCGCAAGAATAGCTCCTCAAAAACATCAACTCATTTTGCCTCAAAATTCAGTATATGAGGAGACCTGAAACCACTTAACTAAATATCTAAGCAGAGTCCAATTTTTATGATTCTACACAGAAATCAAAATGATTTTTTTTTTCTTCCTGACTCATTTGAATTGCTACCTATCATGGGAGGAAAAGAAAAGGATTCTCAGTCACTTAAAGTGGAATCGTATCTTTTTTGTAAACATTTTACTCACCAGGGTGCAAAATGACAAGTCTTCTTTACGCTCTGGTGGCTGGATTCTAAATCATGAGATCAAAAAGTCAAAAAAAAAAAAAAAAAAGGGTCACTGCAGTGTATTTATTCCACATAATACAAGTTGGAGAGAAGTCCTAGAACAATCTGAAGGATGGGTTGAAGGGACAAGAGCACAGGTGGTGTTTTCCCTCAGTCCCTTGGTTGCAGGGAAAAATGCTGAAAGGAACAGGAGAACCCACCTGATCAACATGTGGCATTGAAGGATGCGTGCTATGGATGGAATTTTGGCTTTTTTGATCATGGGATGGTTTACACGCTGCAAGGCCTAATGGAGAGCAGTGAGGTTTACTGTCTAAATCAGGGAAGAGGATTTTAACCCATGAGTCAGCAGGGCTGATTGAGACAGCTTTGAATTCTGTTTGAAGAGAGAAGGGGGTAAGACCAGGCTCAGCAGAGATGAGCCTAGTGGTGGCATGTGAGATTTGCGGGTGAAGTCTATAGTCCAGCTGAAGTGCATTGACACCAGTGCATGTGGTATAGATGCAAACAGGAGGAACTGGAGACCATTGCGCAGAAGGAAATCTGTGATGTAGTTGCCCTCATAGAAACGTGGTGGGCTGGGGTCAGAGAGGCTGGAAAGCAGCCCAGCAGAAAAGGACCTCGGGGTGCTGGTTGACAACCACCTTGTGTCCAGGGGGCAAAGAAGACCAATGACATCTTGTACTGTATCAAGAATGGTGTGGCCAGCAGGACCAGAGCGGTGATCGTCCTGCTGTACTTGGCACTGGTAAAGCTGCACCCAAGTCTTGTGCTCAGTTCTGGGCCCCTCACTACGAGAAAGACATTGAGGGGCTGGAGCAGGTTAAGAGAAGGGCAACAGATCTGATGAAGGGTCTAGAGAGTAAGTCCTGTGAGGAGCAGCTGAGGGAGCTTGGGTTGTTTAGCCTGGAGAAAAGGAGGCTCAGGGGAGACCTTTCTGCACTCTGAAAGGAGGTTGTAGCCAGGTGAGGGTCACCGTCTCCTCCGTGGCAACCAGTGACAGGATGAGAGGACATAGCCTCAAACTGTGTCAAGGGAGGTTCAGGCTGGACATCAGGAGGAATTTCTTTATAGAAGGGATTGTTAAATATTAGAATGGAATGCCCAGGAAGGTGGTGGACTCAACATCCGTGGAGTTGCTCAAGAAACTACTGTATGTGGAACTTAGTGCTGTGATCTAATTAACAAGGTGGTGATCAGACAAAGGCTGGAATTGATCTCAGAGGTCTTTTCCAACCTAAATGATTCTGTGTGAACAACAACATTTATTGCCACTCAGTTAATTGCTGCATAAAGCTGTAGAGGCAGTGCGATACAAGGTTGGTTTCTAGCGCCTCCAAATACTGCCTGTTCTATTTGGTTTAGGGTTTTTTAGTGTACTCCATTTCTCAGAACAGATCAGAGCAAAGGTTTATAACTGTGATCCTAATTTCAAATTATGGTGGTTTATTCCTTCTGAAATAGTTAGATTCCTGCTGTTTGAGTCCTGTTCTCTAAACACTAATCATGAATTTATTGAATATTAGAAATATCAAATTAGACACATAGTCACACTTGTAATATAATGTGTGGGAAAGATGAGGCAATTTTTTCATACCCTCATTTATGGCAGATGCTATGACCAAATACTAAAAGATTGTTGCATGTATGATTTGTGTACATTACAAACATTAAACAATGATTTAGTTGTGCTTTCCCTATACTAAGATTATTTCTCAAATTCATATGTGATAAAGACACAACAATGATGGATTTATTAAAGATGAGTGATGGTTGAAACCCCAGAAGTTGCATTTTTATTTAAAAATAAATTAAAACAATAAATTTAATGCATACACAGATGAGCCCAGTCTTTGCACACAATAATCATTTGCTGTTTAATTTTCTTGGGCTGGATTGCTTCATATGTTGATCTGATGAGCCATTTCAGCTATCTTTCCCACCCCCATATGCTTGACATTTTGTTCATTAGGATTGGCTTTCCTGATCGTCACAATACAAGATAAAGTGTTATATTAAGAGGAAATGATGGTGTCTCCTCTCCATAATTGAATCTGGAAGATATATCTGCTGTTCTTTAGAACGACATATTCGGGAAGCCAAATAATCAACCTCAAGGGAACAATGTTTTGTGCCTGAGAGATTCAGGTTGCCTAATACTTCACCAGTGGTTTTTGCAGAAAACGTGAAGCTTTTGTCAAAAGAAGCTGGCTCACCTGATAAATAATCATGTCATATAGAAATATATGTTTTTGCTAAAAATGCTTTAAAAATAAGGTTTAAGATACTAATTCAGGGAGAATGGGATATAGAATGGTCTATTCATCACTCTCTGTTGTCTTGCAAAGGCTATGTTCCAGGACTGAACTTCAGGTGCTCTTTTCTTTTGCTTTATTCTTCCCTTCGAAAAGATAAGACCATAAAAAAAAAATGATACCTGAAATCTGTGTTTAGAAAAGAAGTTCTTATGTAAAAAACACAGTGGTATTTATCTCTTCTTCTTTTTTTTTCAAATGTAGCTAAAGCATACATTTATTTTGACATGCATTTTTTCTATAGGGAACGATCAAGGGCATCCAGAAAGGATTATTTCCATCCCAAATTCTCCAGCCTTGAAAAACTATGATGATGTTGCCAATTACAGTAACTGGTAAGAGATGTGTAACACAGTCTTCACAGAACTGGAGAGAGCAATTATAACTTCTCTTAATTTCTATGTCAATATATGCAAAAACTCTAGTAGTTTGATTTTTTCAAGATCACATAATTGTTATGCAGGAATATGTAATTTTTAGCTATTATATTCTGGAATCCTTTTTCCTTTTTTTGTAGTAAATTTAGAACTGCAAAAGCCTTAATAATTTTTAATATTTCATGTTTCTTAAAGCACCTGTCCTTCGGAATTTCAGTTTCAATACTATCTGTATAAACAAAGGAAATATTTGTGATTTGATATTGAAATCTTTTATGGCAAGACAAAGCATGAAAAAAAAAATTCTTCATAATACCTTTATAAATTAAAACATGAAGAGATTATTCTGAGCTCCTGTTGCACCACTATTTTAAATAGAGATTTTCAGAAAGAAAGGCAACCTTTTTGCTTTCTTCTCTCTGGATGACAACCAGAACTAGAAATCAGTCATTTGTGGCTAAGGTTTCAATCATTACTAATTGCTCTTTTTGATATTGATACATAATATCAATACCTTCTTTATTTGGTATTACGATGGACATAAAATTTTATTTTTGTCACCCTAATTCCCTTTCTCATAACAACAAACTGGATAGTGTGCTAAATAAGTACATTGCTCAATCAAAACACTATAAAAATTCATCTGTGAACAATTTGGAGGGTATAGTTTTTGTTTCACACCTAGAATCTCTGCTAGATTTCATATGCAGTCTCTTGATCTCTCCCTCTTTTTCACTCCAGTACTTTCCACATAGCTTTTTTCCTATTTATTTTATCCCTTCTGTCATAAAGGTATTGTCTTATTATTGTATTTATCCTTTTTCTTTTTAAAAGATCTCGGTTTTCTCATCTTCAAATGGATGATCATTCTTCAGAAACTTTCTGGGAAAGAAATACGATTGGGATGAAAAATCCCAACTTGAATAACTGTTATTTTGAGCTGACAACAAAGGAATTCAGTCTTGCAAAGTTCTAGTCGTAGATCCACAGATAAAGTCTATTCAAATGCAAGAGTAAGCATCTGCCGTGTCTATAAGACAGAGCTCTATGGTACATAACTAATTTTGCTAGCAATGTCATACAGTTTAGAGACTGCCCCTTTCCAGGTTATGTCACAATAATCAGCTGATGATCAAAGGAGTGAGAAAATCCATTATGACATCAGAGTCACAGAATCATAGCAAGGTTGAGGATGGAAGGGAAGTCTGGAGAGTCTTCTGGCTAAACCCCGTTTCTCAATCAGGGCCACCTGCAGCCAGTTTCCCAGGACCGTGCTTTCCAATATTTCCAATGGTGTACATTCCGCAATCTCCATAGCAACCTGTCACTCTCATAGTGCAAATGTGGTTCCTGATGTTCAGAGACAACCTCCTGTGTTTCAGTTTTTTCCTTTTGCCCGTGGTTCTGTGGATGAGTACCACTAAAGAGTCTGGCTCTGTCTTCTTTAGATCCTCCCTTAACATATTTACTCCTGATAGTTCTGTTCTCCAGGCTGAAGAGTTCCAAATGTCTCAGCCTTTTCTCATAGGAGAGATGCTCCTGTCCCTTTGTCATCATTGCAGCCCTTTGTTGGACTCTACAGTTTGCATGTATTTCTCTTATTCTGAGGAGTCCAGAACTGGTTAAAGGATTCAAAGAGCAGCCTCACCAGTGCTGAAAAAAGGCAAGGATCCCCCGCATGGAACTCCTGTCTAATGCACCTGGGATACCATTGGACTCTGCAGCAAGAGCACCTCACTGGCACCTGTTGAATCAGACACTCTTTCAATTAGACAGAGCTTTTTTTACAAAGCTGCGTTTTACCTGTGTGGCTCCTAGCTTAAATATTTGTGCTTGGGGATGTTCCTCCTGTATACAAGATTTTTCAGTTCTTGTTGAATTCGATGACATTTCTCTCATCTGAGTTCTCTAGCTTGTTGAGGTCCCTCTGGATGGGAGTGTGAATTTTTGGTGTATCAGCCACCCTTCCCAGTTTTGCATCAACAGAAAACTTGCCAAGGTTTCCTCTGCCCCATCATCTATATCAATTAATGGAGATGTTAAACAGGACTGGACCTAGTACTGATCCCTGGAGTACACCACTGGTCACTGGCCTCCAACTAGAATTTGAGCCATTGATTGACTGCCTCTGGGCCCAGCCATTCAGCTCATTTTTAACTCACCTCACTGCTCATCCAGCCCAGACTCCAACAGCTTGTCTATGAGGATTTTATGGGAAAGTGTCTTAAGCCTTAACGAAGGCCAGCTAGACGATGTCCATCACTCTCCCTTCATACACCAAGGTAATTATTTCATCGTAAGGGTTTATCAAGATGGTCAAGAATGATATCCCCCTTGGTGAAGCCTTTCTAATTATCCTGTACTTATGTGTCTGGAAGTGTTTTCCAAAATTAGGTCTGCATCACCATTCTAGTTTAATAGCAGGACTGTTTTGAAGAAAAAGATAACGCTGCCATTTTGAATGACTACCAGTCAAAAGTCTCCTGATTTTATCTCTGACTCCAACAGTGGTGTATGGATTTAAGACATTCAGATGCTCTCTCTGTCAGTTTATATGTCCATGGCATGTAGCTAGATAACAGTACGGGCAGATACGTAGGGCTTCACTTATGACTCAACTTACAACAAAATTTAAAAAAATCTTTCGTGCAATATGAGCATTTCAGTACCATTCTGTTGATAGCAAATCACCTAGAATGCAGCAGATTTTGAATTCACCACTTGCTTCTATATTGGCTAACTTCATGTTCAATACTCCTTCTGGCTTGAAATATGCAAAGTTCTTCTTAAATCAAATAATAAGTCTTGAATATTTGGAAATTTTAAAAAAATAACATTAAAACATTTTTCATAACATGCTTTTAACTAATGAACTTTAAAACATCAAAATGGAAGCACTTATCTTTCCCATAATACCTAAACCTAGAGGCAATGAATCATCTGAAAAGAGGAATGCTTTTCAGAGCTGTTTTCTTACAAAATTTAAAAGCTATTTCTAGTAGAATTATTTTAAGGCACAATTTGAAAGTTCTACTGCATATTTTATACTTTTAGTGTGTTTCATGCCTAAAGACTTTAAAGACTGGTGAAATATGTTGCCCATACCAGGTTTCACCATCAGCTTTGTTATCCTCCCAGTCTTTTCACGTAAAAGGGAGACAGTATTTGACCTTAAAAGAAAAAGATACTGTTAATGACAATGAAGTGCAAAAAATGAAAAAGGTTCATTCTTTCCATACTCAAAAAATCCTTTTTTTTTTTCCCTAAATGTGTTTTATATGTGGAGAAAGGAGGATTGAAGGAAATGTCCTCACACACTTTTACACTAGAGCATAAAAGAGCCTGGAATAATGGTGAAATAAATTGCTTTGGCATGTGTATTAAAAAGCCAGTCCTAGGACTGTGAATGTGGTCTCTTACAAAGAATAATTTTGTGTTTTGTCGTAAAAAGTATGATAGTTCATTAATATCCATTCACATCTTTGCCTTTCTGATGCAGTTAGCAAAATGCGTTTGCAGAATTTTCGAATAAGGGGGTTAAAGAGAATAGATACATTAAATAAGCACCTTCTGAAGGGAACTTTATCCCATATTTGTTCCAAGTATTCCAGGTATATTTTTTTCTGAAAAGTATTGACCATTGTTGGCAACAAGGTATCACAGGATATGTGCCAGTACTCTGATTAGTGGCACCGATCTTTAATCTTAAATTCTTATGAATGGCATGCAAATCTGAAAGATGTGATGTACTAGGCTTTTTAAAATTTCTATGAAATACAAACTCTCTCTGTGTACACTGTCTCTCTTCACAGCTTAAAAACCCAGTTCTCACATTTTTTTAGTCTCAAATGACCCAATTTGATGATATTTCTCTTTAAAGCATGGAATTTTTAGCATGTTTTATAGAATTTGTTGAAACTTTAAAAGAAAAAAAAACAAACAAGAAAACCAACCAAATCACAAAATATTTTCCCTAAACCAGTAGATATCAAATAAAGTAATTATTGTGGTATAATAAAAAATAATACATGATGTCTCAAGGAAGTAAAAGTAAGAAAACCAAATTAATTCTAACTTGTTAAATGTATGTGTAGATCCTATTGGAAATATATGACTTAAACACTGAAACCTGCTGTGGTGGGTTAACATTTTCTGGCTGCCACCTACCAAGCCACTGTCTTACTACTCTTCCTTAAGTGGACAGGAGAAGAAAATAAAATTAAAATGCTTGTGCATCAAGATAAAGACAGGGAAATTCCCTACCACTTATTGTCATGGACAAAAGAGACTTAGCTTAAAGAAAAATGATTTAATTTATCATAAATTAAAGTGCATTTGGATAGTGAAAAAAATAACCAAACAAAAGAAAACAAAGAATAAAATAAAACATATTACACTCCTTTTCTAGGTTCAATTTCACAATGACAGCACTTATGTAAGAGATCATTCCAGGCAGCATAAGAATTACTTTAGAAATAAAGCATTGTGTTTCTGGTTTAGTTCCCTTTCATGTAGTTATATATTTGCTTTTCTAAAACATTGCTTCTTTACTTAATAGATCATAAGTGTTGTCACTGCAGGAAATCTGTTTTAAATGGGTACTTCATAGTTGGTATTCTGGGAAGAGTATAGGAATGCTACCCAGCTGTATAGGGATGGGGTGAGGAAGACCAAGGCACAGCTGGAGCTAAACTTGGCAAGGGACACAAAGAATAACAAGCAGGACTTCTACAGGTATTTCATCCAGAAAAGGCAGGTCAAAGAAAGTGTACCCCCACTGATGAGCAAGGCTCACAAACTGATAAGAAGAGACAAGGGAAAAGCTGAGGTACTCAACAACGTTTTTGGTCTGTCTTCACTGGCAATGTCTCTTCCCACATCTCTTGAGTGGATGAACTACAGACACTGGAGGAGCCTGAATATACATGAGTAAATGGAACCAGACAAGACACATTCCAGAGTCTCGAGGGAACTGGCTTATGTAGTTGCCAAGCCACTTTCGTATTTGAAAAGTCATGGAAGCCAGATGAAGTCCCTGATGACTGGAGAAAGGGAAACATTGCACACATTTTTAGAAATGGGTAGAAAGCGCAAGGACTTGGCACTTGCCCTCATACTATACTATACTATACTATACTATACTATACTATACTATACTATACTATACTATACTATACTATACACTATACTATGCTATACTAATTGACCTCGGCCCACCAATCCTGCTTGTCCAGATCACTCTGCAGAGCCTTTCTGCCCTTCAGCAGATCAACACTCCTGGCCTACTTGGTTTCATCTGCAAACTGTCTGAAGGTGCACTCAATCCCCTTGTCCAGGTCACTGATAAAGATATTAAATAGGACCAGGCCCAATACTGAGCCCTGAAGAACACCCCTTGTACCCGATCAGCAGCTGGATTTAACTCCATTCACCATCACTCTCTGGGCCTGGCCATCCAGCCTTTTTTTACCCAGGCAGGAATACTTCCAACCAATCCTTGAGCAGCCAGTTTCCCCAGGAGAATACTGTGGGAAATGGTGTCAAAAGCTTTAATGAAGACTAGGTAAACAACATCCACAGCCTTTCCCTTATCACCTATGTGAGTGATCTTTTCATAGAAGGAGATCAGGTCAGTCAAACAAGACCTGCCTTTCTCAAATCCATGTTGACTGGGCCTGTGTCAGGCCTCCTGATCCGATAAGGGAGAAATGTCTCTGCTGGAATTAAGGTGCAAATGAGACCATGCACCAAAGTGAATAATATGGATTTTATTTAAGAGTAAATGTGAGGCAGAGGTATAATGAAATAGAAAGGGGGAGCAGGGAGAGAGACATCAAGCAGAAAATAGTCACCACCCGTGAATCCAGTAGTGTCCAATTGGTCCTTCTCCACCCTGGGCTTCTCGGTGGTGGGGATCCCATAGCTGTTCTTTTGGGGGTCTCGCCTTTATACAGTCCAAATTCCAGGTATCCACAGGGCAGAGACGATGTTCCCATATTTTGGGGTGATATGTGTACAAGCAGTAGCTTTCTTTCCCACTTGGATATGGTGGGAATTTTTGCCCAGATGCATTAACCACAATGTGCTAACTGGACCTTACTTCCATCATGCCTGCAATTAGCATTTTCCTGCTGCAAATTCCTGCCTTCTGAGCTTATTTCAAGTTCCCACTGTGGTGGTTTATTTTACGGCAAGTTCCTTCTGTGGCTTTGACAGCATTTTGACACAGGTAGCTGCTCTTTTAGCCTGATGTCCCATTTGTCCTGTGATGGCACTAACCTGATGTGCTCCATAGCCTTCCCCAGCACTGAAGTCAGACTGACACACCAGTAGCTCCCCAGATCCTCCTTGCAGCCCTTCTTGTAAAATCAGCCTTACAGACAATGACAAAGGACTGCCAAATATAAATGTCAATAGTAAGCACAAATTTTCTGCTGGAGTAATAACAAGTAGTACTACCCATTTTGTAGTAGGGGATGACTCATTCCTTACCTCATCTACTTCCTAAGTGCCTACACCAAAGGGGAAACTACTACGGACAAACTCTATATCCTTGTTAACAACCTGGGCTTACAATACATATCCAGATGGGGTGGAAAAGAACACGTAGAGCCTTTATTCATCCACTTGGGGTCTGTGAAGAACAAGTTCCCCACATTACATATTTTGAGAAAGAAATTACTTGGTTTATTTCTGGTGTAATAAACTGTCAAAATCTTTTCACCTGGCTACATCCTTAGCTTTGATCTTCATGAAATAGTGCTTTTAAATTTAATTTTCTATCTTATTTAAACATTCTTGTAGTGTATAGATCATTATAGCTTCTTAAAAGTTCATTTGTGTTTTAATAATCCATATGAGTTCTTGTCATCTCTGTAGCAAGATCATTCAGTGAAACCTTAATTCTTATGCTATTATGAAAACCTTGTTTTGTTCACTTAAAAAGTCTCATTTAGTTTCTTTATAAATGTTTTTTTGCTTTAATCACTGAAAGATCTCCAGACAGATTATATCAAATTGCCTTACTGTTCTCACTAACAAAGGCAAAGAATGACTAAAATGGCACACTATTTATTTATATTATTTCCCATAGAAAAACATTTAACACCTTCAAAACAGAATTAAGGGGAAAAGCAATGGAGCAAATGATATTAGAAAAATATGCACGCTAAATCTACATTACACAAAGTTGAACAATATAAGCTTGTTATTTGATGCATTTTAAAGAGTGTTCTGCCAAGCTTTCAGCTGAAGGAACTGTGCTGAAGCTGTGCACTGTTCAATGCATCACATACTAAGAACAGTTTGCAGCACACAAAGAAATTGAAACAAAAATAGTGTTCAGCACTCAAGAAAACATTCCATCAATCAAATTTGTAGATTGACTTCTTATCAGAAATATACATATCATTCCACGTGATCTTAAACTTAGAGTGTGCAAAATACTATCTTGCAATAAAATATGCAATAAAAATAAAAACTATTAAAAGATCAGCCAGCAAATATTTTGATCAACAGAGAAGTTAGGAAAGGAAATGATGCATGAATCTCTTCTAGCTACAAGTGACTTCCCCAGAAAAATTCTTGTAAGCAGTTACATTACTATAAGAAGTGATCTAAATTCACAGGGTCTAAAATCACAATCTAAAGTCCAAAAAAAGTCAGGTATGCTAATGTTGGGTTCTTCACTAAATAAACATTTTAAAGCTGATGAAAGGCTGAAATTTTACTTGCTAAGTCATGTTTTAGCATGCAAGAAGCAATTTTTCATTAGTTGTATTGTACCTGCAGTGGAATGTTTTTGTCATAATAGTGAGAAATAAATAAAAGATAAAGTTGCAACATTAGCATTCTGTTTAAAAAAAAATAAAGGGCAGCGTCTGAAAAAGCTGTTTTCTTATTGATGAAAAGTCTGAAAGGAGTATTCGCCATTTTTATTAGTCAGACTCTATGTATGGTAGATTTAGTTTAATTTATTATTTGTATGTTGACAAGACCACATAAGCTTGATCAGGGACTAACATGTCCTTGCCATAAGAATAGCATAATTAATTATAAGGAAGATAGTACTTATGAAAAATTTTACAGTTGAACAAAATGAATAAAACAACTGAAAATAGGCAAGAAAAAAAGGAAAAAAAGAACAAGATTAACAGTATATCTTGCCCTGGTAAGAGTCATAAAGAATATTAGAATATGAATACTCAGTTTCACTGATATTGAAACTGGAAATTTGAATTGGGATTAATCTCAATTGATAGCACCACTAGAATAGATATTGAAGCTAGTTAGGGATCTAAAAACTAGCAAGACTCTGCTAATCAAGGTCTTACTCATAATCAACAGAACAAGAGGGGTCATCAGCTTTGAGGCTGAGTCATGCCATCTCTGAATTTCTTTTTCCTGCCTTTTTTTACCCCATAAACCGCATAAAGAATCTGTGTGATTAATTTTTTTTTAAGGTTTTAACTTCTAAATAGCTATTGAAAAAGGAAATTAATCTTATCCTTTCCATTTGTTGATTAATTACCCTCTAACTGGCTACTTTTACTGGTGCTCTCATTGCCTTAGATCTATTTTAACAGAATTTCAAAACCATAGAAGAAATTAATCTCTGGAGGTCAATAGGATCCAGTTTCACCGTAATCCGAATTTTGTCCTGCTTTGTCGTCGTAGTACTAATATTCTGTTTTATTTGTTTCCTATTTTATCTTGTATTCTTAGATTTTAATAAATAGTGTTTTTTTTCACTCTAATTGTTGTTTGTGTTGGGTGCAGGTGTCCAGGTGTTTGTAGTGGGGGGCTGCAGAGGTGGCCTCCGTGGGAGATGGCTGGAGCTGCCCCATGCTGGACACAGACAGCTCCAGGCAGCTCCAGCAAACCCACTGCAGGGTACAGCTGAGCCCCACAGCCCCAAGCCAGTGTGGTGGCACCTCAGAGCAAACACATCTGAGAAAGGGGAAAACACTGTAAGGCAGTGAGGGGTGGTGGGAAATGTATCAGAAAGAGCCTTGTGGACACCAAGGTCAGAGGAGAAGGAGAAGGTGCTCCAAACGCTGGAGCAGGCATTCTTCTGCAGCCTCTGGAGGGGACCAAAGTAGAGCAGGTATTCCCCTGCAGACTGTGGAGTATCCCATGCTGGAGCAGTTGGACATTTTCTGAAGGACAGCTGCCTGTGGGCAGGATCCATGTTGGAGCAAGCAAAACATACGAGGAGGAAAGAGCAGCAGACTGCTCCTGACCCCAATCCCCCATTCCCCATCCAGCCAGCACTGTCCATAGAGAAGGAGGTAGAGGAGTTGGGGAAGAAATAGTGAAGCTAAACCTGGAAAAGGGGTAGGGAGAAGGTGTTGTTTCACTTTTGTCCTTGTTTCTCACTGTCCTACTGTTTTAATTGGCAATAAATTTTCACCAAGTTAAGTCAGTTTTTTGTGGGGACATGTCCATGTGATTATGTGCCCATGTGGAAGGCAATCTCCCTCTGTTTAACCAAACCCATGAGTTTTTAATCTTTCCTTTCCCTGTTCAGTCAAGGATGTGGAGTGACAGAACATCTGGGTAGGTATCAGGAATCCAGTCAAGGTTAATCCAACACAATGCTAAAAAGAAAAGAGAGAAAATAAGGACTACCAAAACATTTCTTTGTTCAGTTTACTTTTTTTTTCTTGCTTTTTTTTTTCCTCTTGAGTCTCTAACTTAAAGAAAGCAAGATAGATAAATTAAATTGAGCAATACCTATATTAGTCTGATTGCTAACATAGAAAAATAGTAAAGAAATTACCTAGCAATGTATCTGTGGTGTGAACTTTCAAAGCTTCAGTTCAGGCACTGAGTCTAAATTAATTTAGTTGTAACCCTGGACAACCTTAGATTTTTGCAGCAAGTTTTCTCAGCAGTTCAGTTTTTGAAGCTATACTGTTATTTAAGTATGTTCGCAATGTTCTTTGAAATAAGTAACTTTTATAGACCCTACTAGACAGAATGAAACACAATACTGCATAGTGTTACATGAGTATACTTTATTACAATCCACCCCTCAAAGTACAGAATTAGTATTGTATTCTCTGAGAAATACTTCAAGGTAATGTAAGGTTCAAACCAGGTTGTAACTTACAGGCTGGCAAGTTCATAAGTTTGCTTGCTGCAAATGCCATACTGTTTAACCATGATATATCCTTAACATAGTTATTTTCCTCCAAACGTCCAAGGATTTTCTATTTGTTTTTTTATTTGTTCTGTGCTATTTAGGAGAATTAAGAGAAGAAAAAGCATAAAGAAGAAATTTACCTGGCTGCATTCCTAATCTCTGCATTTGCAAAAACAAGCAAATAAGAAAAGTCATGTATATCATCAGTGCATATAAAATCTAAATATCATCTGCCTCAGTATTCTTCGCAACATTTGGACTAACTAAATGTGATATCAAGGATTCAGCATGTGTGCAATTTAATTTAATAAGGGCCATACTGACTGAGATCTAAACTGTTGTTCTGAGAAATATCAAAAATTACTTCCTCAGAAACACACATGACTAACTTCAGCACCATGTAGGCTCCTTTTTGGCAGTTACAGTGTACAAATTTGGAAAAATACACTTTTAAGAAGGGCAGTTGTTTTTATTTAGATTCATGAATAGCTGGACTTGATGGATTGATCAAAGTGTTTTAAAATGTAAAATTTCCCTTAGAACTAAGTACAACGCAGAGATAAGAAAAATGTAAATTCAGTAATTTAAAGGTCAAACCCATTATATGGCAGCAATCTGAATGTCAAATCTACCTTTTTCTCAAGTTTTTCCTATCTTTTTCCTCCTAATTGTGTTTGTCCAGTCTTTCATTTTGGCCTTTTTGTTTATTGCAATATGACTTCTCCATGGTTTGTTACTTTTCCATCTTCTATAACTTTTTTGCAGTAGTAGAAAGACAATAAGACTTCTCTTTTTCAGTTTATTATTCTTCCCCTCATTTCTTCCCTGTTTCTTTCAGAAATGAGAAGTACAGTATAAGCAGAATACAGTCAAGTATTTCTTTTAATTTCCAGGAATCATCCAAGGTATTTTTCATTTTTAGTCTCTGTTCTCATTAGTACATATATGAAGTAACTTATCTCCTCATTTGCTCTTTTACTTGTTTGGTACTTTTCCTTAATTTTCAGTATACTTTCCTGTTGTTTCAGATTTTTTTATTTTCCTTCATTTTTCTTGATTAAGAAGAGAAAAATCCCAAGCCCTGCATGTGAGATAGAATAACTTGAAACAGCACAGACTAAGCATGGATGTCCTGTTGCACTCTGAGTCAGATGTGAGTCAGCAATGCATCCTTTTGATGGTAATATACAGAGTTATGTTAGAAAAAGGATATATTACAGATCAAGCAAATGGTTTCTTTCTCTTTATTCGGTATTTGTGATGTCTTAGTTAGACAATCATCTCTGATTGTGGCCCCCCAAAGTGTCAGACATTTAGACAGCTCCAACATATTTCATATGAGGAAATATTGAGGAAGCTGGATTAGACTGCATGCGAGAAGGCTCAGAAAGACCTAATCATGGTCTTCTACCACCTAGAGGGTTATAGTACAGAAACGACTAGACTTGACACAGAGGTGAAAAGGAAAGAAGAATACTTTCACAAGTCGTAATAAAGGAACAAAAGAATGGTTAAGTCATCGTGTCTCATGATTCTCATGAAGAAGCTGCTGATGTACAGCCTGGATGAGCGGACAGTGAGCTGGGTTGAAAACTGGTTGGATGGACAGGCCCGGAGAGTGGCGATCAGTGGCATAAAGTCTATTTGAAGGCCAGTAACAAGTGGTGTACCCTAGCAGTCAATACTGGGTCCAGTCCTGTTTAACATCTCCGTTGATACAGATGATGCAACAGCATGTACCCTCAGCAAGCGTGCCGATGACACAAGACTGGAAGGAGAGGCTGATATGCCAAAAGGTCATGCTTCCATTCAGAGGGACCACCCGTGACTGACTAAACCCCTAGAGGTAGAATGTGACCCACTTGATTAATGCCTAAAATTTAAGAAGATTCAGTGGATATGAGCCAGGGCCATGAGCCCATAAAACTCAGGGAATAATGCAGGATGTGACTGACCATAGCTGTTGCAAAGAAGCTCACTTTTATCTCAACTGCTGAAACCACACCTGGAGTATTGTGTCCAGTTCTGGGAACGTCAATAGACAACAGGCATAGACAGATTCCAACAAAAGGCCACAGAGAGGATGAAGAGACTGGAGCCTCTCTCACATGAGGAAAAGGCTGAGGTAGCTGAGGCTGTTTAGCCTAGAGAAGTGAAGTCTTGGGGGCATCTCATCAATGTCTACACATACTTGAATGAAGGATGCAAGGAAGACAGAGACAGACCCTTTTCAGTGATGTCAGGGACAGAACCAGAGGCAATAGGCACAAACTGAAATACAGTTCTCTCTGAACATCAGGAAAGGCCTTTCTCACTGTAAAGGTAACTGAAAACAGCTCTTTGTGGAGTTTCCTTCCTTGCAGTTATTGAAAAGCCTTCTGAACATGGCCCTGGGCACACAGCTCTAGGTGTTTTTTTTTAAAGTAGGAGGTTAAACCTGGTGACCCTCCAGAAGTCCCTTCAAGCCTCAAGAGTTTTGTGTTTCTGTGGTCTTAGTCTCAAAACCAGAGCAGTAGGAACTTCTATAACTTGACTTAAAATTATGTGTAAAGCAGCGTAAATGGGGAAAAAACCCGCATCATTTGTAGTTGCTTGTGCTGATAAGAAGACGTATTGGACTGTGTGAAGCTGGAGGGATTGGAGGTATGTTGCTGGTGAGGATGGAGACTTGTAGCTGGATAAAAAAAGTTGGATTTTGAAGGATGATATGATCACCAAGGAACGCAGTTGTATTTTGAAAAGAATGCACTGAACTGTCTAATTGTGAGTTTGTACTTTAAACAACCAAGATTTCACTATCAGTGTGAGATTTACAAATACCTTCTCTCCATTTCTGTATTTCTCAGGTCAACTTTCAGTCAGTTGTTCTTTACTCAGGAAATCATTTCCTCCCAGGCCAAGAAAGGGTTGAGTAATGTCCTTCTGTCAATCTCACATTTCCTTCTAAATACAAATATTGAATGCAGTCCAAGCCATCATACACACTGAGTTCAAACTAATGTCTGTAGAGTGTGGATAGTCAGGAGATGAGAAAACTGTGGGAAAAGAGAGTTCAAAGCAATCTCAAAGTATTGGTTGAATTTGTGTTGGAACTCATATGTATACCATGGTATACAACATGGACCTGCACTGAAACACTTCCCAGTAGTTTTGCTGAAGACATTGATTAACCTGCAATTGCACTTTCTTTTGGAAAACAGCCTCTGAGAGCCATTGGGAAGGTGCCTTTGGAAAGGAACCATATTGTACCCTGCCTGGGTGACGAGAGAACCAAAACTGTAAGGCACAGAAAAAATTAACTCACTTTTCCACAGTATGAACACAAATCACGACCAAAAAGAAAAAATAATCAAATAATATTAATGTTTTCATTTGAACTTGACACATTTCTTAAATGAACCAGCAATCACAATATCAAATACTGCTGAGGGATCTACAAACTTAAAACCTGACGAGTGCCCTCTGGTTTATTGACAGTATGACTCATCTCTCAATATCATTAAACTTTTTCTCTGAACTCTGATCATGTTGAGTCCTAAGTATTAGCTTCAGCAGTAGAAGTATGTTAACTCATAACTTTGCTTGTAGTTAAGCAGTTTTTCGACTAAGTGTACTTAGCTTCCTCAGGATCTTCAGCGATGGCTGAATTGTATCATGTTAAAACCATGAAGAGAATGGAATGAGACTTCTAGTGTCTTGGAAAGTAGTGCAACTTCTCTATATACGTCTCACCTCACTGAAAATAATATTTATTGAGATTTTTTAAAAATTGTGGAGTTTTTTTAATATGTTCTCGTTTTTTAAGAAAGACAATTTGTATTTATCGCATGGTTACTAACTTAGTATACCCCTAATGCATGATCAGATCTCAATGTTTATTTGAAGTCTTTTTTATCTCTGTACTTGCCTTTGTAAAATGGAGGATGCCAGCTGAATCATAAAGCAAAATGATTACATTTCTACCCTATCTGCTCCTTCCTCACATAAGTTCTCTTCCATTCCTCTGGGTTCTCAGAAAGGATGAGAAAGATCAGTAAAGGAGTTCAAGCAAATAGTTGAATCTAGTACTGAAAGAAAAGTAAAAAAAAATCCTATGTTAAAATTGTTATGTGTTCCAACATGTTGCATAAACATCTTTTTAAACTGGTTATATTTTTGCTTTGGTTTTAGTTGTTGCTTTTTTATTCCAATTTATTGTAATTGGTGAGAGCCACATCATCCTGAAAATTGCCCTTGACTACTATTATTTTCTTGGCAAGACAGGTGTTCTTGCACAGTGTGCAGCAGAGCAAGAGATGCAATTCCAAGGCGAATTTCAAGTGGCTCATTCCATGATATAAAAGGCAAAGGAGGAATTGCATCAAATGAAATGGTGACAAAATGAAGTTTTGTTTGCAAGTTAGAGTGGAAATATAATAGAATGCAGAGCAGCCAAAAGTACATACTGAATTCACAAAGAAATATATTGCTTTATGAGAAAATTATAGTCATTTGTATTCTCAGCAAGTAATCTTGTTAATTGACATGAATTAACAAGAAATTAAAGTAGGTGCCATGGAAATTCTTTTTATTTCACATCTTCCTTCCTGTGCTTGTCATGTATTCTGTAAACCGCAAAGATCTCCTTTCATGTAGCAGTTCAGGCTGCACAAAAGGTTCAGAGTCCTGCTTTGCAAGTGATTATCAAATATTTGTCAAAAATCTACTGAAGTGTACTTTCTGGAATTAGGCAACACACAGAGAACTAAAGCCTTGGTGACCTTCTGCATTTTTTCAAGCCAGTCTACTTTTAATAAAGATTTGAAACTGAATTTTTTTTTAACATTGTCTCCTTAATGTTTATTGAATTTCCCAATGGCACAATTCCTCTCTCTTTCTATCAGTATATCACACAGCTCTTCGTAGCTGTTCATTGCAATTTGCCGACTGTCCTTTGGTTTGTCACTCCATTCTACTAGAAAAAAACCCCAAACAAAATCTTTGTGCCGCATGGTAAACTAGGTCAGAGAAGTGATCTATCAGAAACTATTCAGGGCCAGGTTGGATGGGGCTCTGAGCAACCTGGTCTGGTGAAAGGTGTCCCTGTCCATGGCAGGGGGGTTGGAACTAGATGGTCTTTAAGATTCCTTCCAACCCAAACCATTCTACAATTCTATGAATTGAAAAACAAATAAACGAACAAACAACCCAAACCAAAAAACAAAACAAAACAATCAAACAAACAAAACTCCCCCAAAAAAAACAAAGAAAAAAGAGGGTTAGCATGAAAGGGAGGGAGGATGCATTTCAAAGCGGCATGAAAATATATGCAAGAAGCATGTATGAAACCATATATTCAGAAGCACAAAGTTCTGATACAATCTATGCTTCCATCATGCACTCATGGTCTTTAGACATTTAAAACAGACTAATATAGCTCTAAAATTTTATATTAAAAAGGGATAGTACATCTAATATTCTTTCCATAGAGGAAAATTAGAGTTTGAAAGCAAAATGTAAAGGCACAAGGTCACCTGTAGAAATTTTACTTCCTCATGTGTCATCTTGCAGCCTAGCTTTTTGGGACAAGTTCTGCAAGCCATATTAACAAAAATCTGTTTCTGAATATCCTGGCCAGGAGCTGTTGTCATAAGCATTTCCAAATTACTGTATCCACAAAGAACTGAATTAACTGGGCATAATATATTTTTGGCATGTGACTTCATAAAACCTAGCATAATGTCATGAAACCTACCAGCCTGAACTCCACTGTTTGCAGAGGTGATAGTCTCATGGGAATATTTTCAGCTCTGAATGCACACAATTTGCCTTGAAAGTAAACTTGTGGCTCTTAGTAATGCAACTTCTTCTCTATCCCTCTTTTTCAATTGCCAAGCCTGATAAGCTGCGGTTTTTTTCTTTTTTTTTTTTCATTTAGATCACACTTTCCTCACAACTTAATAAGAAAGAAGCAATTAAGAATGTCCCATCAAAACTTTCAACACCCACATAAAAAATCTGGAAAAGAATCTGAAATAGCTGCAGTACAACAACAGCTAGCTTTAAAATACCAAAAGAATACATGTATATATACCTCTGTGTATATATGTTTATGTTTCATATATAGAGATTTGTGTTCATGCAAATGTGTTCTTCTTCCTCTTTATGGACTTGCTGAAGTACTTAAAGCATAACAATTTTTATGAAACAAATGACTGGGGTCAATGATTAAAGAAATAATCTAGTTTGTTTCAGAGCATAGTTTATAGTGCTAAGAATTGCCCTTTCAAGATGGTGATCTCAACAACAACATGTAATTTGAAAACCAATTTTGCAACTGATGAGCTGCTTCAGATGGTGACTCTCTGACCACTGTACAGAATCAATGGTTTATTTAACTGAAGTACTGATTTTCACACTAATTATTCTGTAAAACTTTATATAAAAAACATAATTCCTGAGACAGATATGTAAATAGATGTTCAAATCAACAAAATGAATGTTTTCTCCAAATGGATTATCTAAGTTAATACCAAACTTTAATTTTTTTTATTTTAATTTTTATTTAGTCTAATTTTTAATAATTATATAAAATTATATCAAAAAATGTATTTTGAAGAAACATACTCATTTTGAATACTTCCAGGAAATAACATTATCAAAGCAAATTGTTTTATCCTCAATTTAAAGTGGCAAATATTGCATTTTGAGGAGGCACAAATGTATTGTTTCACAGTATTTTGCATAGTAGGAAAAAATCTAATATTCTATATATTGTATTTTTTGCATATTCTAATATTTTAGGATAAAATGTAAATCATTCATGTTTTAAGATCAGACAAATGTTGAAGCAATGACATTTTTCTAAAGATTGGTTATTTTGTTTTTCTACTAACTAAATTGTATACTTGCAGTCTTCTAAACTATAGTGGTGCCAACACTTCAAAAGTGTCAAGCCGAATCGTATTTTCTTTCATAGATGGAATCATGCTAAACAATGAGGCTCATAAAGTCACTGATTTTTTTTTTTTTTTTTTCTACTATTGCTGCTATACACATGACAAAATGATGACTTTTGCAAGAAAAGAATAAGGGAGGAAGAGACACACCAGCTCAACAGTTTTACACAAGCAAACAATTTGATATCACAGTATAGCATGTTAAAGTCTTGGTTAGTAATAGTCTTATTAGGCCCACTTCCTATTCATTGCCAAGATTTTCATGTGTCTCCTAACAATTTTTTTGCTACATATTATAATGAAGTGTCTCAGAGGGCATGTACAGACATTTCAGTGAACAACAGATGAAAACAAAAGCTAATGAGAGAGTAATAAAGGCTGGCTTCATTTTTCACAGGAAAGGTAAGTGCTGACACCTTGATCCCCTGTGGCACACTATCCATTTCCCTCAGTGGGAAATGGGTCGTTTTCTTGCAATGTATTGGAGAACAAGAAGCCAAAAGAAGCCCATATCTAAGTAGTACAGTGCAGAAAATAAAATAAAATTTAAAGTATTTATAGACTGCAGGATTGTCAGGGCCAAAGAAGAACAGCTGTCATAAACAAAGTACTTGATGATTTCAGCTGTATGAAAGCAGAAAATCTATCTTACAATTGTTACAAATGTAGAATGTGTAATGAATGTAGAAAGTGTAGACTCATGTGAAATGTGTAAATCCAGAATAAGAGTCAGGTCATATATTTTTCACACTATCCAAGCTTTTTATGAGGTGAATTACAATTCTTTACAGTTATTAGAACTGCACTGGGAATTAGTGCTTGTTTCTATACATGCAACATCCAAAAGTTACAATATATCCCACTGGATGACAGTGTTGCTGGATTAGAAGCATTAACATCTTTTGAAAATGTAAAAATCTACTTTCTGAAGATCATCAAGATAAAGCAATCTTTATCAAGCTCATAATGTAAAAGAAAGTCTGCAGAGAGCTCCCTACAGAGAGCGTCTGCCATCTTTTTTTTGTCCTGACAGTCACATGGCACTAAGTTGAGCTTGTGGGTAAAGCACCTTCTTTTTCATATAATTTTGTCTTCTGTATTGCTGTTGTTACTGTGCGTTTCTTACCCCATTGCTTTTAGGTTTCAGTAAATTGCTATCTCAACCCATAGGCTCTGCTTTTGTCTCTCTGTTATCAGAAAGGGTGGGAGTGGCCTATTTGGAGTTTAATTTCGAGCTGGTGTTAAAATCACCACCATGTGTAACTGCTAAAGGACTCAGGCATTTAAAAAGAAAAAAAAAATGTAAGAAGTAGAATGTCTGTTCCTTCTAAATTAAAAGCTTTTGTCACAGTTACAAATCAACAGGCAGAGAGGGAGAAGAAATAAAATGACACATTTGAGGAAAAGATATATTGGAATCAGGATGAACCATCCAACCTTAGACCTACTCTAAAAATTATACTGATTCACTGAATATATATGCTACCCATTATTTATTTTTTAAAAACAAGGTTAGAGATTTGATCATATACAGAATATTATACATCAGTTTAAAACCCTTTCCAAAGGGCATTTTTCAGGTAATACCTGCAGGCACATTGTCATTATTACTCAGAAGACATTGAAATATGAGACACTTTCATTTTTAACTGTGGGTATTGAAAGGAAGGATCTTTTCCAGTGTGTGTTGCAAGCAAAAAGCCAGTTGAGCCCTAAGGAGGCTGAAGAGGAGGAAGGAGTGGATAATAGAATGGACCAAATGGCTGGCTGTTCGTGTGGGAAGAAGGAAATTGTGTATAGTTGGGAAAAAGAGAAAAGCTCAGGTTTTCAAATGCTATGTCTTGACAATTAAAAGGGCAGACCAGACAATGTATCAGGAAATAGGGTATGAAAACTAAATCAAGGCTGAGGAGAGAGATTTGTGAGTCATCATGGTAGATGACATATAACTTAATATGGTGATAAGGCAGAGAGAACTAAAAATGAAGCTCTGAAGGACAAAATCTTCATAAAAGAGAGATAAGTGGAAAAAGATAGCCAAAGGATATTTTGAAGGAGAAGCTGGAAAAGGTGAGGGAAATCCACAAGAAAATAAGGAAACAGAAGCTAATTAATGTTTTCACTGCTTTGCTAAGACTCTTTTGTTGTCTAGTATATATTATTTGAATGAAATATGGTTTTAACAGCCTGGAATTCACAGGTTTATCAAATTAATGAGTATAATATCGACATAAATCTGTACAAGAAAAAACTATTGTCAGGGAAAGCTGAGTTGGTAAGATGGAAATGGCTGCTATTTCTGTCTAAAGATAATTAGTTTGTAAAATCTTGGGTTTTTGGGGATTTTTTTTTGGTTTTAACATATGTAGCTATCATCTCATTGATATTTCCTTATTCTGCTGCCATGTGCTGACCCCTGCTACATGGATTCACTTTTGTTATGTGCTCTGCCAGATATTAAGTGGTTGTTCTTATTTTATGCGCTTGTTGTGGTTTGAAAGAGAATTGATAGCATGGAGATTAACTAGACTTGGCTGCCAAAGCACATTCAGTCACAGATACATTTGATGTTGCACACGACCTCTCTGCTTCACATCACTCATGGGGAAGATACAGTTGGCTGAAATTCCCACAGTGCCTGGCAATTGGATGTTGCTGTCACCGTGGCAATCACTTTATCATTAACTGGCTAGTTGTAGGGAGCCATTTATGCATAAACAGAGTTTAACCAGGCCCAGCCCTCTCTGCCAAAATAGTACTGTGGCCTGTCTCACGCTGCATGTCTGCCAAGGCCAGGGCTCTGTTCTGGTATGGTATTGATCGTTTGTCTTCACGTCTCTCTCCTGTTCAGCTTTTTTATATCTTGCCCATTTACAATACGCATTGTCTACAACTGCTGTTTTATTCCTGGATAAGAAAAATAAAGCCTGACCTGAGGTATTAGTACAACATAAAAATAAATCAGTAACAGTGTAGTAACTGTGGGATCCAGAGGAGGGATACAAAGATAATCAGAGGGCTGGAGCACCTCTCCTGTGAAGCTAGGCTGAGAGAGCTGGAGATCGTTCAGCCTAAACAAAAGAAGGTGCCAGGGAGATATCATCGTGGCCTTTCAGCACTTGAAGTAGGCCTATAAGAAAGATGCGGACGAACTTGAGCAGGGAATGTTGTGATGGGAAAAGGGATAATGGTTTTAAATTTAAAGAATATCAATTTAGATTAGATATAAGGAAATTTTTTTTTACAATGAGACTGGTATAACTGGCACATGTTTCCCAAAGAGGTGGTGGATGCCCCATCCCTGGAAACTTTCAAGGTTAGGTAGGATGCGGCTCTGAGCAACCTGATCTAATTAAAGACATCCCTGCTCATTGTGGGAGAAGAGGTAACTAGATGACTTTTAAAGGTCCTTTATAACCCAAACTAGTCTATGATCTTCAAGGAGAGTTCTCTTCAATGCTGGAGTTCATGGAGGCATCTACTTTTACAATGTAATTCAGTGTATTCTGCTCTGTCGTTGGTTGTCTTTATCCTTATTCCATTGTTGAATTGTGTAAAACATAAGGTCAAACCTCTTAGAAAAATGGCACATGAGAAGGTGGGTTTTTTTCCCTGTTAATATGAGAATATTAGATTCCTCTAATTAAATTTTGTCAGAGTTTTACCAAGGATACTGGTTTACCATTAATCACTGACCTTAGTTTAAACAGTATCAAACAAAACTTGTATTTAAAGAATATTTCCTATGGCTTTGGACACTTTCAAATCTGACAAGAAACAGAGGAACATGTACCTTCAAGTGCTGACAGAGCTTCAGCTAGCAAGGAAGCAAATAGTCAAGGTACAGTTTTTGATAAAGATGGCATGATCTTTCGATATGACGGAGAGCAATTCTCACAAAGGCCAAAATGACTTTTCAATTCCTGGAAGAGCCTTGAGGGGCT
Source organism: Cnemophilus loriae (assembly GCA_013397755.1). Lineage (NCBI taxonomy): Eukaryota > Metazoa > Chordata > Aves > Passeriformes > Corvidae > Cnemophilus > Cnemophilus loriae. The sequence goes on along the minus strand of VZTF01002825.1, from coordinate 3,548,317 downwards.
CAGATTTACATCTTGCTAGTAAGGAGATACTAAAGACTGAGTTGTCAGTGTTTATTGTTTGTCCTCCAATTAACTTACAAATAGTTCTGAAAAAAGTGAAATTTACAGTCTCAGAAAACACTACAGGGACGCCACCTTTAACTATTCAAGTTAGATGTGTAGAAGCCAAAGTTTCTAGTATAATTAAAACAGTAGACAAACTTCTATACTTGGTGATGTGGATCATCCCTTTGTGTCTCCTCTTTTGTATCAACTGTACAGAAACTTGGATATTTCCATTCGTCTCTTAGAAATAATGGGGTGAAACTGAACTATAAGGGTCTGATTTTTGAATGTCATAGTTTAATTTTGTTAATTTTTAAACTCAATTTAGATTTGAAAGGAAAGTTCAGAGAGGTACTGATGTTTTTGTGTATGCCTATGTCTATATATTTTTTGAAGCAAAAAGATATACTTTTCCTGTTAAAGGTTTGTAATGGGACTCATATTTCTGTCTTCTCTCCTTAGAGTTTTTAAACTCTGATCTTAAGACTTCTTAGAAGTCACTTTGTTTTAATTATTGCTTTAATTATATTTCTAATTAAATCAGCATGAGAATTTAGGCTCGCAATGAATGTGTTTTGAAAACTCACCACCTAAAGTCACACTTAAATTTATAGCTCTGTAAGAAAACCATTATTAGGAGATCTCATGAAGAAAAAAAAAAAAGGAAAACCTTCTAAAAATTACTGCTGAGGAGACTTGTAAAGATCATGCTGAGTGATAGGTCAAAAATCTCAACCCACTGACAACTGCTGGAGCTAGGAAATTCACTTATCTTGGTAGGAAGCTACTTATCTTCACTCACCCCTTCTGACACTGTTCTTTTATGTCATTTGGACGTATTCAGTAAGGTGATACAAGGGGCAGACTTTTCCTGTGCTTATCTGGATGCAGTGGAGGTATAGAGACTTGTTACTGTTTAATAGGCTACTTGCACTCAGCATCATGTAAAGCAAAGTGCAGGGTGAGAAGGGAGTCATAGGTAAATTCTGTTTAGAATACTTGACTTGGCTGGTAAGACACTGCAAATACCTGATAGCCAGCTGAATCCAGGTGAGAATTTACGTAAAGACTCAAGTCTAGTGGCCAGAAACACATGTTCAAATACTGACAAAACTTGCCCATTGTAAGTTTGTAGAGATAAAGAACGAAGAGTAATCTAAGCTCTGGATACATCTGACTTTTTACTGTAGGCAGGGTAAAACTGAGCATATATATTCATGCAAGCATAATTGATATAAAACTTTGTAGGAAGACTAATCCAAGGTTAAGATAGAGACATCATGTATTCATGTCTCTCCTTTGAATTCAGTGGAGATAGTGAGATTAACTGTGTAATGTGCTAGAGAACAGAGGCCTAATATAGTTATATAATTTAACGGTTCATAATCATTGACCTGAAGGTGCTTTCAGTAAGCCCATATTTTCATGTTGCTCACTGATTTTGTCCATATTCTCACAGGTGCCTATGTGGCTGCACAACTTCTATGTGTAGTGGACCACGACCTGTTAAGAACCTGGGTTTGCTTACAGCTATGGCAGTACTTAAAAGGTTTGTACAAACCCCAAACAAACAAGGTAAAAAAAAAGGAAAAGAAAAAGAAAACCCTTTCCTAAATAGGGACATATACAGATATTAAAGAAGTGAGATTTAGAGGTAGACTTTGCGCCTACAGAGCTGATTGTTTGTCCTTATTTTGTAACATCCATAATCAGCAGCACAGGACCTAGAAGGAGTATGTGCCCTTCTCACATTGTTTTAAAGCTCTATTATCAGTCCAACTGTATTCAACAATTACAGTGTTAATTGAGCTCAAAGTGAACAAGCTCATATACGGTTTCATTAAAGAATTAACTTTTCCAATTAAAGTTTAGCTTTATTTAGTTCATCTATGTAGACCTCGTCCTAAAGCAAATAGAAGAACAATTTTATCACCATTAGAGGTTTCTGAAGCGCAATCACAATGAGCTTATACAGTGTCAGTTACTGAAATAAAACTATCATAATGAAATTAATTTGACAGATTTAAGGAAAAAAGAAATCAGCAGTATTTGCCTAATGAGATACTCAATAGTCAAGTTACAAGGGTAGTCACTATAATGTTGATCTTACAATAGTCAGTGTCTAGGAAAGCCAAGTGTATATATATATATATATATATATATATTAATTGAATTCTATTACAGAGCACATACCTTGTGTGCCTTTGTGAAAAACACTGAGATCTGAGCTATTCTGCATTTAAGCTGCTGATAATCAAAGAGTAAATATAGATGAAACCTTTTGGCTTACAATTTCCATAAAATCTTCACCTTCCCCAATTAAAGAGGAAATGACAGTAACTGTAGATCTCTGAGTAATAAGCCACAAAATGCAAACTGTGGATCACAATTGTTGCTTTAGTGTTATGCAAAAGTTGCAAGGTTCTAAGGTATACCAAATAAAGGGTTTACTCAGTGAAAGGTGCTTTATCTTATTTATTTATCTTTGGCACATACAAGACCATGAAATTTAGCAGACAGTGATGTATTTTGGAGAATCCAGGTGGGAACAGTGATACTGAGCAGTTACAATAGAAATGCTCTTTTCTGCAATCCTTAGCTATCTATCTTTATATTACCCCATCACAATAACATCTGAATGCCACAGAACCCTTAGCTGTATAATGCCCTTGTGAAGTGTTCAATAGTCTGATTTTCAAGTTGGATGGAAACAAGAGACGGAAAAATTTTGGTTTTTTTGTCTTAGATTACTTAGGCAATATATGGCAGTTGATTATACTGAATTTTTCTCTCCTATGACTTTGTTTTGTTACTTAACTGGAAGTTCATCCTTCCTTACACCATTATTTGTAATTAAATATAGAATAAAACATAAATGAGATAAGTGAAAGTGAGGCTGTTGTTTTCAGTCTGTAGAAAGTTTAAATAAAGTATTCTTGCAGCAGGTTGAAAAGCTACAACTTTGGAACTGCTATAGGTCTGTGAAAAGTGGCTCTCAACTTCATTAACGTGGGTCCCAGTCAAATCCCTTCTTTAGCTGCTCAATGTCTAACTTAGAAATCAAAATTATAACTGAATCAGAAGAGATGGAGCTTGGAAAAATCTCCCATCTCTCCTGTTTTTTTGTTTTGTATTGTTTTCTTTTTCTCTTCTGAAAAACTTTGAAAATTCTTTCTTATTCTGAAAAAGATCTTTGTTTTTTCTAACACTTTCATATTTCTTTCAGATTTCCTCTCTGTTTCCATTTTTCATCCAGGTGTTCTGCATTTCAAAACAAAGAAATCTTCAGCTTTTCTGACACCATTTTTGAAAGTTTCTATAAAATCTGAACCCTTGAAAATATCTAGCATTTTCCCAGGGTGGCAATTCTTCCAGTTCCAGATCATGACATTAGAATTCACTTTTGTTTTGACAACTTGTCGGGGTTTAACCTCAGCCAGCAGCCAAGAGTACTGGCACTCGCTCAATTTCCCCAAGTGAGATAAGAAAGAGAACCAGAAAAGTGAGAAAACTCACAGGCTGAGATAAAAATCATCTTTCTTGCCCTGCACTGGATCCACTCCAGGAGCTCCATGTCTCCCTCGCACTGAGGAGCCCAGAACTGGACACAACATTCCAGATGTGGCTTTACATGGGCATATTCAAGGGAGAGGATCAACTTTCTCAACCAGCTGGCAATGCTCTTCTTCATGCACCACAGAAAACCTTTGTCCTTCTTGGCCCCCAGGGCACAATGCTGGCTCATAAACAGATTGTTGTCCACCAGGACCACCAGTCCTTCACCACGGAGCTATTTCCCAGCAGGCGTGTTCCCAATCTGTACTGATCAACAAAGTACTAATGCAGAACAAAAAAATAAACCAGAACAAAATAATAAAAGTAGGATTATTTTCATTCTGGGCATCTAAAATGTAGGTATCTAAACCTGAACTATTGCCCTAGACTTCATATATTTTACTGAATAAACAGTAAGTACATCAGCAGAGCTTTTATCCACCTACTTTTGATTTCAACAGGCTGAGTTGTACCTTGAGAATACCTACTCTGCTTTAGTGAAAATAGATGATCTTTGCAAAATAAACTCAGTATTTGGAATCATACATTAGGTGACTAAGACAAAGGCTTGTATGCCAGCCTAAATATGAAGTTCACTCTGAGAATGGGTCAGTGCCCTAGCATGAGTAGTTTTGTGTATATTAGTAATTCCTGCAGTGAACCTCTTTTCTTCTCTAAATCTTTCCTCAGTGAACCAAAACCAAACCTCAACAAACAAACAAACCAACAAAAACTAAACTGGAAACAAAATCAGAGAGGTCTAATAAGTAATTAACACTGACAAACCAGTGAGAAACACTGTGCGTGCAATCTCACATAATGAAAAATCCACCAATGTTGTCAAAGTTCAGTTGCTAATTCCTGCATTCACTTAGCAAGTTTTAGAAATTTGGCTGACACTCCTTAAAGACTAATGTTTGTACTCCACTTTTCTCTTGTAATTTTCGATATATGATTGAAGCTTCTTGTTTTGCAGTCCTGTTACCATAAAGTCAAAATAGAGAAGAAAAAATCTTCACATATTATTCAGATCAGCTAAACTCTTAAGTAATTTTCTAGATGAGCCCTTTTTCTACTGACTACAGAAAAATAGTTAAGGAAACTGCAATCTCAGCTTATAGTGAGTCACAAGTCTTTTATTATAGCTGTCTAGAAGTTAGATTTTAGATCTGAAATAATCAATCCAGAGTCCTTCTCTAGCCACTGTAGTGCCATGTGTCCATCCTTTAAGGGAATTAATCTTATATTAAAAAGGGAAATCTAAAATAGTTGTGACAAATCAGTCCCTTAACATGCCTTTTTCTTGTCAATGAAAATGAGAGAAGCCTGTGGTGACTAACCTAAAATACTGCTCATATAGAAAATTGCATGTAATTATTTGACCTTCGATTATGTGACTAAAAATGTAGTAAGATAAAAATGATGTAAGATAAATTGCCATATTGCACCTGGCTGGAATGGAGTTAACTTTCTCCTCTTCACCATACAGTTCTGTGCTTTGCAATTGTACCCAGAAAGGTGTTCATAACACTCCAGTGTTTTGGCTACTGCTGAGCAGAGCTGGCACAGCATCAAGGCTCTCTCCAGCCTAGGACTGTTAGACTGGGAGTGAGAAAGAGGCTGGGGCAGGGGCACAGTCAGGACATCCAACCCAAACTGACCAAAGAGATGCTGGATGACATAATGCTCAGCAACAAAGACAAGGAAAACAGTGGAACAGGGAGGCATTTGTTACTAAGGATTTGTGTTCTGAACTAACTGTTATGTGTACTGAAGTCCTGGTCCCAGAAAGTGGTTGAACGTGCCTGCTGGAGGGAAGTTGAGAATTTTTTTTTTCCTTTGCTTCTGTGTGAAGGTTTTGCTTTTCTTTATTAAACTGTCTTTATGTCAACCCGTGAGTTTTTCTTCTTATTTTGGAGAAAATTTCCTCCTCCAAGGAAGAGGAGTGACAGAGAAGCGTGGTAGGTAACTAGTGGGCAACCAAGGTCAACACCCCACAGTTGCCACCCAAAATACTTTTCCAGATGCCTTTAAAATGAATTTAAATCTCTTCACTGCCTTCGGTAATTGTCAAGTCTGGCATCAAAGTATGTAAATATTATTAATTGTGATGCTTGTTCACTGCTGACTGCAGATGCAGTTGCACCTGCATTTAACGTGCAGAAGCACATCGTGCTTGTGCTTTGCCTAACAGCTAACACACTTTTAGCAGTTAGGCTGACCATGTAACTGCAGCTGAGGAAGATTATTATAATATGTTGTCATTATTCTCTGATAGACCCTGTAAACCACATAAAAATAAAAGTCACAGATTACTGAAACATTTGTCCTCAGCATTTCTAGATAAAGGGGAAAAGTGATGAATTCACTGTTTATGTGGTAAGAGACTGAAAAGATACAGCAAAGGTAGTATTATTAACAACAAAGACAGCAACAGGTGAATTTTTTGTTAAAAAGATGAATTAGCACTGGTTGGAATATATAGTATGGAAATTTGTTTTCCAGTAACATCTTTCAGTTAGTCTATCTTATTTTTAGATATATAAGAATCAGAAGGCTGAGCTATAGCAATGCAAACTACTATAACATAAGAATGAACTAAAGTGTAGCATGCTTTCACCACAACTTTGAATTAAAATCAGTGAAAATATTTTTTAGATGTGAAATAGGGTGTTTCTTCCTTCCTTGTTAAGATCTCTTAGTTTTGCATTTTTCTGTGCTACGTATTTTAGCTTGGAACATAAGTAAAATGAAAACACTGTCAAGAGATATACAAAAGAATATTTCTGGCTTTCCTACACATACAGAAACACTTTGGATAATTTGAATAAGTTTCAGATAAGCAGCCATATTTTTGGGTGCTCATTAGAGCTTGGTGAATAATTTATAACAAATAATTTAGTTGATGAATTTTAACTCTCTTCAGCTCACAAATTGTCCATGAACAGATTGTGATTTTCCTAAATTAGCTCATTATTCACAATCATCCAGTGAATAATTCCTGTGACTAATTCTCTGTAGCTAGTTTGTGGCCAGTTGCTGTAAACAGTTAACTTTCAAGCTGTTTTGGTCTGACATACAAATCCCGTAGAATATTTCTGCTTAACCAAAAAGTTTGAAATCAAAGCATCAGGAATAATTAATAACAATAATAATAGCAATAAAAATAAAATTCTATAAGATATTTGTACTTTCCACCATAAGTTTCAGTTCTGTGTACATCATTGTAATATTTAAGAGATGTTCTGAAAAATAAAATTAATTTTCTTATACATTCAAAGGGAGACCAATCCTCATACCATCAAAAGATCTTGAGAAGTTTCTGAAAATGTTCATTCCTTGGCTGGCTTTAATTCAGTGTTCTCCCATTCAGTATAAGATGGCTACATCGGAGAGAATCATTATGACATTTGAAAGCAAAGGAATTATCTTGCAGTAGCAGATTTTTTTTTTTTTTAAATTTTTAAGGATGGAGTAATTTTCCAAGTTCAAATAATAAATAATATAAAAGCTTTTGAGTTTTACTTGTCTGTCTTAATCTCGCTCTTGGATTTTTTCATATAAGGCCAATGCTGAGCGAATAATCCATTTTTAATTTTGAAAACAAATATATTTAGCTCAGGACATAAATCACTTCTTTTGGTACTAAAAGAGGAGGGGCAGGTGTATGCTTCTTATTTACCTCGTAAGGCCTTGTATTTTCTTTATAGTCTCAATTCTCAATAAAAATGTTTAAAATAAGCCTTTTAGTTTTATGAGTACATGACTATTATTATTCTAATATTTACGTAAGCTGATAGAAAAACCTATTTTTCATTATATTCCATATTCTTATTTCCATTATTCCTTTCTAACTCTTTATTTTGAATGCTTTGTCAAATGTTGTCACATATCAGTATTTTCTTTATGAGGAGAAATTATGAAAAGCTAAGATATGTTTTTAAATGAATTAGCATTTCTCTTTATTTGCAATGAATGTTGAAGGTGAATTCTCTAAACACAGGCATAATCAAGCAAGAGGAAGCAGTTCCAGAACAAGAGGTCTCTAAGCAAATTATTGATCAAAATCCCTCTTTCTTAATTCCTTTCAGGAGCACTGATGGTTTGGGCTCTTCCTTACTGCATTTCGTATTCACTTTTGCCTCCAAGACGCCAAGAAAAATGATCATTTTCAGATACTAGAAGCTTAACTTGCTATATGCTCACCCTGGAGAAATGGCAGAGGTCAGAAGGCTGGGGTTATATTCAAGTTTCTGTCTCTGTTCCCTGGATGTCAAATTGGTTTAGATTATTGCATCACATGGAAAAGTTTAATAAATGAAACCTTCTTAAATAAGTTAGCTGTTTGGAAATTACTGCATACTGCAGCAGATTCCATGACTCTATTTAGATTTTTCAAAGGTTTGATTCCTGAAATCAACTGGCCTTTTATTTGGCTAACAATTGCAAGATCGTCTTCAGTTCTAAGTGATATTTTGCATATAACAGGCTCTCCAATGATTACAATATTTAATATAGAATCACCTGGGTATGCCAAGCTGTATGTATAAAAAGGCACGTATTAATTTACACATATTTATTTTTCACATCCAACAAGTTCATGTTGTACTTTAGTTCATAGTCTGTATCTACCATCTTTCACTGTCATTTCTTATCAACTCCAAGTGCTAACTTTGTTTTCCTTGTAGAACCTCTAGGAAGTTTTCAGTACCTAAAATTGCTTCTAGTAAAAAGGATGTTTTAGCATATGTTATCAATTGGAAACTTTCATTAAGGTTTTGCACAAAGCTTTCATGAAGTCCTTTATGCAAGAAAAGAGTTTTTGGTTGTTTTTTTTCCAAAAAGCATCAGCAATCCTGGTTGAACCTGAATCACTAAATAGATAAATAAATAAATAAATAAATAAGATCAATCATTCACAAGGACTATAAAATAATAATGAGAAGATGGATTTTCCAGAAATCATGTTAAGCTAATTTTCTTGGAATAAATTATCTGAATTTTATGTTTCATGTTGAATATTTGTGTTTCATTATTATTAGTTTTCTTATCTATATTTCTATGAGACATGTTCCCCATGTTCCTAAGCTGAAAATAATGTCTAAAATCTTTTTTTTGGTGAGAATTCTGGTGAGGGATCCTGAATTACAATTATGTGAGCTGTGAAGTCACAGATTTCTGTGTAGGTTATGTCCAAAACTGTGTTCCCTAAGGAACAGAAATTCCACTTAGTTGTGAATAAGTATATGGTGAGAGTCCTAAACCTTCACTGACGCAGCTTGAAGGAAAGGGAGTTTGAAAGTGTATTAAAGTGGTGGAGGGCAGGGGCAGGGAAGAAAAGATACAAGCCAATAGGGTCTTAGTGAAAGCAACGCATATATATCAACTTAGAAACATGAGCCTATGGAGTCTCTCTATAAAGCTTACTTTACACAGAACTATTTCTTTAGCCTGAGTAAGGGCATATATTTTTAAAACATACACTGAAGGGATGACAGGAAGTCAACGAGTTTTTAAGTAGTATACTTAAATAAGAATTTACATTCCCCGAAGTCACCAGATATTTCAAATAACAAATGAGTGCATATTCCACTCTTGTCTTATTGTAAAGGGGGGGAAAATAAGAACATGAAGAAAAATTAGTTGTCAGGTTAGTTCCCAGGGCATGGAAAGCAATGATTTGTTTTGTGCTTTTGCCTTGAATCTTTTAGCAGAAGCACTTGCTCTCTCCCTATGAATTGGAGTTAGATGGTATTATTGACATATCCACAGGAAAGCTGTAATTTAAAAAACATATAGTACTTGGAAATGAGTTTATCTGGGGAAGCTTTTGAATGCCAAGGACATTTGAGACAGTTTGCTCATTTTAGGCTGTAGAATTTCAAGACATGAGAACCTGGGAATAGACATAAGTTTGGGGGACTTGTTTGTTTGTTGTTTTAGGGGTTTGAGTTTTTTTGCAAAGTGCACAATAGAGCTGCTTTATTTTTTTGTTTGTTTGTTTTTGTTTCTTAAATTACTATGCCTAATAGTATTCAACATACCTGTCCTCAGAAACTATGGAAAGTAAAAAAATTTGCATTGCCCTTACCTTACCTGCGGAGGATACACGCATTGACCTGTATATGCAAGGTCAAGAGGTACTTTTGTGAACCATTCTTCCTATGTATCTTCTTGAGGGTATGATAGCAGCACTATAGGAACAATATACAGGTGAAGTGCCATGGCAGAGCAAATATCTGTGTAAGAGCAAGCAGTTTCTTTCCCTCTCTCTTTTTCCCTCATGTTGAACTCTGATGAGAAAATTTGATCATTTGGTCATTTTAATTAATTTGTATGGAAATGCTTATAGAAAGGCTAAGTTACTGAGTAAGGAATACTAAAATGTCCATCTAAGATGGCAGTATTTATTCCACGATGTACTAAGCATATAGATAACCATAATAATCTCATCAAGTTCACTTTATGTGTCTGTGTAGAAATGTTTGCCTTTGTGTTCTTTTTTATTTGATAAATCAACTTTCATTTGTATAAAGAGACTGTTGATCTGCTTTCAGAAAAATATTCTATAGAAATGGATGCAAATAAAGAAAATCTTCATGAAACATTGAAATATTTAAGCTGATTATATTTTTCACTGTTTGAAACTGATTGAAGTTGTTTGAAGGAATCAATAATTCTGTGATTTATCTGCACTCTTTCTTTCAATTTTCCTCTGTTTTACCACAGACTAAATGATAATAAATGATACGCAAAACTTATTAACTCACTTATCAGTAGACATAATTTCTACTTTTGAAATGCTTAAAATTTCTACAGTGTTATAAAATAAAAAAGCTGCAAATAAAAAATAAAGCCCACACCAAAAGAAAAAAAAAAACCCACCCTACACTAGTATTTGCAGATTATGATTTCTATTTCATTGAATGAGTGAAAGAAATGAAGAGAAAATGAATGAAAGAAAGGTTTGGTGAGTTGTTATTTTCTTTTGTCACCATTCAAATACGCCAGATTTGCAAGTAGCTTAAACAGTTCCAAATGAATTTAAGCACTAATTCTATTTTGCTGAACTAATCATTACAGGTTTAGAAACATTTGGAGGTTTGCTTATTGCTTTGGATTATGGTGCTAAAACTAATGACACCAAACTTTCACACTGGATTTTTTTTTTTTAGCAAGGACAGAAAACCAGAACTCTTTATAATTTTTTTGTTTTTTTGCACTGAGAAGAGGAAACAAGAAAAAACACTTCATTGTGCCTGAATAAAACATTTCAGAAGGAAATCTTTTGATAATGTCTACTTTAATATTCTTAATATTCTGTAAGAGATATACTTCATGTAACCCCTTCTCTTTCTATGATAACGAATCTTAATTCTGTATAACCTCCTTTTCTACCACACTTTTACTTATCTATCTTGTTCTTCTCCAGTGGGTAGTAATTTTTACTAATGACCATCAGTTTCTGAGTAAGAACATAATTCATTTTGCATGGAGCACTGAAGAACTATCAAATTGTAATGATTTTCAGTCATTGAGGACCCAGGCCAGATTCAAGCTTAGTGACTCAATTATGAAAGCCCCGGAATATTATTAACAATTCCCTGAACTGTTCAGTGCCCATTAAATAAATGCACAATATATTTGTCATTTGGACTCCTATCTTCTCGTTCTAATTCTCCATGTTAGAAGCTGTTGATCTAAAAATAAAAATGCATTTGCATCCATCAGATAATTTTACCTTTAGCTGTAATGTTACCTTAATGTGTCCACAGTTATGGTCACTTAACTTTTCCACTGAAAATGAGTGGTTGGAGGATTCCTACCTTCACTATTTTGTTCTAAATTCTAAGTGGTTTCTAGGTGTAATATTCATTCAATGAGAAAACAAATTACAAAAATAAGAGAAAAACTCTAACAAAACCCGTATTTCCCACATGATCCAGTAAGAATGATAGCAATAATGGTCCAAAATAATTACAGTCAAGGGATTATCTGATATTTCTTTTCATAAAATTATAGAATATCCTGAGTTGGAAAGGATGCACAAAGATCACCAAGTCCAAGGAGTTCTTGCTGGTCAGCATCCTTTTGTGAGCTTTGTAAATAAAAAATATCTCTTAGCTGTTTTAACTAACAATGGCATGGAAGTTGTTTGCCAGATGCATTGTTTTGTTAAAAAAAAGAAGTTAAAATAAATTAAAATCTTAATTATTTAGGCTATTGTTTAATGACCATATAACTATAAAATAATTATCTAGTTATTTTTCCATATAAACTGAAAGTCTTATTACAGAACCTGAAATCAAGTTATAAGGTAACTGCTTTTGAACTACTTGGTAACTTCAGGTATAATTGCTAAGTAATTTGCAAAATATGTAATTACCTTGGGCCATATGTTCCTATGTCTTGTGTTCTTCACAATGTAGACGTGTGCCACAAAAGTGACTCAGAATATCTAAAACAGGGTAAAAATATCTCAGCAGTATTAATATTAAAGTACCATGAAGAGAAATCTTAAGCATAATATACAATACTTTCATTGACAAGCAACAGAAGTCACTGCTATTGGAAAGGTGGGAGGAGCTAACTAGGAGGTATTTTGTACCATATGTCTGCTTCACAACCCACTGAAGAGGTGTCAGAAGAACATTGCAAGTTAATATTGCCTGAGACAGTGATAACTTACAATGCACTGACAACACAGATTGCAGATGGCCAAATTACCACTACAAACACCTTCTGGCACCTGACAGCTCACCAGATGCTGGTGGATGTCATTTGCTACTTAATCACGTACCTGAGGAGAGATTATAGAGCTCCAATCCAGCATCCTGTGGTATCCATGTTGGTAAACAATCAATGGTCCTGATGCAGGGATTCATCACAGTGCCAGTGTAAGCAGTGTAATGTATGTGTGTGGATACCCTGAAGAACTTCCTCCACTGCCTTACAGAGCAAATGCTAAGCCTGACTTAACTGATTGCTTTGCATTGGTAATCTTGTTAACAATAATGTTAGAGAAAGCTCAAATAGCAAATATATAGGTATATATATTAAGTTGCAGAACAGAAAATCAAAAGCTTCTCCCACACTGGTTTCTGGAAATATCCCTATAATTTGGAGAATTCTATTCCTTCCATCCAGACATAGTCATAGTGTATTTTCATGTGGCCACGTAATTGGAGTTGTTTGTCAGCTTTAGATTTTTAGTGTACACGAATTCTGACTACTGAATAAATATTCTTCTAAAAACCTGAGAGTGAGAATAGTATCCAAAGTATCCTGGGAATTATCTGTGTTTGCTTTTCCTTTTCTATTTTAATACTTTATCCAGTCTTTAAAAAATTATTTTAATCCTGTCTCTCAGTTGTGAGCCTATTCAAGAATTTATCTGCTTTTAGCCATAAAATAAAATTTAAAAAAAAGGTTCTGCAGACTTCATAGAAACCAAATCACATAGCAACAGATCACCAAGGTTTTCATGAGCCTTAATGCTTTCAATATGTGCTCTCTACTGACTTTATTTTATAGGTATTTACACGGACTATTTTAATACATGTCTTAAAAGCCTTCAAAATTATTATTCATCTTGCAGGGTAATAATGCATAATGAACTCTCAAGAATTTGGTAATATACATTTTTGTCAGTTGCAGATTCTTTTCTCTTCTCCTACTCAGTTTTCCTAAGTGGCTGCTATATTCTTTTCGTTTACCTAACATTGAACAGAACAAGGGAAAGCTGGGATCCTAGAATTGATGCTTTATTAGCTGCCAGACGAGAAATCAGGAACGATAGTTGTAATAAGTTATGTATAGAATATATGGCTTGTATTTATTTTATTGTAGTATTAATATAGACCCCAGTAAGACAGTCTGAAAGATGAAAAAAAACCAGGAAGAAGTCTCAAGTGATAGCGAAATGCAAAAAGTGAGAAAGTTGGTATTGAGGTGGACATGACAGAACCTCTGACTGGACATCAGATATTGATTTTACTTAGCAAATGAGAATGTATATAGAAGAAAACATGAGGGTATGGGAGTGGAAATAAAAATGGAAGAAGGGGTTCATCTAGTAACAGGAAGAAACCACTCTGAAGCTGAGAAAGAGCACAATGATCCAGACTCCATTGCAATTACACACAAGATTAAAATAGCTTTGTTTATTTGTAGGTTTTCATATTTAAATTCTTCATAAATTTAGTATAACCTGTAATTTTATGTATTAAAATCATACACCTAGTGACTAGTGACCCAGTGTCACTGAATTTTATTTTTAGATTACCATTTTTAACTGAAATCATAATATATTCTCATTGTGAAAATGCACCTGCCTAGCTATTTTAAGCTACCAATAGTTGAATATAGTAGTAAAGTGAAAGGTGAATGGATTGAAAGTGCTGCCTCACTGAGGTAGTGTTTATTAGGTGACAGGTTGTCCGCCAAACAGACAGTCAGGGCTGGCCCAGTTGGCAAAGCTTTTGCACAATTGACTGCCCAGGTTACTGGTAGCGCTCGACTGATGCGTATCAAAAGTTTGCCCAAACCTTCTGTCAGGGTAACTAAGTTTTGTAAGCATATTATGTTTAATCATAGAGAAAGCCACACAACATAAAGGTAATTAAAATTCTCACATAAAATTCAGTGAAATAATCTAAAGTAATGAGCTGGAGAAAAAATGAAGAGGAAACTATATTTAGTCATGGATCCGCAACTTACATACTTCATGCAGTTTCTGTCAGCTCATTTTTAGTTCATCTAGAACTAAAACTTGTATTAAATGCAGTAAATAACATCTGGAGTGTGGGACAGATTCCGTTTGAAGAAAAAACTGATGTTACAATTGCTCATCTTCTGAAGAAGGTAAATGAAAAAAGTAGAGTAATCTAATCAAGAATGGTACTGAGAAGATGAATTGGGAATAACCATTCTGAATTTCTGATAACTGCAGAACTAGGAATACCATGTAGAGTTTTTGGACAGTGCTTAGAGACGCTTTCTGCAAAATCCTGCAATTTAACTATAACATTTACTTTCCAGAGAAATAGAAAATAATCTGGAGTTCAGTAGGGAGATAAAAAAAGTAGCTGAGAGATCAGTCTATAGATTACACACTAACATCCAGATGAAACTTCGGTTTTGTGAAGTTCCTACATCACTGATTGCAGAAAGTAAAGAGAGGGAAACAGTCGTTTAATACCTGCCCTGCTCCTTTCACCCTTACTCTAATGACCTGTTCCAAGCTGCTGCTGGATATGTTATACTTGGCTAGGAGGGCCTTCATCCTCATCCAGTACAGCTGTTCTTACATTCTTTTGTATTTATATACGTGATTGGTGTTGAATAATGAGTAACAACGGGACAAATATACAGTAAAACTCAGCAAATGTCCAGATTTAAACTGATTGTTCATAAACTGTTACCAGGATCATAGTTTCTAATGCCTGCAAGATTATTTTATGGAGTTAGGAAACCAACACAACTTTTTCACGAAATCTCTATCAGTATTACTAACCAGTAAATGATGATGCTGATGCTGATGCTGATGCTGACCATGACAATGATGATGATGATGATGATGATGATGATGCTGTGTAAAGATGTCTTCTCCCACAACATGATATATTTCATAATTGGTTTTTAACAGTTGACCACATTATAGTGTACCAAAAAAAAATTACTGGGTTTGTTTTTTATTGTGTGGCCTAATCTAATGTAGATAGGACACTTTTATAGACTACTTTTGTTTGAATCTGATTTAGAGTAAGAGTGTGTTAGGCCATTGCAGTGCATTTGTCTGAACAAAGCAGAGAACCTTCACAGAGTCACAAAAAGGCTGAAGTTGGAAAGGACCACTGGAGGTCATCTGGTCCAACTCTCCTGTTCAAGCAGGGCCACCTAGAGCCAGGTGCTCAAGACCACGTCCCTACAGATTTTCAGTATCTCCAAGTGGGAAGACTCCATACATCTCTGCAAAACCTGTGCCAGCACTGTTGTCTCTGTCACAGTAAAATGTGTCTTCTGGCGTCCTGTGTTTCAGTTTGGACCCATTGCCTCTGGTTCTGTCACTGGGCACCACCAAAGAGAGCCTGACTGTCATGTTTTAATCCTTCATTCAGGTATTGATAAATATTAATAATATCCCCCTGAGAATTCACTTCTCCAGACTGAAAAGTCCCAGCCCCCTCAAAGTTTTCTTACATGTGAGCTACTCTTGTAGCCTTTGTTGTGCTCTCACCAGAATGCCCATGTCTCACCTGTACTGAGGAGCCCAAGACCGGACATGGGACCCCAAGTGTGGCCTCACCAGTGCTGAATAAATGGGAAGGATCATCTCCCCCCATCTGCTGGCAATACTTTGCCTAATGCAACCTGGGATATAATTGGGATATCACGCATTTTCAGCAATGCATATTGCTGGCTCATGTTTAACCTGGTATCCACCAAGACATACAGGATATTTTCTGTTAAGTCACTTTCCACCTGGTCAGCTTCCAGTGTGCACTGATCCATAGAGCTTTTCCTCCCCAAGTGTAAGACTTTGTTCTACTTGTTGAACTCCATGAGTCTCCTTTCAGCCAATTTCTTCATACTGTTGAGGTTCCTCTGTATGGCTGCCTCTGTACTGCAGTTTATACTCTAGGGTATAAACCACTCCTCTCAGATTTGTTTCATCAGCAAACTTGCTGAGGTTTACTCTACTTCATCATCCACATCATTAAAGGTGTAACACCAGACTCAAGCCAATATTAATGTCCCTAGAGCAAACCAGTAGTCACTTGCCTCCAAATGGACTCCCTACCACTGATCTCCACCCTCTAGGCCTGGCCACTCAGTTGTTTTCTATCCCACCTTCCCATCCAGCACATAAGCAATCAGCTTGTCCGTGGAAGTCTTGTAGAAATCAGTGTCAGAGGCTTTACTGAAGTCCAGGTAGACAGTATGCACTGCTCTTCCTTTGTATTCCAAACCAGTCAAACCCTGTTTGCCAGTTACATGACCAGTTGCAGAAACAAACAATTTGCAATGGGACTGAAAAGACAGAGGGCTATTGCCTCTGATTTCCTTTTTCTGGCTCTTTCTTCAAACCTATAAGCATTTAGTGGTTGGGTCTTATGGACTTTTTATTGTGCCAGATTATCCAGCTTTAGAGGGCAGAGTTTAAAAGCTCTAGTTCCTCCGAAGGACAAAACTGACAGATTTCACAGCTCTGCAGCAAACCTTGTGAGACTTTTGCTGCTCTGTTCACCTGACACCGTATGCCGCATTCCTTCACAGCAGCAGAGCTCTGAGTGCTACCACATTCTCTCTAACTCCCTCAGTGAAAACCAGTAAAAAAAGTGAGCATTAAACCCATCATTTTTTATTCACTTAACAATCTTGTAATTGCAATATTTAAATTATCATTATGCCCACTGCCACTTCTTGCCTATTAAATTTCATTTCTTTCTTCTATCTTCCTTTGCACATCTTCAACTATTTTTTCTGACTGGCATTTTTTACTTTTCACTGAATTAAATAAACAACCAAACAATCAAACAAATACATAAACAAATAAATGTATGTATTAGAGACAAATATAGTAATCATAATACTGTTTAGGTGGGAAGTGACCTATTAAATTCATCTAGTTTGACTCTCCCTGTTCATAGCAGAGTCCTGCTAGAGCAGGTTGTTTGGGACCATGTGCAGTTAAATTTTTTTACTTCCTCCAAGCGTGGAGATTTTACTCCCTGTTTAGAATGTTTAACCACCCTCACAAAAGTAAAAAATAAAAAAAGTTTTCTTATGTTCAGATGCAATTTTGTGTATTTTGGTTGACGTCCATTGCCTGTATCTTGTCAATAAGCATTGATGAGAAATGTCTGGCTCCCTTTTCTTCATTCTATTCCTTCAGGTATATATATATAACATTGATGAGATCTCCCTGAACCTTCTCCAGGCTGAAGAATCCTGGCTCCCTCAGCCTTTCCTTTTATGAAAGATGCTCCGATCACTAAATCAATTTTTCTGGAGCATTACTTGATCTGTTAAGTCTATGCCTTTCTTGTAGTGGGAGCCCAGAACTGAACACAATCCTGCAGGTGCAGTCTCACTAGTACTGAATAAAGGGGAAGGATCACCTCACTCAAATTGCTGGCAACACTCCTAGTGCAACCGAGAAGGTTGGTGGACTCCTTTGCTCTGAGGGTGCATTGCTGGCCTGTTGTCCACTAGAATCCCAAGATCCTTTTTGGCAAAGCTGCTTTTCAGCTGGTTGCACTCCTGCATAAACCGGTGCTTCAATTTTTTCTTCCCCAGATGCAGGATTTGGCATTTACCCTTGCTGACACCCACCCAGCCTATTGACCTCCCTCTGCAGGGTGGCATAACTATCTCAGATATAAACCACGCCACATAGTTTTGTATAGTCTGCAAACTTGCTGAGACTTCATCATTATCCGATTCATCATTAAAGATGTTGAAGAATATTAGAGCAAGGACTTACCTCTGAGCTAGACTTGTAGAAACTGCCTCCAGCAGGACTCGGTGCTATCGATCACAATCCTCTGAGACCAATCATTCAGCTCGTCTTTACTCCATTTCACTGTCCACTTACCTAAACCTTACTTTGTCAGTTTCTCTACAATGATGTTATGTGAGACATTGTCAGAAGCTTTTCTGACATCAAGGTAAACCGTACCTGTTGCTCTGCTCTCATGCACCAAGCTATTCCCATCATTGTAGAAATCTATCAAGTTGGTCCAGCATGATTTCACCCTTGAAAATCCATGCTAATTATTCCTAGCCGGCTCCTTGGCCTTCATGTGTTTAGAAAATCTTTCCAGGAGGTTTTTCTCCATCACCTTCTGAGTGACTAAGGTGATGCTGACTGGACCATAGTTCCCCAAATCTTCCTTCTATCCTCATTGAATACAGGAGTGATATTTTTTCTCTTCTAGTCTTCGTGTACTTTTCCCAGACACTCTGACCTTTCAAAGGTATTCAAGAGTAGCCTTGCAATGACATCAGCCACCTTCCATTAGTCTCCATTGCCTTCTGTACATACATTTTATTTAAGTACTCCATGACTTGGTCATCCTCTGCTGACAAAAAATCTTCATATTTATCTTAGTAGCAACAGCATAGATAAATCTGTATGACCATGCAACATAATATTTACAGCTCCTTTCTCCTTCCCAATGCATACATATACTTGTGGTATTTCTTTTATAATGGTAGAACTTCCTAGTTCTTTCCATTATCATAAACTATCACAAGATTATAAATATTCTGCATGGTTCTTCTCAGAGTTTCTGTTTTCTCCTAAGAATGCCCATGCTTAAGTTAGCAACCTTGAAAGTTCAACAGCTATTTTGATATCATCTAAATGCAATATGTTATAAAGAATCTGAAGCAAAACATTTATGAAGCAGGTAACATGATGTCTGACATAGTGTCAGAAAGTGTCAGAGGTTGGGAACAGTCTAGAGATGAGCAGGTGGAGAGCAAGAAGGCTCTGAAACAACTACCGCATTCAGAGCCAAAACCAAATCCAAAGGCTTATATTCCATAGCCAACCACCTTTGAATACATCTGGTGCACAGTATCTGACCTGCTATGATTATGACCAAATAGCTATCCCAGAGAAATCAATCTTTCCTTATTAGTGTGAAGTGTGGCAGGTGCTTAATTCACTACACTTCTCTAATCAGAGACTGGAAAATATTTTTTTTTCTAGTAATTGATACTTGGTGTTTTCAGTTATGATCAAAGCTCCGTTATCTGTATTCCTTGCCTAATGGAGTTAGTATGTTACTTCCGCGGGAATTTGTGTCAAAAGCAAAACAAAAAAAGTTAGAAAATAATATTTTGCCTCTTCTGGCTCTGTTAGCCAACTAAATTAATATTTCTAATTACGCTCTGATTCCTGTCTCATATTCAGATGACATAGACTTCACTGAGTTTTTGATTTCTTTGACAGAATGAGCAATTTTCCTGTGAAAGGACTTTGAGGCTTAATAAATTCAGAGACTTCTAAAGCAAAGACAACAAAATCTTTCCGAGAACAAAAGCATTATCACAATATCATATGGTACAGTCGCCATGTAAAAAAAAAAAACCCTATCTTGCAAGATTTCATTGTCTCACACACAAAATTATGTTTATAGTATTGTGTTGAAAAAAAATAAAATTATAAATCACTTCTGAACTTTGCTTATTATATTTTGAATCAAAGCTGCCTATTGTTGTCCTGAATATCCTACTGTCTAGTGCACAGTTCAGTTGGATGTGCATTCCTTTGAAAGTCAAAAGGCATGAGGTGGGTTCTGTAATGGTCATAAATCAACTAGAAAACCTGTAATTCTTTTTCAAACATACAGTCTTTATTTCTTTTGAGGGTTAACGAGGCAAAAAAGCAAAGAACTTGATTTTGCATCCCACATTACATTTTCTCTGAAACAGCATCTTTCCAGTCTAAACTAAGCAAGTGGTCTCTTTAAGACTAGAAGCTATATCAAATCCTAAAAAAATAATCTAAATTTTACTGTGATACTTCACCATTGGAAAGTTCATGTTAAAGTCTTCCTCAGTGTTTAATGAATGCATTAAAGCCTATGAAGTCTGAGATCTTTTAGGAATTTGTCTCTGAATACTAACTTGTCATTTTTCTGAGAAGACTCTCACTTGGGAGGGATTCATTTGGACTTGATTTATAAGGTGGTGTGATGAAAGAGGCTTGACAGAAAGATGAGTTGAGAAGTTAAGCCATTAGTCTCAAATTTCATCCTTGTCACTCCCTGCTCTAAAGAGCAGCTTTTAGTTTCTAAAAGGTACTTTTTGCAGAATAATTCCATTTAGCTTTTCTTTAGTTTATCGTTTCAAACACAAGGCATTAACTTCTGAAGAGATCTTTCTCTATGACCTGTATTTTCTGTCTCTTTCACACTTATCTATATCTGTATCTCATAAACATGTTTTTTGATGCACCCTGGAAAACAGAGACTGCCAATGGAAAAAGCAAAAGATAGTGTCCCTGACAAAGCCTACCTCAACTGAAAGAATTTGGCTTGCTGCAGCATAAGGGGAGTAAGTCTGTGAGCATTTGGAATCCATTCTTAGCACATATTAACAGCTAATCCTCAGTGGATGTTTACAGACCTCTTAATCTCTATAGAGGCATTTTCCTTTCCTACTTTCTCCTGCTGTAGGAGAGTTTTAGGAATTGAAAGACTAGAATGCAGTAATAATTGTTTGACCTTACTTTCCCTTTAGCAGCTATATGCTCCATTGTTTACCTTTTACATGCGATATATGAGCTCAGTAAATTTCAGATGTTTTCAGAAATTGAATGTAGTAAAAAAATCTGTGGCTTTAGTATTCAAAGGTAGCTGTTTCAGTCGTATTTATTTAGAGCTCGTGTAAAAACTTCTTGATTTTTCAGAAGTCTCCATCATCAACATTCTCTTATTGACTCATGTTTATGTGCTTAATATCCTGTTGCAGAGGGAATAAAATCTTTAAAGGTAGGTACATATAAACCATTGTTAGAGATAAAAAAATTAGGTAAGACACTAGGTCATCAAATGAAAAATCATAAACCTCAGAAGAGAAAGGATAAAACTGTTCTGCAATATTAAATTTTTTAATAGAAAGTCCTCCTTATAGTAAGCTGCTGGTATTATAAAAAAGTATTTTTAAAAAACCATCTAAGCAGTAAAAGAAAGGTATGTAATCTTATTTAGTTCATGTCTTCTTACATGCGATTTCTGATACATTAATCATAAAGCACAGTCCTATCAGTAAGGTACTAATCAAGCATTTTTTTGTTCTCTCTGTGGTGAAAATGATGCTATTTTCCGCTATCACATCATCTTTTTCTCCTGAAGTCTCTGTTAACCTCTCTCTCATTTCTTTCTGACTCTTGGAAGGAAGTTTAACCACCAAAATCCTCTGCCATGAGCATGGGCCACACTGAGCTGGCATACACAGATGTTTATCCCTACGACTTCTGACCATACCAAGCTTTTCCAGACAGATATGCCTGGACAACGAGATCTTCTGAAGGCTTCTCCAGACTCACAGGGGTCTCCTATCAGTGGGCCAGGATAGTTAAGGCTTCTGAGATACTGAACAGAGGGACAGGCATCAGAAGCTTAAAGGAAACACAGAGCTTTGCTTCCAGACACTTTTTGAGCAGTCCTGGGAACTACTGTACTAGGCTGTGGTTGGAACCAGTTGAGCTGCATCTCAAACCCGCTGCCAGCGTGTCACGAGAGGCTTAGTGTCTGAAGTTTCTGCTTCCAGACACTCCAGAACATTTCCTCCCATTCTCAGCTAACATTGCTGGCAGACACAGGAATGTGTGCTTCTAGTCACAGCTAGGGAATTGCTTATGAAGAATCCCAGCATCCCCCACAGGACTGACTTTGCACAACACATCCTAATGGGATTGAGTTGTGCTACAGGCTATGAAGATGTTCTGTAATGTTACTTAGTGCCAGGACCAAGTGAGGCCAAGCAGCAGGACATCAAATTCAGAGACAGGACCCTTTAACATCTAATTTTAATTTGCAACCTACCTCTCATCTCACATCTCATTATGAAATATGTGTCAAGAATTTAGGAAAAAAATTATGAAGATAGGTTTAGGATATGATATCTCCCTGACTCATAGAACTTGAGATCTATCAGAAAATTCACAGTGGTTCATTTACAGCCTCTTTCCATTCCCCATGCAGCTGATGAAATCCCACTCAAAACAGTACATTTTTAACTCCATATACTGATCTTGCCATCTTACACAGCATTTGAGGAAGCACTAAACCCTAGTCCTGCCTAAAAACAGAGCAAAGCTCAACAGCCCAAATAGTCCGTGTGAAAAGCTAGTGTTCAACAGAGCCTGTACAGGAATGTTGCTTGACAGGGGTGAGTGATTTCTCTTTGGCCTGTTTGCCCTGTGCACAAACAAAGAGGATGTCAACATTCACCTATCAAGTGGGATGGTCTTTACTTTCCTGCAGACTAATTTCCTGCAGACTTCTGTATTTTAAAATTTCTAAGTGCATTCTGAACTGTACTGTGTAGTTTCTGTGTCTTAGTTCCTCCTATGCAAACTGGGATGAGAATGCATTGCTGTCTCTCAGAGGTATTTCATGGATAAATACTGTGAAGATTTAGAGGTGTTAAGACGTGGTAGTTTTGAAGGATTTGCTAGCAACTCTCTTATTCTGACCTTTTGAAAGAGGCAGGATTGCCACACTGGGTCGGTAGTACAGAACAGTATTACTAATAGATTTTTGTCTCGTTTTCTCATTCCCGCTGAAAGCCTTCCACTTAGGAGATCTAAACAGCTTCTTCATGTTGCTAGTTTTCTTCTTAATATATTAACAAGATCAGAGCTTGGAGAATATATACATAAAACAAAGCACCACTCTTCAGTTGAATTTTTAAATGCATTCACTTTGACTGATTTTGAATCCCTACTGCGTGTGCTTTCCACGTATATTTTAGCAAATAGGTTAACAGGAAAACACATCCAGGAAAACAGGTAATTTTCAGAGAGAGTTTTAGAATGTATAAGGAAAATGGATCACAAATTTTTAATTGTACAAATGAGAAGCAATTCCACAAACAGGAAGCAATTCTACATTGGATATAAATATTATGCATATCCAGTAAGGGCACAGAACATATATGACGTGGACTACTGGGATTATCTGTTAGATCTAGAGCACTTCATGAAAGATGCTATTGTATACTTCCCATGGAGTTCAGTACTTCAGGATTTTGGAAAACTGACAAAATATTGTGTAAGATTTCATTGACTACCTTTCAAAAAAAAGCATATATAATTTCTGATTCCTCTTAACTGACTATTAAGGTAGAGTCAATGGCATTTACATGTATTTTAAGGCCTCTTTGCAATTCAGAGTCATAGACAATGACAACAATATAAATGAGATTTGAATAATGGCGCACAAAGCTTAAGTGAGTTCCTGAATCCTGGAAAGGGCTCAGGTATGTTATACATTGAGAATGGGTAAATTATTATACATTTATAGCCCTGTGAAGCTTGCATGCAAAATTGTTTCTAGTTATTCAAAATGCATGCTATTCAGTTTTTGCTTATTCCAAGTGTGTTTAGTAAACAAGAGTCACTTGTGAATGATATGTTCTAAAATCAAATTTAAGGGTAAACTTAATTATGTTCACAGATGGTGAAGCATAATTGATGACAGTATGTCAATGTAAACTGGAACTAGTTGTGTCTAAAAACATATCATCACTATCAACAACATAACATTATGAATATTTTAAATGACTACTTTATAAAAAGGATAAGATGGTTAATCTGGTTGCCTCCATACACGGCCTAGTGCGTGTCAACTATTTTTGTTTATGTGAGCTTCCATTTCATTTGTTGCTACACATCTTGCTTTTTATTATTGCTGCAAAGAATCAACAGGGGAAATATTTTGGTAGCACAAGGAAAATACACAGACTACACTTTTCGTGAAACAATAATTGAGGCACTGCCACCTGTATTTCATGGGAATTTAGTAAGAAAAATAGGAGAACATAACCTTCTTTCTGCTTGATTTACCATCACCAGTAGCGAAATTCTATGGTTTTATTATTTCGTTTGATAGAAGCCACTTCCCATTTGCATAAGACGGAATGAATCCAACTATAGCAGAGCATCGGCACCTCCAAAGGAAAGGCAGAACTTTTTGTCATTATACGACTGCAGTTCTTACAGGTGAAATTGCATTTCAGTGGTCTGAACATTATGTATGATTACCAGGTTTACATGTTTCCAAAAAAACTTTCCCTATATTGTTCATTTATTATTAAGATCTGAAACTTGGAAAGATATATTACTATTCAGTTTTGTTTTCTTTTCTTTGTTTTAAATACAGATTTCTTTTCTATGGTGAATGTATTTTAGCATTTGACTGAAGACTGGTAGAAGATGAGAACACTGATTCTCAGATAGTCTTCCGTAGGACTAGTGGGGTGTGCACACAGCCTAGGGTGCCTGTTAAGGAACTTAAATGTCACCCTACCCTAACTGTCTAGGAAAAGAATTAGAGTTTTAAACATTCTTAATCTCAGATTATTCTTTTCTGCTTAGGAAATGCCTGCAAAAAGAAAGTATACATTTACAATATTTGTATAAAATCCATCCTAATTCAAAGAAATCAGAGGGGAAATAGAATCTGCTTATTACAAATGATTTATTATTATTACTATTATTATTATTACTATTATTATTATTAACGTCATCATTAATAATTAAATCATTGCAAATGCGATGCTATTTTTTCACATTCTCTTGCATAAATAATTGAACAAAGCAGTGATTTCCTCTGTAAGGAATCCATACAAGGGAAGCCCATAAGAGTGGCATAGAGTGGAAAATATGAAATATGAGAAAAAGACTAGGTTGTGCTCTTACCTTTGAAAATGTATCTGTCTATCTCCATCACTTCTCCCCAGGATTCCTTATAATTGGGCCCATTGTCAATACTAAAAAGGTTTTTTAGTATTAAAGTGTCAGTGCTTTGGTGCTATGTAGCTCTGACCCAGCTGTTGATGTTCCCAGGTGGACAGTAAGGTACATGATGGGGAAAATGTTGCCAAGGAGGTGTTGTTTGCAAGCTGTTATTGCCCTTGCAAGTTGTTACAAAGAACTGATTAACATAGTGGCGTTCCTTCACTCCAGCATTTCCATTTGCTGGGGCTTTATCTTCACTGGTAATGGAACAGATGATTTTTTGTGCATTTTCTGGCATACAGCAAAGCTTCAATAGTGGTTTTCTCCAAATGCAGAAGATACAGTGGGATTTGTCTGTGGTGGTTATGTATAAATGTGTTTAGGGAAAGAATGTTTTCATTTAAATAGACTTTATTATTTTTTATTATCATTATTAATTGTATGCTTTTCTTTGCATTATGCTTCTTTCCTGACAGACGAAAATTTAGATTTCATGAAGCAACTACAAGAAACACTCAGGCAGAAATAGGTTAACAACAAAATGGAACAACTTTACAACACTGAATAACTAAATAATAAAACAGAAAATAAAAGAAATGAATAATACTCGTGCCATTAAAATACAAGAACTCTGGGAAAATAATTGAGGAAAACATTTCACTACAAGAAGAAATTCAATAGGCTAGTGCAATTTGCTCTGAAGAAAGCATATCCAACGA
Source organism: Cnemophilus loriae (assembly GCA_013397755.1). Taxonomy (NCBI): domain Eukaryota; kingdom Metazoa; phylum Chordata; class Aves; order Passeriformes; family Corvidae; genus Cnemophilus; species Cnemophilus loriae. The sequence continues at coordinate 3,522,517 of VZTF01002825.1, read as the reverse complement.
ATGCTATGCCCATTCAAGCAGATCCCTGAGACTTCTGTGAGTATAAGTTTATGCATCTTTGTTGAAATGGATTTTTTCTAAGGCTGCAAAATAGCAGAAGATCAAAGCATCTATCTCATACGTTCTTCTGTGTTATGCTATGACTATATAAATTGTGATTTGAAAAAATCCATTATGAAATCTATGTTTAAAACAAACATAGACGCCACAACATAACAGGTCTAAGTCCATTTTTATTACCTTGTATTACACATTTAAAGGATACAACTGTTAAATGCTAAGCTATGTCAGAAGTAAAGCAATAAGATTTGTTCTAAAGTAAAGATTAAAGCATGTCTTCAAATGTTTATGGGTGCATCAAGATTTTGGTAGCAGGAGGATCTGTAAGATGTCCTCTATGAGAAGACACCAGGAGCTGCCATCATGTCCAACAGAGATGACCACTGCTGGCCAAAGCTGAGCTGGTGCCGCTTCTTTGATAACGTTCAATAGTAAAAATTATGCATGGCAGCTGTGGGAGAGGACTAATAAATATGTCATGGAAACAACCATCAAGGAAGAGGGAGTAGGTTCTCCAGGCACCAGAGCAGAGATTCCCCTGCAGCTGAAGCCCTCAGTGAAGACCATAGTGATGCAGATTTTCCCTCTACAGCCTGTAGAGGACTGAGGTGAAGCAGGTTTCCACATGCAGCTTGTGAAAGCTCCCACACCAGAGCAGGTAGAGATGACCTGAAGAAAGCTGCAGCCCAAGGATAGCGCAAAAGAGCGAGCTCCTGGCAGAAAGGAAAGCAGCCCACAATGGAGCAGGTTTTCTGTCAGGACCTGTGGCTCTATAGGAGATCCATGCTCTAGTAGTCTGTTGCTGAAGGTTTCTACCCATGGAAAGGACCTATGCTGGAGCAGATCATTAAGACCTACAGCGTGTGGAATGACCCTACATGCAAACAGCAGAAAAATGTGAAGAAGGAGCAACAGAGATGAAGTGTTATGCGATCACAGCCCCTGTACTCCATCCCACCTCTGTCACTCAAGGGGAGAAGGAAACAGAAGAGTCAGGAACAGGAACAAAGGAGTAAAGATAGGCTTGAGGAGAAAGGTTAGGAGTGGAGAGAAGGTATTGTTAGCATTGTCCTTATTTTCTCACCATCCCACTGTATTTTTAATTGCAATAAATTACATTAATCTTCCCCAAACCAAGACTGCTTTTCCCATGATAGTATTTGATGTATGATCACCTGTTCTTTATCTCAGCCCACAAGCTTTTAATCTTATTTTTCCTATGGACCTTTCTTATGACGACAGGGTGAGACAGTTGGTGTTCTTCAGTCTGGAGAAGAGAAGGCTTCAAGGAGATATTGTAGAAGTCTTGCAGTATCTAAAGGGGCCTATAAGAGAGCTAGAGAGGGACTTCTGACAAGGGTCTGCACTGGTAGGACAAAGTCCAACAGCTAAAAGCTGAAAGAGGGTAGATTTGTATTAGATATTAGAAAGAAATTGTTTATTCATAAGACACTGGAAGAGGTTTCTCAGAGAAGCTGTGGATGATACATCCCTGGAAGTGTTCAAGGCTAGGTTGGACAGGGCTTTGAGCAACCTGGTCTAGTGGAGGGTGCCCCTGTCCATAGAGGGTGAGATGATTTTTAAGGCCCCTTCCAACACAAACAATTCTTTGATTCTATGATTCTCTCCATGTCTGGCAGAGGAGAGAGACTTAGAGATTGGCTTGGTGGTCATATGGCAGCCAGCCAAGTTTAACCCATAATGGACCATCTTTTGAAAGCAATATCTCTGATACAAAGTATATGATCAAGTAGTCTATTTACTGTGGTTTTTCTTCACTGTCTCTTTAAATTCATGTCACTTTATATATTGGGATTGGCTGAGTTACCTCTGGAGCTTCTTAGAACCCTACTGGTTTTACAGGGCGCCTATAGTGATGAGATTTTAAATGATTGAAGTTGCAAAGAAAATTTGATGAGTCTTACAGGTTTTTTGTAGAAGTGAACAGAATCATTTTGAAATTACTACTATCTCTTTGGAGACTGTTGGACTTTTCTCTAAATAGCTGTCTTCTAGTGGATGCCGTAGTGTTTTAGTCTGTCAGATCTCTTTTTTTTTTTGCCTGACAGGCAAAGGCATTCTGATCAGAATGTCTGAGACAGGAATTTGAGTACTAACTTAATGCTCATCAAGTGCACTGCATTAGTGCCAATCAATTCAAACAGACGTTTAGGGAAGAAAATTTCATACCTGTGTATGAGATATCACATTCAACATTTGTGATAAGGATTTGAAGTAAAAAGTCAAGCTTATTTTATCTTTCACAGCTACCTCTCAATGTTCATTCATCAATATGAGTTCACCTTGGTGCTATATCTCTACTATCTTTATATCCAGCAAGGTGAGTGTTCTATAATTTGTGTGCTTCAGGCAAGGCATGAGACACAATGTGGTCCACTGCAGTTAGAATAGGGTTAGGAGTTGCTGACACCAAATTACAGCTCTCATAAAGGCTTGTTTTTTGTCCTGCAACAATATGCTTAACACTGTCAGATTCTCAATAAGAGTCTTCTCTTCAAAGGCTAGCAACAATTTTTTTCTCTTCCCAAGAGCTGTGTGAGGATATATCACTTGCAATTTGCAAAGCGTTTTGGAACTAAAAATCCATACTTTAGAGTACAGTACTATGACTGTTAGCATGACTGCTAAAACTAGTAGTATTTCATCCCTTTTTAATGAATTCACTAACAGAAATCTGGATTTTGCTGAGATCTTATCTATCCAATTTTGTAGACTCTGAGGTGAGTGTCAGAATACTGGGATAAATTTTCATTACTAGATTCTCATACTTAGCTAAAATCAGGTTATTCTATGTAAAAAAATTGAGTAAATTTAAGCAAGTTAAAGATAAATAGAATAAACATGCAAAGAAATTCTTTAATGAATCACTATTTGTGATACTGTGGAAAAACAAAAATTTTTGCAATGTGGGAATCTAAACATAAATCTTAAAAAATTGTCCCAAATTTCATGAACTTTCTAAGATTCTGTTGCATGATTTTAAAAAGTGCAGGTTCTGAGGTGCTCATTTTTTGCCTTTGGTATCTGTGATTGACTTTGGCAGTCCTGCTTCATTTACAAGCCCTTATGTAATAGCTGTTGATAAAGTGTCATTTTGTGCTTTTCTGAGATAACTGGAGTAACTGGCAAAGAAAAAGGAGACAGAACATTATCATCATCGGTGTTGAATACATTCTGTACTGCAAGCACAGAGACAGCAACAAATAAAAGCACAGGAAGAAAGGTTTCTTTTCCAATTCCAGTAATTTAAAGAGGTTAATGTATTAGAATATTGTAACTGAAGCCTACCACCTAAATTCTGAGTTGATTATGAAATTTTGAACACAAGAGTTTTCCTCTGTTTTGCAGGAATTGAATGTATAGGCCTGGTCATAGCCACTGGCTAGAATAACTCTGCTACAAAATATTGTGTTTATACTATTAATTTCTATCCTATAGAAAGCCCTTAGAAATTTACTAAGGAAACAATAGCATTGCCAGCCAGTCAAGGAAAGGGATTGTCTCAGTCTGCTCTACAATGGTGCAGCCTCATCTTTAATATCGTGTGCAGTTTTTGTCACCACAATATAAGAAAGATATTAAGCTATTAGAAAGTCCAGAGGAAGGCTACAAAGATGGTGAATGGCCTTGAGGGGAAGCCATATGAGGAGCAGCTGAAGGTCACTTGGACTGTTCAGCCTGGAGAAGAGGAGACTCAGGGGGTACCTTGCTGCAGTCTACAGCTTCCTTGTGAGGGGAGGAGGAGGACCAGTGACAGGACCCAAGGGAATTAATGGCCTTAAGTTGTGTCAGAGAACATTTAGGCTGGATATTAAGACAAAAATTTTCACCCAGAAGGTGGCTGGGCACTAGAACAGGCTCTCCAGAGAACTGGTCATAGTCTGATGGAGATCAAGAAGCATATGGACAATTTGAAAAATGCTCTCAGGTACATGGCATGACTCTTGGGTCCCCCGCAAGACCAGGAGTTGGACTCAGTGATTCTTTTGGGTCCCTTCCAACTCAGCATATTCTGTGATTCTGTGATTGTAATTAAGGATTCCATTTGATTAAACTATATAGTTTGTTTTAAGCAAATTTCATCTATCTAATCAAAGACAAACAAAATTTGCACTGTTTATCTTGTGTAACCTGCAACCAACTGACTTGCATGAATCCAGAGTGAAATGGACAGTATTTTAACCAACAGCACTGTCCCACCTTTTCTGGCAGATGCATTCTATTTTTCTGGTTCATCTATTACTGTTCTATTCTGAGTTCATGACTGCCTTTTATGTTCAATACAAAAGCTAATTATTGTGCTAAGCAGCTTTTCTAAAGGCTTTGCTGTTGCATCTTTGATGCTTCATGAACAGAATGGCAAATTAAAACATAGATAAATTATCTAAAATTGAAAACAATTGTTCTACTTATCATTTAATAATAGACACAAGGCTTTTTTAGGAGAACATATATATACAAAGACATTTACAAGTCTGCTGTTCTACAACTCATGCATCACCTCCTCTCTGATTTTTTTGCAGTAATAGCTGTGTAATGAGTCTGTTTAGGATACATCTTACTAAATGGTTCTAATCTATATAGGTTCTCACTCCACACTCATCACCACAGTATTCGAGCAACTTCCAGTAGTGCATTAAGCAATGTGACTAACATCTGTCACATATTTTGGTCTCTCATCATTTCCCCAGGGGTAGATCTATGTGCAGTGAAGTGTTTTGTTTTGTATTTATTTGTTTTTCAAGTGGTCCATGGCTTGGGATTTAATTAGTCCACACAGGGTCATGCACAAAGTAAAGATTACTGTGAATCAGAGAAAAATGTAAATAGGGAAATGCTTGCCCTAAACTGAGATACTGAAATTAACATCTCAAACATTAAGGTATACCTCTTGATAATTTTTCACCTGCATATACCCAAAAATATTTTTTATCCAGTGTCTTCTTAAGAAATTTTTCAATATCTTTCTCCTAGAAGTGTATGAAGCCAAATCTTTGACACTAAGCAAACCACAATATACACCTGGAGCTTTTGTATTTCACATCTGAGAGCTGATCTTGACAGTTTGTTTGTGTCTTGCCTAAAAATAACTTGCAATAAACTTAAGCAGCTACTTTGATTATACTGCAAAGGTAGGGACCCAAGTCAGAACCACACTGACAGAGTGTTTTATGTTTCTTTCCATCCAGGACCACATATAAACTTAACTATTGGCTTTCTCATTTGAAGACAATAAACGTAAAGCAGATGCCTGCAAGTAAGCATGTGTTTAAGTACTCTCTTGTTTCCATGAATCAGGGCATAAAGACAGTAAAAGACCTATTTAGATCCTTTATCCCATTTCTCCAACCATGTGCAGTTCACATATGCTTCCCTCATGGCAGATTTGATAGGATTTTTTTTTCTTTTCCAGTTGTTTGAAGTGGTTCAAAGTAAGGTTCATTTGCTTCAGAGCACAATTACATAGCTTAGCCAACCTTAGCTCAGTGGCTATTCCCTCTGAGTTAATTATCTTTATTTTGGCCTCTTCTTAGATTTCTTCAGTGATAAAGCAACATACTCTTAAAACCATACATTATTTTTCCATCTCAGGGTGCAGAGGGAAGTTTAAGGTGAGGAGACACTTTGATGCATATGTTAGAAAGCTAAGCTCTTGGCATCATTCTGTGTCACCAGGCATCAGGCAGGGCAGGATTTACCTTCAGTGCTGTGTGCTTCCAAGGTTTAATCAGGGCATCAGAGGATGTGAGTTAGAATTGCTCAGAACTGCCCTAAAGCCCACTAGACAATCTGTTTACTGCTTTACTCTTGAGTGATAAAAAACATTATTTGGTTATGTATTTCATTTGTTTAAAAAGAACACATAATTTATTGCCTCCCATTCCCCTGGCTAATCTGATAAATCATTTGCAGATGGCTTTCTCACCACCATGTTCCCGCTTTAAGTGTTCTGGAATCAAATATGGTGCTAATCACAGGGAGGTTGTGGGTTCAATCTCTGTATGGGCCTTTCACTTCAGAGTAGGACTTGATGATCCTTGTGGGTCTCTTCCAACTCAGAATACTCTGTGTGATTCTGTGTGAGCTATCTGATTCTCTTCCGAAGTGCTATTGCACCTTCGCTCTTTCTAAACCATAGGAAGGCAGAACAAAGGGCAGAGATGACTTTTAGTGTAATGCTCATTTGAAAAGAAATTTGGTAAATTTCTGGACATGCATACAAATTAAGAGAGTGAAGAAAATAGAGTCTTTTGAATCTAATGATTATTTAAGATATGCTCCATTGTACATACTAATAAAGCATCAGTGTTTGTATTAATTTAAGTAAAATTTATGGCATCGCTGATGATATTTATCAGCATGATATTGCTATGGAAATTTAGCTAATAAGAAAAATAATGAGCTCCTGTGCAGTTTCAAATTGCTTAGTAGAAAAGATTTATTGCAAAATTTCAAATTTGTTTTCAAGCAAGATAATGTAAAACGTATAAAATATTTTTATATTGATTCATGTTTTTAGGCTTGAGTTATGTGTGTTGGAAAATCCAGACTTATTACTAGTTTATTTAAAGAGGTAAAAAAGAACCAAAATTAATTAATGTCATTAATCAAAATAAACCGTGTAAGTACAGCTATCAAAGAGAGGCATCGAGAGCTGAAGCTGGGATACCTAAGAAATCTGGAGTGAATTAGACATGTTCAGGAAGGTGTCTACTTCAGCTGTCTTTACTACAGGTTTTTTTTTCAAATTAAATCCGATTTGATCAAAGCTATCCAGAATGGCATTTTGACATAAATGTGAAGTGCTTTAAAATAGATGGAATTGGAATATTTCATAAGCATTGAAGGATACTGTCAGCTTGCCAGGATGAAGGCCTCTAAGAAGTGGACGAAAGCCTCAAGAGAGTGGCGGAACTCTGCCGAACACAACAGATGCCCTATGTATACATGTGAAGGGAGGGATGCAAGAGACGGAAAGAGAGAAAATCCTCAGAAACTCCTTGTGCAGTGTAAATTTGTCATTTAAAATTGTCTCCATTTGTGTGTTAATTATATTATATATATATATATATATATGTATGTGTGGATAAGTGCACATGTACGTATATACATGTACATATGTGCGTATACATGTACACATACACCAGGCTATATATTAATCTTTTTTGGAGATATCACCAAAAATCCCCTTTCGAATGGAATAAATGATAACTCCTAAGGAAATTTCATTTTTCTCCTTGCTCATGACTGTCGCTTGGTATTATTTTAACAGCCATCAATTTAAATATTTTTGTACGTTTAATAAAGTATACTTTATAATTTTTATAAAAGTACCAGCTTTGAGATGATTATTCACAAAGTTACGGTAGGTGAAAACAGAAATAAATTCTTTTCAGTTCCTTGATTATGCTTAATCAAGCTTTAAACTAAATTGTGGTCTGCAGTGTTTTTGCTGAGGGTTGGTGTGGTGTAAGAAAACTGTGTTTCTGGTGTAAAATCCAAAATTATTTGGAGGTTCTTGGTTTGCTGTATATGTCCTGCAACATTTATACTGTCACACAGTTCAAAACTACTGTTATAACTTAATAGATGCAGTGACGATGCACAAACAACCTGAGGCTTTTCATCCATCCTTATCCAAAAAGAGCTAATTAATATTAGAAAATATTAGTATTTATATTTACTGCATATTTTTACATTAAAACTACTGCCTTTTGATTTATTTCAAAGTAGTTTATCAATATTTTGATTTTTCAGCTCAGTCATGGGAAAAGAAAATGTTTTGCTGCAATATTAATCTCTTAGCAAATTTCTTATGCTTTCTTGAGTAATTATAATTCCACTAGAAGGGATCATATGTAATTTACTAAGGTCCAAATGTATTATTTTTCATACAAACCTGACTTCTTATTCGTTACAAAAAAAACCCAAATGTAGAATAATGAAATTTAGATTTAGAGATCTAAAGCAATGTCATTTTTAATATAAGAGCAATTTCAACTGCAAAAATTTTACACAGAAGTTCAGAAAATTTCAGGCTCGATCAGGAAAACAAAAAAAACAAACCAAAACAACCAACCAACTAACCAACCAAAAAACCAAAACTAGACAACAACAACAAAAAAAATCCAAGCACACAAAAAACCCCACCAAAAATCAAATGCAGTTTGATTTTCAGCATATAATAGAATTACAACATACTGGGTTGGAAGGTATCCCGAGGATTATCCGGTCCAAAATTTTTTGGCAAAAGCATGGTGGAGACAAGATGGCCCACAGCCCTGTCCAGCTGAATCTGAAGTGTCCTCTCTTGGGGGAATCTACCACTCCCTTGGGAAAAGTATTCCAATGGCTCATTTCTCATTATGAAAATGTTCCTCTTGTATCCAATCAGAATCTCCACAGGAATAACTTGTGCCCATTACCCCATCTCTCTGAGCTGTAGAAAGAGAGTGACAGCCTTATCTTTAGCCATCTTTTAAATATTGGAACATGATGATAAGGTCTCCTCCAACCCTTCTTTTCCCTAGGCTGAACAAACCCGTTCTCTCAGTGTTTCCTCACATGTCAGGCTTCCCTGTCCTTTTCATCTTCTTTGGGGCCCTTCTTTGGACCATGTCTTTTTTGTGTGAGGCTATAGTACCAGCACTAGCTGAGCAACTTTGAAACTTCATTCTCACTATCTGACTTAAGCAAGTTGCAAAAATGCTGCTTCATGAAGCTCAGTATGTCAAAGGAGAGATTCAGCATCAGAAAATGTTCCCGGCAAACAGTCTTCTTCTAGTCTGCATGTTCTCAGTTTCCATCTTTGGTACTGGTGGTATTGCTAGGATATGCAAGGATGCCTTTTTTATCTCAGGTAATGTTCAGCACTCCTCTTAAAAGGGATCTCTGATGCCTTTCTATTTATACAATAAATCTTTCCTTCTATCTTGCACCTCAAAGGGTGAGGCTGACAAGAAATATAGTGTATGACTAAGTAATTTTGTACCTCTAGGAGCTCATGAAACATTCTCTGTACAAAAGAACAACAACAAAACCCTAACGAAATTTAAAAAAAAAAAAAAAAGGGAAAAAACAACCTTCTTTTCTCAGAAAGCAGGTGTTTCTCTTATGAAAACACTTCATTGTTAGCATGATACCCAGCAAACAGGAATTAAAACATTTGTTTAAGTTTATGCATTACTGTGTTAAACCAAGCAGTATTTCTTGACAAGTTCGCTGTATACAAAAAAGGATCCAGTAAGACAGACATTGCAAGTAACGTCTTTGTTCTCTCCTGGAATATACAAGGTTAGGGTAGTTTCCTTGAGATTCTGTCTGCTCTGGTCTTATAAAATAATGAATAGATGGTATTTGTGTTCCTTTCCTTGTTCTGTTTGACTCACCAAGCAAAATGACAATATGGTAACAAGCATTATCAGAACAACTCTAAACCTGAAAAAAAAATCCACCCTATAAAAAGGTGTAACAGTAAGTACATTCTTCCTGCTAGGGAGTTAAGTGTGGGATTCAGATTCTCTGAGGCAGACAGTCTTCCCATCCACCCATGGCATTGCCAGATGCATGACTCGGTTAAATCCCAGATGGTATACCTTGGAAGGCTTTGTCTTTTGAAGACTCCTTATTTTGTCATTCTTCTTACATTCACTTGCCTTTCTATGTTCATTTGCCATCTTTCCTTTTTCTTTTACTGCTTTATTCTTTCTTTGTTTCATCCTGTTAACCTGCTATTGGTGCAAAACTTGGTGGAATGGTACTGACTCTTAGCTACTTGTTATATTTTGGATGACTCGAGTGAAAAACTTTTTCGGTTTAGTTGTTGGTTAATAATTTTTTTTTTTTTTCCAGAATGGAGAACTTTGCACACAGTTTTATACAGCTATTGCATCAGCTAATTCTGGAAGACGTTTATGAAGAAAAATTCATTTAACACAACTCAGTACAGTATCAGAACTAAACAGAATCAGAATTATGACCGGCAAAGTTTATGAGTTGAGACATTGGACCATCTTATGACAGACATACAGATTTTCTGGAGTAAGATATCCTGTGCCATAAGGTTGAAAAAGTCTTTACAAATTCTGAATCAGAGATATCTGTTTCATGTACCGTCTCAGTAGCCGGCATTCCGTGGCATTCCTCAGTCTGCCTCTTCATAACATATTAGTCTCTACTGCTGCAAGAATGATAATCTTCATCCCATTCACTTGTGCAAATTTCTCCTGGGCATAGGAGCTTCTTTTCCTCTCTTTGCTATGTGCCAGGCTTCTGCATATGTACTCAAATGTTACCATGACACTGTGAAATTTGTTAGCTCTCCCTGAAGAAAGATTTTGTAGCTTTTCTTTGCGAAATTACTTCCTGCATGCATGTGCATGGACAGGCGGAATAATTTTGGTTGTTGGTTTTTTTGGGGTGTTTTGGGTTTTTTTTGTTTGTTTGTTTTTTTCCTTTTTGGTTGTTTTTTCTTCATGTATGCTTTCACTTCCCTATAGTCATGAGGAGCCCTTTGTGGTCCTGCTGAATTATGGCAAGGATCCAGTATAGAAGCTGAAGTTTACAAAGCCCAGGTGGCATGTTGACAGATGAACTGTGATGGCAGCTTGAGGGCTTGGTATATTAAACATGATGAGGGGGTGGGTGAAGAATGAGGGTCTCTGTGATTTGCACATCCTTCATCTGATCCCTTAAGCTTTACAAGAGCAAAATTCATTAAGGAGATTAAGTGCAAGACCAAATGTCTGATGTGACAAGAGAGCACAGTTGATTTTTTTTCCCATTTGCCCAGCTCTGATATCTCAATATTAAATTGATTAGGTCGTAGAAATGGCCTTATAGAACTTGTAAAATATTTAAAGCTCCAGCTTGGTCACAGGACAGTCAGTACTGACACATTCAGACAGCCTTCACAAGATCAGTCTGCACCTGCTAAAGTACCACTTTTCTGGCTGACACAAAAGTTTGAAGGGTGCCTGTTTAAATGGCCTATGTAGTACATGCTAGATAATTATCTTTTTAATCTGTTTGAAACAAGGCTGTAGCACCTGACCTTGCACAACTCTTGAGTCTTCTGAACCCCTTCAAGGCTGATTCCACACTGTTTGATTCTAATTAGTGGATTTTAAGTGAATAAAACAGCAGGGTTTTCAAAGTATTCTGTTCTTCCCTGTTTTATTCCACATGCACCCCAACTTAAATACAATCTGTAAGCTTTCACAACTCTAGGCAGATACATCAAGTATGGGATAGATTCAACATCTGCCTTGAAAACATCAGCAGTGATGAGACCAATCTCTTATTTCTAGAAGGCAATCTATAAGGCTGTGTTCTGTTTATACACACTTAGAAAATATTTAATCTAGTCTTGTTCGTCCAACTTTTTCACAAGCTAGGTAATGGAATGCATCGAGTTTGATCCTGAGCACAATATGTCATATTTCCCTTTTTCCTAATTGTACTCTGCATGGGTCTTTAACAACGTACTGTACCTTTGAAGCAGGTTAGTTTCCTGGAGATGAAACAACTCTTCATATCTGCTCTGAAGGAAGAAATGATATAGATGTGTTTCATGTGTATGGGAAGCACTATTATGTTAGGCTAGATATGCATGGCTTTTATGCAAAAATAATTGAAGATAAAACTCGTATAAGGGCACTGAGCGTTTCAGATGTGAAAGAAAAAAAATCACATCAAAAGAAAAAAAAAAAAACATGTAGTCTGTGGAAAGCATGATGGCAATGAATATTTTCCAAGGTTGCTCGTTCATTCTAGTTTTCATTTATTATAGGCTAAGATTCATTTGACTCAGGTTTAATAGATTTCCAACCACAAGAGCACTGAGGAATCACCTTCTGAGGTACTAACTGAGGTCATCAGTGAGACCTTTGAAGAGGATGTCTTAAATTACAAGTGCTACCTGCAGCACTGAAATCAAAAGGGTGATAGTGAATGTAGATACTGAGAGGTTCTTATCAAAGACAAGTAAAAGATGAAAGAGAGGACCAAAGACATTAACCTGTGTGACAGGAGAGACTGTGACAATTGTGATGCTCAAGATTACATTGGCACATATTTAACAAGTTATGTTGTCACGTGAGAAGCAGTAAAACAGCTCAACTTTACAAAGTGTGTGGCTTCAGTATCAAAGAAATACAGACCGTTTGCTATTTCTTTGGTATTGCATTGAAGACAAAACCAAGGCAAAAGTGTCAGAGCAGTGTCAATCTTATTTATGTTCTTATTCTTTTATCATTAACCTGCTCTTTGGAGCAGCCAGTGGGGTGCACAGCCTAGAACTTATTTCAGAACTAGGATAGAGTCACTGTGGAGGAAGAGAGTTTGATCCTTTTTTTTGGCAATGTTTTATGCAATCTGCTCTTTGTTTGGTGAAGTTATAGGTCCTCTATGTTAGAACATTTTAAGTTATAATTTAATTTTTAGCAAATTCTATTAGCTTGCCTCCACTTTGTGTAAGACCTCTGAATGTTTCAAACATCATTTGAAATATGAACCCTTTGAAAAAAAGAATAGACAACTGATAGACTCTGATAATCTAAGTTATGAAGGAGGGGCTTTCCAGCTCTAAGTACAGAATACAAACTGGGTGACTGGCTTCTGACACACTAATCAGTAGTCTGAGCAGGTTCAAGTGGATACGTGTCTTCTCCCAATGATATCATGCAGAGCGGTATTTTTCCTTGCTTTACATGACACTTCAAATTTGGATAGCAGATGTATCTGTACCTGTGCAGCCATTTATCTGGTGAACACACTAAACATTATTTTGGTTAATATCTATTTGGTATTTCTAAAGGTGTCTGCAAGTAACTATGCTACTCAGACTCCTTGGCAGACAAATAACTTCAGCTGTTAAGGGATTTCAGCTAAGGTATTTTAGAATTAAAATTCATTAATACGGTTATACTTTTTCTCTATCTTGTTCAGTTGACACGACTGAAGGAAGCTAACTTATCTCCAGTAAAGAAACCTCACTATCTCAGAAAAGTTGCACACCGTTTGTGCTGAAATAATAAACTTATTTGAATGTGATGGTATTTTCACACAACTGAAGTAATTCTGTTTCTTCAGTCACTTCATTCTCGTGTCTGAGTAGTTTCATCAGGTTGCTGACTGTTGTAAACATATTCTTTTCATCTTGCATGGAAAAGAGCAGTGGGACAGAGGACAATGCTCTTTAGATATTGCCCAGGGCAACAAAAAGACATTTATTCAGTCACCAAAGAATCTGAAAGAGTTGGTTTAGTATTAAAGCATGTTGTACCTAGGCAATCAAACTAGTTTAATTGCTAGCCTTCCATAGCTTCTGAAATGGAATGCAAAGTTAAAACCTAGAAATTACTCTTCTGTGAATTAAAAAATATATAGTTTGCCATTAATTCTGAGCCTAGGACAGCCTGAAAAACAGTTAAAAATATGAATTGCTTTGCTTCCCACTTACTTCTAGTCTACACAACTACAACTAGATATTTAGACATACCCAGCAGCACCTTAAGCCACATACAGAACATATATCCTATTTTTGTAGAGGCCATGTGGTATTGAACATCCATGAATCACGCAACTTTGGTGTGCAGTATTCAGAATACCTCAAAGCTACCCTCATCACACAGTATAGAGAAAAAACTGAAACCACTCTCCCCGAAAGAGCAGATACATATTGTTTTGGTTCTTTTACGATCAATTTTACTAGAATAATAATGACACCACACAGCAGAAAAGAATATGGTCAGCTGAAGATCCAAAAGTTTTAAATTTCTTTTGAAAAATTGAGAAGGGGAACTATGCCAAAGACACCCTTGCTCAATGCTTACTAATGAACTGCTTTAGGGTTTACTTTGTATTTGCTATGTGTTAGGAGTCAGATTTCTTTAACTCTGCAGAAAGCAACTGTTGATAACTATCACCAGTCTTTCATTCCAGTATCTGCAAGTGGCACATGTCCTGCTATTCGCTGAGCTAACAATAAAACACACCTCTATACATCACTCATTTGCTGCTATATTGTCATAGTTAAAGGATTTATGTGATTATACGAACAAAACTAGGAATCTGAGTAACATTCCTTTTAAAATGCACCTTCTGTTGATTATTTTATTTAATTTTTTTTAACAAACATCTATTTGTAGTCATGGTCATTTTTCTGATCTCAGGTGAAACTGTTACATCTTTAGTTAACTTGGATAAAAAACACTAAGCGCTACTTGGGAAAAAACAGAAAAAATGTGGACACCTCTGTTCAGAAATGTAAATCACAAAATTAAAACAGATAGCTAGTGTCCAAGTGAAGATTTATTTAGTTTGCTGGACTGGCTTCTTAAAAGGTACCTGTTCATGAACACAAATTAAAGCAAAATAAAATTTTCTAGACAAATTTCTTATTAAACTGAGGACACTGACAACCATGTTAAGGATTAAAAAGTACTTTTGAAATTTTAATTTCTAGAAACAGAGATAGTTGCAAAGAACTTCATATACTAACTTAACTTACTGACAGTCATTTAAACCTCAACCACTCAAAAGCTCTAGGATGAAAGCTAGACCTCTATTTACTCTGGCCCTCTTGCTTTCTTGAAATAGAAAATAGTGAATCTTGTGAATTGTCATCTACTATAACTTATAGATTTATTTAATCTCCCACAACACAGTCATTAGCCCAAAAAGTGGTGATGATTATAATTAAATACTGTTAACAACCAGTCACAAGTGGTGTCTTCCAGGGCTTAGTTTTGGGACCAGTTCGGTTTAATATCTTTATCAATGACCTGGAAGAGGGTATTGAGTGGACCCTCAATACTTCTGCAGATGACACCAATTTGGATGGGAATGTTGATCTGCTGGTGGGTAGGAAGGTTCTACAGAGGGATCAGACAGGCTGGATCAGTGTACCAAGGACAACAACAAACAAGTGTTGTTCGACCAGGAGAAAAGGAGGCTGAAGTGAGACCTTAATGCTCTCTACAGCAACCTGACAGGAGGTTGTAGCAAGGCGGTATTGGGCTTTTCCTCTAAGTAACAAGTAATAGGACAAGAGGAAATGGTCTCAAATTGCATCAGGGGAGTTTTAGTTCGGATATTAGGAAACACTATTTCCCTGCAAGAATTGTCAACACTGGAACAGGCTGCTCAGGGAAGTCATTGAGTTGCCATCTTCGGAGCTTTTTAAAAGATGTGAAGACATGATTGTCCAGGACACAGTTTAGCGGTGCACTTGGCACTGTTAGATTAACAGTTGGATTTGATGTTCTTAAGGATGTTTTCCAACTTTCATGATTCTATGGTTCTAAGATTTAATATTTCTGAATTTAGATGCATATATGTTACACTTCCAACATTTCCATAGTAGAAGTTCAGAAACCTATCTTGTATGTAAATATGAACACAAAAGCATCTTGCACTGAATGCCATCCAAAGAGATTTAAATCATATAATCTCCAGCTACTTTGCAAATTCAAATTGTCTCAAGAAGGGGAAAATATAGCTGAGAAACCAGGAAGCAAAATCACTTGATAAAACAATTTCTTACTAAAGAACATTTCAGCAATTAATGCTTCTTTAGAAACCTCAGTCACTAATCTTTGCTTACCTTTAAAAACACATATGCATGCCCCCTATGCAGCAATCTTCATTAATATGTTTGCAGTGCTTTGTTAGATAAAACCTTCATTCAAATATGGCACTTCTACTTGCAAAGCAAAGACAGAATTGGAACTATCACAGCCTTTTCTGTTGTTTGTCTATGCAGAATCAGAAGGCAGGCTTCGTCTGTCTAAATGTCGACATCTCCTTCTGAATATCTATGCCAAAACTAATTTCCCCAAGCATTCTTAATATATTCCTTTATGCTCCTAGAGAGAGAGAGAGAACCAACTGTAGGGAACAATTAATCTCAGCTTAAAATAGAACGAACAAATTGCTTCCTAAAAATGCCTCTTTGCTTCACTTGGAGGAACTATAAAGAGATTTTAGGGAATGTGTCTCAGATGTAGACTTCCACATTATAGACAACTCAAGTTAGGTGAGATGATTTTCACTCTAAGTATCAATATAAATAGCTGCACCATCATTTACATGAATTGCTGTGCACAAGGAGCCAGTATACTTAAGTTTAGGTACACTAAAGACCTGCATAATGAAATTATAGCATTTAGATGAGAACGTTATGGCAATTTCATAGCAAAGCAACTTTCTAAATTACTTTGATGTGAAGTAGTAAAAGTATAGTTTTGGTTCTAACCCTGGACTTTTTTTTTTTTTTCTCCTTTCACAATCCACACTGTTTATAGTTCTCATGGAGAAAGATATGGGTGGAATGTCAGTTCAGTGACTTTTCAGAATTTAACAGCCATGCAGTCCTAATCTGCAGCTAAATATATACATCTATCACATTCCAAGACAATACTTATTGCAGCGCAGGGACCTCCACTATAAATCCTTAATTACTTAAAATGAAGGCTTTGAGAAGACATTAGAGGCATAATCAAAGAACAGAAGTGGAAATAATAATGTTGAAAGGACAAAACTATTGTTTTTTAGGAATATTGAACAGTTTTCATTATCTGAATTCTTTCAAATTTTTAAGGAATTTCTGAATAGCCTGTATGTGAAACTTTCTCCTGCCCCCCATCAACCTTCTTCCTCCCTCCCTCCCTTCCTCCCTCCTTCCTTCTCTTCCTCTATTTTTTTTCTATAGGATTCACTGAGGATCAGAGAATCATAGAATGGTTTGAGGTGAAACGGGCCTGAAAGATCATCTAGTTCCAATTCCCCTGCCATGGGCAGGGAAGACCATCCACTTGACCATGTTGCGCAAAGCCCCATCCAGCCTGTCTCGAATACTCCCAGGAATGAGGCATTGTCTTGGTTTTGCACAGCAAGATTTTGGTAGCAGGGTGATGATACACGGGTGACTTATGTGAGAATCTGCCAGAAGCTTCTCCCATGTCTGGCAGAGCCAATGCCAGCAGGCTCCAAGACAGACTCACCACTGGCCAAGGCCAAGCCAATCAGAGATGTAGTAATGCCTCTGTGTTGACATATTTAAGAATGAAAAAATATTTCGGCAGAAGTAATTGCAGCAGAGAAGGAAGGAGTGAGAATATGTGAAAGAAAAAAACTTTGCAAACACTGAGGTAAATGAAGTAGGAGAGAGAGAACGTGCTCCTGGTGCTGGAGCTGAGATTCCCTTGCAATCTGTGGTGCAGACTGTGGTGAGGCAGAAGGTGCCCATGCAGAACGTGGAGGTCCATGTGGGACCAGAGATCCACCTTCAGACCATGTAGGAGACCCAAAAGTGTAGCATGCTGTAGTGGGTAGATGCTCGAAAGAAAGCTGTGACCCCAAAGGAAGTCCATGCTGGAGCAGTCTCCCTACAGGACCTGCAGAACAACGGGGTGAGCAGCTGGAGCAGTTTTGCTGATAGGACTTGTAACCCTGTGAGAGACCCACATTGGAGCACCTGTTCTTGAAGGATTGCACCCTGTGAAAAGGAGCCACGCTGGAGAAGTTAATGAACGATTGTTTACTGCAGGAGAAACCCCACAACAGAGCAAGGGAGGGATGACTGAGCCTGAGGGGGAAGAAGCAGCAGCAGAAAACAACGTGATGAACTGACCCTAAACCCTATTCCCCGTCTCCCTCAGGGGTTGAAGAGGCAGAGAATTAGGAATGATGTTAAGACCAGGAAGAAGGGAGAGGTGGTGTGAAGGTGTTTCTGGGATTTATTTTTTTTTTAACTTCTCATTATCCTACTCTAATTTTGATTGGTAATAAATTCAATTAATTTCTCCAAGTCAGGTCTGTTTTGCTTGTGACAGTAGCTGGTGAATGATCTCTTCCCGTCCTTGTCCCAGCTCATGTGCCTTTTGTTATATTTTCTCTTCTCTGTCCAGTTAAGGATGGAAATGATGGAACAACTTTGGTGGGCACTTGGCATCCAGCCAAACCACCACAGGCATCCACAATTTCTCTGGGCAACATGTTCCACTGCCTCACCATCCTCAGAGGAAGAAATTTTTTCCTGACATAAACATGCCCTCTTTCAGTTTAAAGCTCTTATACACTGTACTATTACTACATGCCCTTATGAAAAGTCCCTCTTCAGCTCTCTTGAAGCCTTCTTTAGGTGCTGGAAGACTGCAACAAGCCCTCCCAATTCTTTCATCATGTGTTCATAGGAGAGGTGCTCCAGCCCTCCAAGCATCTTTGTGGCCTCCTCTGGACTCACTCCGTCAGGTCTACATCCTTCTATTACTGGAAACTCCAGAGCTGGATGCAGCGCTCCAGGTGGAGTGGTCTCACGAGAGTAGAATAGAGGTGTAGAATCACCTTGCTTGACCTACCAGCCCCTCTTCTTTTGATACAGCCTGGGATACAACTGGAAAGTTTTGATCGTGCTAAACTTTTATCTCACATTCCTTAAATGTAATCAGATTTGACTTTTATCTGTGTTAAGCTGTGCAGAAATTTGAAAGTGGGCCAACATCTTCAAAGTACTAGCCATTCTAGTGCCACAATAATTTGTTGTCAGAACTCTCAGTAAGTTTCCTATAATGACTCTCTCCCCATGGTTACTTTCATGACCACTGGTCTTGTCCTCAAGGAAAAAAAGAAAACATGACATAGGTGTCATCCAGTTTTTATTGTTTGACATTTTTCTTCTCTTTTGCTATCACATATTATTTCTCATTTTTTTCTTTCAGTCTTACTAAGGCTTGTCTTTTTAATTCTTTGTGTAAATTCTGCTTTTCTTATTCTGCTTGCAGTTGAGGTTTTTATCTTGGTTTGTTTCGTCTCTTAATGTTGCTATGTATTATTTTTTTGTGATTTTCTTTCTGCCATCTCCACATGTACTTTAAATTTTTGACCTCTTTGAGTATATAAACAGGAATTGAATTATTTCTTCAATGGGCAGAAGAAGTTAAAGTGAATTCTCCATCAAAGTAAGGATACCTATGTAGGTTATGTTAATATTTATGCAAGTACAATGTAGGTCCCATGTTAATGATTATTATGAACACGTATTTAATCCAGAACTCCTTGCATATGAATAGATAGAGGGCTCTGTACCACTTTAAACTGATGAGTTTTGTATTTCAAAGAAGTGTCTTTTTCTTGTTTCACTAGTACTGTTGTGACCACAAGAAGTTTTGCTATAATTAAAGACAGGCACAAAGCTATGAAGTGAATCTCACTTGAAAGACTACCATTCCTCAGAATCTGTGCATCAAAATATGGTAAAGCATTTTAGAGCAATGCACTGACTCAGCTGCCAATACCACAGTTCTGCAGGTACTGCTCCAATCCACTGCCCTGCCTCACTGACTGACGATGTACCATGCTTTTTCTTGGATGTTCAGAAACCCTGCAAAATAGCACAATGACATAGTGAGCAACTCTTCAGCAAGTAGCACATAGCCAGTTTTACTTGTCCTTGAAGCAACAGATTCACTGTGCATGTGACATAGAACCATGTTGTACAGGCACAGTGTATCGCACAGGTATAAAACATTTTCAGCTTAGTGTCTTTCCAGCAGATTTGTGATGACATGCATTGAATTAACTCCTTGAAAGTCCTGTATTTGTCACAGGTTGTATATTTTGTTGCTACTATTGTTCTTAAAATGTAAGGAATTTAAGTAATCCAATAAAATTTATGTAGGTTAATGTCAAATAAGATTCCTGATGGTGATGTAGTTTAATTTTCAATCAATCATGGTTTTATCTCTATCCCAAGGACAATTATTTTTGATGACACTAAATGGTTCATAATCAAAAAAATTGTGAGCTTTATTTTGGTTGTGAAGTTTAGAGCATTAGGCTGAACACATGAATGTTCACCTGAAGATAGCTGGCATAAGAGAGATAGGATGCAAATGTGAAAAGTGTAATAATAAGAGCATTCTGCCTATGGAAAACATCCAATGAACTGCTCTTCTCCTGAAGCTACATGCCTACATCTCAGGTTTGAAGGTAGGTGTATCCATGAAAAAAAACCAACCAAAACATCATCCACTTTTAGAAAAAAAATATTGTGATTTTTGTTTAAAAACATGTCTTGCCTTTTCTGCAGTAACTGTCTCTCTTTTATCCAATTACTGTTTAGTGTAAAATTCATAAACAGCTCGGGAATGGGAGTACTGATCTTTTCCCTCACCAAAAAGCTCTGTTTTCCAGTCTCAGGAGTTGGGTTCCTTCTAATCAGTTGTCCTTCCTGCCTTGTGATTTTATTGCCTTCTTCTGCAAGGTTTTAAAACTTGATTCTTTCAAGTATGTTGTAGGGATCAAACAAATTAAACAGGGTACAGATCTTTTTAAATGTTTACTTTTTCAACTGTTCTGCTTTTCACAGAGTAATTAAAAGATCACAGGTTTAGAGAGAGGGAAAATAAATGTCACTCTGTAATCTCATGGCACACAACTGTAGTCCTACTTCCAGACTAATTTCCAATTCCGAGTAGTTTCAATGGAGATTAAGGGCTTTCGAAGATACTATTGGGGACTCCAATATTTTAGGCATTTACCTACACTTTAAAATCTGACTTATGATCTCAGTTCCTCTTAAACAAGAGGTGGGATTCTAGTATTATAGATTTTTCAGAAAAGGCTACATGAAAGTGTAGAAGAGTACAGTTAAGTAAGTTAGCTATGAAATAAGGATAAATTGTAACCACAGTCATGGTTATATAAATCTGCAGTGGTTCTATCGTATAACTATGTTTTTCTGAATTTACAGTGCTGTTTCTTTTTTTTTCTTTTTTTTACTTTTATGCCTCCAGAAATAATTATTTTCTACAAATACCACAAGCTTTATATAATAGCAATAGCAAATGTATAAGAGACCAATAACATTTTTCTTTCAGAGAAGACATTCAGCCTTGCCTGCACAGCTACTTTTTAGGGAAATTAGATTTCTTATGGGAGCAACACATGTCAATGTGACAGTAAGAATATTATTTGCATCTTTAATATATTAAGGGAAGAATTAAAATGGCTTAAATTGATATCTTAGAGGAAATAGATGATAAAACTATGCATGTTCATAATTTTTACCCCTAATTACATTTTTAAATGTTGTATCTTAATGTCGACTTAATCTTTAACATAGAGGGAATTTCAATGTAAAAGTACATGATTTTTCATAGCACCACACATATCTTACAGTATGGATTAAAAGCTCTTTCTGAGCACCAAGGAAAATGTGTCATAGCACATTGGCTGTAGAAAGAAATTTCTACCGTACAAGAGTAGACTGACAAGAAAAAAGACTTCTGGTAGGCAGAAAGAATCACAGCTGTTTTGAACTTTCAAATTGCCTCCTTAGCAGCAGAATGATGTCCATGGCACATCACTGTTGCTGTAGATACATTTTTCTTTCTTCTTCATGTCTGTTTTGTTTGTACTTTGCAATTGCTAACTGGAACTGGGGTTTTACTCTTCGTTGAGTTGGAATCTGATTCTAGAAAGACAAGAACAAGCTATAGCTGACAGAAATTGGGAGTGCACAGGTCTGCACAGAGAACAGGAATGCATTAGAGTTGAACTGGACAAAACCCATTTTTTACCATTTTCATCATATTGAAAATAGAATGGAACCTGATTTAAACCAGACTGTTCCACTTTTCCTCCAGCGAAAGTGCACTACACTTAAAGTTTGAATAATAGAGTGATGTCTCAGACCTTTCAATGCTAGAAATAAAACAAGTGCAGGCCAGTGACTTCTAAATTTATGAACAGCTATGTACACTGAACTTGACAGTTATACCATACTGAACATGCAACAGTACACCTGTGAATTAAGCAGAGAAAAATACTTTACAGTCATTTTGATACACATTTAAAGTAAAGATCTGCTTCTTGCTTTTGTGGATTTTATGATAATTTCTTTTGCTGCCTATTAGCAAACTTTTCCTTTGTTTTTTTTTATTGTTTGTTTCTTCTTATTTCTTAACAGTCAGGCCCATGGCCTGCCTCTTACTCTTACATCAGTACCACACTGTTCCAGCCATTAATTCCACCTCTTTACCCTTGCTTAGCACAGCTATCCTCTGTAGAAAGAAGGCTATGCCAAAGCCTTCCAGGCAGAAGAGCTGTAGGTGGGGTCTTCCTGTGATACAGAGAATATTGGGAGATTTATTCATGTATTTTATGCCAAGCAAATATGGTACCTCACAGGAGTCCCTGCTGGGCTAATGAAATACACAGTATGAATTTAATGAATTTTAGGGCTCAGTCAGCTAATACCCGTTCCTCTAAAGCAAAATCTAGAA
The DNA here is from genome assembly GCA_013397755.1 of Cnemophilus loriae. NCBI lineage: Eukaryota > Metazoa > Chordata > Aves > Passeriformes > Corvidae > Cnemophilus > Cnemophilus loriae. Next base: position 3,500,147 of record VZTF01002825.1, on the reverse strand, counting down.
ACAAACAAAGAGATCACCTACTTACAAGAAAAAAAAAAAAAGAAAAGTCCTGTTAAAAGCATTTCTTTCCTCTTCCAGGAACATATTTCTGTAAATTTCTGAGCCAGGCTTCTCACTGTTATGAAGCATCCTGCCAGGCTTTGTCAGGAGATGTATGCAACGTAACTGATGTTAAGGAGCATGATTCTCTTCACAGCAATGAATGTGGCAAGTTAGGAAAGTCCACACTGAATCCCTTGTTCAGTCAAAAATCTTAACTAGTTCTTAAATACTGATGGAACTGGATGGATTCTACTGGCATAAAACCTGTTTTAGAGAACATTTGCAGTTTGGATAAAACTGTTGTTTTCAGTGAAGTAAACAGTAAAACCCCCCTTGACTTCACAAAGATTCCATTATGCCTTCTGATCTCATAACTCAAAATTATTGTACAAAGTCCAAGAGTTCTAAATATCTACTAGAATTTATTTGTAATATTGAGCCATATTTTGACAATAGTTAAGTAAGTGGTACTTATCTGTACACATCTATGTTCCTTCCGTGATCTCTGACATCGTACTAGAAGATAATGTTTTTCCTTCCTCTCATACATCACCTAAAGAGGAATAGTAATAACCACAAACACAAGAGTATCTATTTATAGTGTATACCTGCATGTAGTCTATTTTCACTCCATCTCATTTTCCACTCTCAGAAAGCCAGAGTAATAAGGGTGTAGAAACATCAATACTAGAATATTCGCATCTTTGCTGGAAGTAAAGAAGAATCATAGAATTGTTTATGTTGGATAAGTTCTATAAGACCATCAAGTCCAACTGTAGACAAAGCACCACCTAGCCCACCATCAAAACATGTCCCAAAGCATAATGTCCTTGTGATTTTATGCACCTCCAGGGATGGGGAATTGAGTACTTCCCTGGGCAGCCTGTTTCCATGCCTGAAAACCCTTTCTGTGAATAAATATTTCCTAATATGCAATCTGTATTGACTGTGGTGCAATCTGAGGCAATTTGAGGCCACAAGAATTATCTGGAGGGGAAGCCGAATGAGGAGCGGCTGATGTCTCTTGGTCTCTTTAGCCTGGAGAAGAGAACACTGAAGAGAGACCTCATTGCAGTCTACAACTTCCTCATGAGGCGAAGAGGAGCAGCAGATATCAATCTCTTCGCTCTCATGTCCAGTGACAGGACTTGAGGAAACAGCATGAAGTTAGTCAGGGTAGGTTTAGGTTGGATAATAGGAAAAGGTTCTTCACTCAGAGGCTGGCTGAGCACTGGAACAGGATCCACAGGGAAGTCGTCATAGCACCAAGCCTGACAGAGTTCAAGAAGAGTTTGGACAATGCTCTCAAGCACAGGATGTGATTTTTGAGGTGTCCTGTGCACGGCCAGGAGTTGGACTCGATGATCCTGATGGGTCCCTCCCAACTCAGCATATTCTATGATTCTATGATTGACTCTGTGACTCTTTTCAGGTAGCTGTAGAGAGAAAGAAGGTCTCCGCTCAGCCTCCTTTTCTGGAGGCTAAACAACACAATTTAAACCTTATTCAATTGGCCTTGGTATATTGATCCAGATCCCTCTGCAGACCCTTTCTAACCTCCAGCATATCAATACTCCCTCCCAGTTTGGTGTCATCTGCAAATTGACTGAGGGTACCTTCACTGCACTCATCCAGATCATTGATAAAGATACTAAACAAAACTGGCTGCAGTACTGAGCCTTCAAGAACACCTGTGACCACTGAGATTAACGTCATTCACCACCACCCTTTGGGCTTGGCCATTCAGAGGGTTTTTTACTGAGTGAAGGGAATACCCACCAAATCCATGAACAGCCATCTTCTCTGGGAGAATGCCATGGGAAACAATGTCAAAGGCTTTACCAAATCTAGGTAAGAAAACATCATCATTCATGGCCTTTCCCACATCCTCTAAGCAGTCCACGTTGTTGTAGAAGATTATCTTCTCCATGACCTTCTTTGGCACCATTGTTAGACTGGCAGACCCATAAATCCCCAGAAACTACTTCCAGTCCTTCTTGTATGTGGGCATCACATTTGCGAACTTCCAGTCACCTGGGACCTACCCGGTTAGCCAAGACTGCTGGTAAATAATTGAAAGAGGCTCAGCCCCTCTGCTCCCTCCATCTCTTTGTCATGGATCCACCTGGTCCCATAGACTTCTGTGTGTCTAAGTGGTGTAACAGGTTGCTGAACATTTCACCTGAGATTATGAGGACTTCATTTTGCTCCCTATCCCTGTCTTCCCAGTCAAGGGTCTGGGTACCAGGAGAACAGCTGGTGTTACTATCAAAGCCTGAGGCAAAGAAGGCATGAAGTACCTCAGCCTTTTCCTCATCCTTTGTCGTTATTTCCCCCCCACATCAAATAAAGGATGGAGATTCTCCATATTTATTTCACTTTCGCCTTGCTCAATTATATTGAATGGGTATGCCAAAGTTAATTGGAAAATTAATATACAGCAATGAAGAATGCCTTGGTTTTATTATTTTCCTTTTCTTCAGCTTGTTTCAGCTTTTAGGAGGTTGTTGTAGAAGGAGAATGTCCTTAGCTATGCAGAAGTGCAGAAGCTTGATTAGATCCTCACTTGGTATTTTTCAATAATTGTATAACTCAGATATTTATGAGGAGGTGAGAGAGATTTATCCAGATACTGTTTTACTAGCTTAATAGATAGTTTTATGTGGATGCTATTTACTAAATCCTTGAAAGGAATCAGTGACTATTTCAGAAGATTATATTGTGACACAGTAAATCTGAATTTTGTTAGCATAAACTCTTTTTAAAATTACTTTTTCTTTTTTCAGATAAATGAGCCTTTTCTTCAAGTCAATGAAAAATTTGAAGTCATCAATTCAAAGTCAGTTCTGTTCAGGTTGACATTAAAAACAGCAAATACATCTCATCATGTCTATCAAGTAGAAATATTTTCTTTTTTTTTTTTAAATATAGCAGTAACTATAAAATTATCTAACATGAAGTTATAATGAAAAAATATCTTTGCTTTCCTCAAAAGTTTTTCAGATCTACAAAACCAGTCTGTAATAAAATATGTCAATTATGTTAGGTTAAGCATGTTCTTTAATTTTTCCCTCCATATAAAATCCTTAAATCCTTTTCTAATTTTCTACATTTCTAAGCAGTAGGAGCTATTCATTAAAATTATATAGATTCTGTATCTGTGTAAGATGTACTGTTTCAGCTTGACATTTTAGTTAGAGAACTTTTTGTCTCTTAATTATTTTGACACTGGAGATCATATTAACCATGAAAATACCCTCTGAAGATAATATTTTAATTAAATTAATGACAAAAGCATTTATCTTATTTTCATCACTTACATATCTTTCTATTTTGCAAAAATTTAGTTATCTCTAAGGAAAAATCAATAAAGCCATATTGCATTTATGCTTATGAATTGTCACCCTAGTGTGACAGATGACTTAATCTCTCTAAAATTTATATTAGGTAAATTCTTAATGCAGCCTAAAAATACTCAAGAAGTGAATATTAGAACAATATGGTTTTTTTAGCTTTTCAGTAATAGGACTTCATGGCCATACCTCGAGATTAAGAAAAAAAGTTAAATACTCTGAAAGGAGTTGATTTTTTGGGAAGATGTTTGGAATACGTAGAAAAAAGTAAGCTGGAAAAGCTTTTTTATTATGGCAATCCTCAAAGTAAAATACTTTGCAGAAATGAGATCCATAATAGCAGGAGGTGATAGTAGAGTGAAATCGAAAGTAGCAAGTGAAAAAGAGAAATGTATAGAAATGAAAATTCCTTATTTTATTATTTTCATGGAAGAGAATAATCTCAAACATCCACGAAGAAGATGGCACCCCTGGGGGAGCAATGCCCCAGCACAGTCCCACAAGAACAAGTGTAACCATATTGTTCTCAAAAATAACCAGAAGAATATAAGGAGGGGCAGACTTATGCATTAAAGCAAAAGGCAATCTATAAGCATGGAGAAGATTAATTTCCTTCAGAATTATTGTTTTTTCACAAAAGCTGAAGTAAGTGCTGTTATTGAAGTATGCTGAAATGAGGAACAGAGAAAGGCAAGTACATGACACGGCTTCAACCAGAGTCAGCACAGGAGTTTTACTCAAACAGCCAAGCATGTGTCTCTGATCAGCAGAAGAGCAATTAAACATAGTCTGATGTTTTAAAAGCTTAGTTTAGGTCTCATTGAGACCAGTGGAAACTGAAAATTCAAATAAGATGTAGTTCATGGAATTCAATAGTTCATTTCAGTAGTGTTCACAGAGTTATCTACAAGTTAAGGTTATAAAGTTATGCCTGTCAACACATCTTGACAGTTAAAAATACCTGGTCTTTAGGAAGGTGCCTCTATGAAAGCACGGTGATATGAAATAACTTGAACATATAAATGCCACCTGAACATTTCTAGCATCTCCCAACTTGTTAGCAGGGGAGGTGTTCATAATGTTTTTACTCCTGTAATGATCATCCACTGTTCTCTTAATTTCCAGGACAGAGATCCTATAATATTTATCAGGTCTAATGAATATATGTACTGGGAAGCTCAAGTGTACCTTGCACAAAAATGTACGTGACCTGGGAAATTCAAGTGTTCCATGCACTAAAATGTATATGACAATCTCTAGCAACATGTTACGTGGTTATGTGCTTTGATTTGCGTTTATGCAGTTAGTACCTGTTTTCTCACTTTTTTCAAATCCAATTGTAGCATATCGATAAGATATAGTTGTTTCTTAAATTACCCATAATTGTGAGTTTTCACGCCCAACATTTTTCAGAAATTGTGGTCCAGTTAAATAAAAATCAAATGTAATATTTTGAGATACAGCTGTCAGAAGGAAAATTACAGTGCCATCTTCATACGCAGCAAAATATCTGAGTCCCTTCTTTAAGAAGAAAAATTAGCTCAGCCTGAACAACAGAATGCAATAACTTTTAAAATGTTTATATTAAATTTTTAAAAGAGAACAAAATTTATTATGTTCCTATCCTTTGGGAGATATGAATCCTGACTGTATCTGAAGGCTGGAATAGCCTGAAGATTGTATTTTTTTCTTACATTCAGTTGGAGGTTAGATGCCCAAAACAATATCCCCCTTGTAGGAAGTATGATGTAGTCTGAGTCATACATCCACCTAAGGTCTCTCAGTGGTGCAGTTTCTAAAAGAAATAGGTCAGGAGGGAAGTTGAGAGTGAGAACTGGTCCTAGTGATTTATGTTTCAGCCACTGTTGCTATGAAGTGTTTCAGCTGGGGAAGACAAGATACTATTTTCTGGATGTGCCAGACCAATAATTACCATTTAATACTCCTTTCCCTAAGGTCTCTTCTATGGAACAAAGGGCACTGACTCTTGTGAACGTTAATAATCAATGTGGTTTATTCTATTCACAGCAATTTCAGTGGCTAATAAGGTTACTGCTATCGGTTTTTCAGTACTGGGTTTGCCTGTGTAAGTAACGTTTAGCTGCATGATTAAACAAGCACTTTGTTTGCTTCCCTCTCTCCAGATGGGAACTTGGCTCAGTATGACCCAAAAACAATTAGGTAAGTGATGTTGCTCTGCTATTTACATCTGACCTTAGATGTCAGATATCCTGTTTGCCAACAGTGAGCTCGGATAAGCCTATCCACATTGCGCGTGGACCCTAAACTCTCTCAACTACACTTGATTTCCCCTATGGAATAATTAAAGTCCTGTTTACCCTGTCAAATCATTTAGTTTTGCTTCCAGACACGACTTTTACATGCTTGTGAAGAACTGCTTGGGAATGCAATAAGGTTGTGCTCCAAGAACATGGGAGATTCACATGAAGGTTCTGGTTAATTGAACCAAAACCTCTAATTGAATCTGCAAGAGCTGGATCATCGACAACTAAAGTGAAGCCAGCTGCCAGGTTTAATTCAGCAGTCTCTTATGAACCACTCACTTCATATGTGCAGCTCCTACACATCATCTGGATAAGACACAATATCTGTGGAGGCAGGTAACCCTTGTGCAGCCCTGCATCTGCTTTGCCTTAAGTGTAGATTCTCAGCCGTACTCTCTGATGGACTCTGGAAAGTGAAAGAAATTGTTTCAGAGAGTCTTTGTGCTCGAGAAAATACAGTCTGCAAGAACCATAAACCAAGTTCAGGTTTTTAAACAATTGAAAAGTAGACAATTTAAATCTACAGTGACAAGTTCTAAAAGTGTAACTTTATACTCAACTTTGGAGCCAGTCCCTTAGGAATAGCAGATCTTAAAACTTTGGAAATGCCTCAAAGCCTTTGACTTCTGTGAAAAACTTTAATCTATGAAAATCATACTACAGCTCTTTCTTCCTTAAAATGTATTTTGATCTAACCTTTTAATATGGTCTTCCTTGTAGTTATAATAGCTTCATGCATGATGTATACCATTTTCTTGTCTTTTTTCCTTTGTTTTCCTTCATACTCTTTTTCTGTGAATCCTCATTCTGTCACCAACTAAAACATAGTTTAATTATGGTATTGAGTAAAAGATGCTAGAAACCGCCACATTACAGTCTATTAATGTTCACATCCCTCTTTAATTATGTTGCTGTAACATTGACTATAACAGCAACAAGCCCAAATATCTGTGTTGAGTATGTTACTTATCTTTTGCTGAATGAAAGATTATATAATAAGGAAAATGGCTATTCTCTCAATAAGTGAAAATTTTCTTATCCCAAGGCCAGTGTTAAACAATATATAATCTATCATACAGATTCTTTTTTTCCACCACAGATTATAATGCTTCCATTTCTGTAAGAGAGAAGTAAGTCAAATAATTAAAAGCTTTTACAGTCACGCAAACAAAAACAAAGAAAACTTCTTTTAATAACACTGATTCCATGTGGTCTGTTGGGGTTTTTTTGAGAGAAGAATCTTCACTGGCTTGTTGTTAACTTCTGATCCCAGAAGAAACAACTTCATCTTACTTCTTTCCTTAATCCATGGCAATTGAATTTCGGATAAGGAGACTATCTCCTCATGACCCATATTTAGCTAGGATAAATCTGTTTTATAAAGAACATGCAAGAAATCTTATTACAGTTCTTGGATTATGATCTGTTGCAGTGCCTTTTAATTCTCAAACCGGAAAAAAAAAAAGTTTTCACTTCCTATTCCAATCATATGTAAATAATTTACTGGATTTATTCCCCTTTTCTGAGTACATTTGTTCATTAAGCTTTAACACATTGTCTGTGTTATTCACCACAAAGCATTTATTTTCCCTCTGTTTAATCAAAAGTTAGAGAGTCCTAGGGTACCTGCTATTTATGTTGCTTTTTTCATCTCATTAACTTCCTTTTCTAATTTACACTGGTACTCAAGATATACTTTTTGTATTGCCACTGCAGCTAAGCAAATTATTCTACCCCTCATGACTGCTTTGGCAGCTTCCCACAAAACACCCAGCCTAGTTTCTTGTTTTTTATTGATATTAATTTATTCTGAAATAGTCTTCATCTGTTGCACAAATGCTGCAGCTTTAATTAGAGAGTTGTTTAAATCTCCATACTTCAGATCTCCTATAATTCGGTATATCATCCAGAGACATAGACACCGGAAAATTATCCAGCAAAGCTGGATTTGAAATAGCAGATGGTTGCACATTACAATGTATCCTCATAAATAAATAAGAAGAATCCCAGTTTAAATGTAGTTGTACTAAGGTATAAAATGTAGCCGATGGCCTGTTTCAGTGTTGCTGTTAGCATGAATCAATGAGGACTAAATCTTTGCAATATCCTTTGTTCACTTTTAAATTGTTATTTTGCTAACAAAGGTCAAATCTCACATCCAATTGTCAAAATAAAGAATAATTAAAATCTTCATCTATTACAGCCCCTGGAAACTTCTGCCACTAGGTAAGAAAGGATCAAGAAATTGAAAATTTCAGCTGTTGGGAACAAACAGATTCGCGAGTATAACAGGGCTACAGATTCAAGTGTAACACGGCTGTGATAATCTGTTGCAATATTACTTTTTTTAATAATAAGCTCTTTGACTAAAAGAAAAACAGATTCTTCACCCCAATACTATTGTTTAAATCATAAATAGTGTTAAAAGTAATGGACCTTTTTTATTGTGGCTGATTTGACGAAAACAAGCAAGGTGACATTCAAACATAAGGGCAATGACCACACAGTTAAATTTTGTCATCAAAAACGTCAGACAGTTTTTCTGTTGAATTTGTTTTGCTATGCATTATACTTTTTATTCTTAATTTACAATTTCTCCGCAGCAGCATATTATGCAATCTTAATACAGGTTCAAAGTGTGAACTTAAAAAAAAAAAAAAAATGCTAGATCACATCATTATATCGATTATAAAAATTATAAATTAATAAAATATAGAAAGACAAAGTGAAATTGATTAAGATGATTTGGAAGTGTTCTGAGGTTAATGTTAAACAGAGGAGAGGTACTAAAGGGTAGGAAATAATTACAAGAAATACATTTTTACTTTCAAAATTGTTTTTAGAATGTAAATCCTATAATATTAAAAGAATGCTACTTAAGAACAAGGATAATTAGAGAAATACACTTTAAACATCAATAATAATAAATATAAATATCTTTATAAACTACTGAATATTCATGTCACACGGGGTTTTTTTCAAACATACTTTGTATTTAAGCATGTGCTATCTTTTTAAAAAATCTAGAGGCTTTAATGTAATTTTTTCATCACTTCGGTTAAGGAAAATCTCTCTGATTTTTTTGTTCACAAGCCAGGTTAGAATAGTGCATCGCTGAGGTGTGGCAAAATACAATATGAGCAAATACACTGAGAACAGATCACAGTGTGAACAGAACACCATAAACATTCCAGTGGAGAACTGTTACTATTGGCCAACAAGAGTAAAGCCTAAACTTCAAGTTTTCATGAGTTTAATTTCAGAAATGTAGATTTTCTGTATACAGTTGGCAATATTTCACAATTGCTGTAGTAATCCTCATCGCCTAATTTTGTTTCCCTAGAAGTTACTGATCTAGCCTAAATTGTCAGTCTAGATGCTTTTAACATTAATAGAGGGAAAAAATGTACCTTCAGAAGATAATTTATCCTGTACTGTGGTAGGAGACAGGGCTTCTGCATGTGGCTCTCTCTTTTGATCTATTAACTTTATGTTCACTAGTGTGTTAGAAATTCAGACCCAAATTCAGCTGTTTGTTCACAGTTACCTAAGGTCATTCAAGATATTACCTGATATTCAGTGCACCATCAGGGAGCTGGGACACAATACCCTTGTAAGACACCAAAACCTTCAAGGATATCACAAATGGCACCAGACCCCTGTGGGAAAGCAGTTCAGTAGTATTCTTGGATATTAATGCATATGGGATGTCTAATGCTAGAATGGCTTAAATTGCATGCAATGAAGTTGACTCAAGAAGAAAACTAACAGGTTATGCACCTTAAAGCAAATGTAGACCATAAACTAAGTTAATTTGAATTTGAAAAAAAGTCAGTTGTCATACCTCTTTTCACAATGATCTTCTATTTTATCAGTCCTCAGAAATTCAGGTCCTGAACTTGCCATCCATCATATACAGGTGCATGACATCTGTTGTGCATAATTGTGACCTAGTCTATATGTGGGTATTTGTAATCTTAAATGTTGTGATGGATTGTGTGATAAATGCTCAAAACAGCAGTTTTAGGTACTTCTCACATTCACCATCTCTTTTCCTTATAAATATGATGCTACAACTACCAAACGTATCACTGACTGAAACAGTCTGACTTTCAAGACATAATTTGTCATGGATATTCCTTTGCATAGAGATTCTCTGGTTCTTAATCTATCAGTTTGATAACTCTTATGTTATTAGTATTTCCAGTTTCATAACTGCAGGAGCGAAGGATGACCTTAATCTGAAAAAGTTTATTTCTTGAGAAGCTTTTGGTACTCTGGGGTGTAGTCTTTTGAAAGAGAGTGAACCACTGACCAGAGAAGGCAAGCTTAAATTAGTGCATATCCTCAGGGCAAAACTCCTGTTCTCAGCATTTGCCTGAAGCCAACACAGTTCTCCTGTTTTACTTAGTGGTGCAAACTAACCCAATTTCCATCCTCATGTATCTAAATAGCATGTAGGCAAAGACATTTCCCCAAACTTAGCATTTAAAACTTTGGCTAATGTACATGGGTCTACAACTACGCCACAAGAATGATTTTGGCTTGATTGTAATATAATTAGTTGATATTAACAAACATGGACAATGTTAACTTTTATGTTTTAACAGCAAACTATTAGCAATTATTTACATATACACATACACATGGAAATAAAATACTGGGAAATGTGATTTCCCTGCTAAGTCTGGTTTGTTTCTTCAAAAGAATTTCCAATGTCACAAGATATTTTGGAGCATTTTCTTCTGTATCTAAAAGAGAAAAACTGGAACTAATTATAAACACTACCTAAAGGTTTGAGGAGTTTTTCCAAGCCTGATAAGTCAACTAGTACCTTTCCATTTTCACATCAACTTTCATCAAAGGCTAGTTATTCAGGGTATCTGCATGCCTTTGAAAACACCTCAGCGAACATACAAGATAGTCAAAACATTTAGAGCACCAGCTGACAGTCAAGTAGAATACCTTAAAGCATCTAAGACAACCATGATACATAAAAGGGACTAAATAGAGATTGATAAAGTAAATGGATGCTAGGAAGCTGTTCAGCACAAAACACGGGTGTCTTACACTAGGGACAGGTGAGTAGCTCTCTTAGACTCCATAACGTGTGTTGACTCAATTGCACTAGAAACTTAGATGCCTGAACAGAATCCATAAGTAAAATAGGCATCTGCACTTTAAGAACTCCATTTAGATATTAGCAATCTTGAGTTAAATGCCATCCTTCCTGCCTCAACAAGAAAGATCTTCGGCGAAAATGTCAGAAGTTCCTCCACAGAATGATTTTATTTCTGAAATGCTCTGTCATGTGAGCCTGATGAGGGCATCAAGTAACATGAAATTTAAGAAATTAAACTATTCAGACTTCTTGCTCACTCACTGAAAATCCATTGCTCCCTAGTATATAAAAAACTAAACAATAATGTCTGTAGAGGAAATTTCAAGGATTTCTTATGTTTTAATTTTTCTTCATGCTATGAAATATAATGAAAATGAAAAATTTAAAGAAAAATTGAAATATGTACTCAGGAATGAAATGGGTCTAACAACAATGCTCTTTATTCATTAATCTGAGGAGTGAAAATCTAATATATTTATTGTGGTGTTTTTCAAACTAGTTTTCATTTGCTAAAAGAAAAAGGATAAAACTGGAGAGTACAGATGGAAGATGTGAGCAAACCCAAAACTATTCATTTTCTCTCTAACTAATTTCTCCAGTATCAATTCACTCGTTATTCTGTAAATATATTAGTCATGTACTGCTTGAACAATTGACCAAATAGTCTCATCACAAGACAAATATCAGAATTATACAAGTAGACATAAAGTTGACACAGTATCTACTGCAGTCATAAAACTTCAGAAGACAAGACTTTTTTTTTTTTTTTTACTTCCTTCCGCAGAAGTGAACAACAAGCAGCAATCAAAAAATCTCTTAGGAGGATGAAGAATCCCAAATGTGCATTGCACAGAAAAGCAGTATCCCTCTCTCTCCTTGGAGTTCAGCACTGTCAGCCAAAGCTACATGTTTGAGAGGCAGCTCTGTTCTGGGAAGTATTCCAGATTCATTTATGAGAAAGTGAATTTCTGTATGACCAGCATATACTAAACAACCTATTGTGCATGAGATAAGGGCTATTCTTTCTTTTCATACATCTCTTCATAAACTCAAACGAACAAATGCATATCATACACAGAGCAAATACCACTACAATAGCACATAGAATCATCATAGAACATTGTGGGTTGGAAGAGACCTTAAAGAACGTCCAGTTTCAAGCCCCCTGCCATGGGCAGAGACACCTTCCACTAGACCAGGTCACTGAAAGCCTCATTCAATCTGGCCTTGAACACTTCCAGAGATGAGGAATCCACAGCTTCTCTGGGCAATCTGTAACAGTGTCTCATCACCCTAACAGCAAAATTATTTTCCTGATATCTGATCTAAGTCTACCCTCTTTCAGTTTGAAGCCATTCCCACTTGTCCCGTCACTACACGCCCTTGTGAAAAGTCCCTCTCCAGCTCTCTTCAGGTACTTAGACTTCAGATCTTCCCAGAGCTGTCTTTTCTCCAGGCTAACAAACACCAAATCTCTCAGCCTGTCTTCACTGAATAGGTGCTTCAATCATCTGATCATCTTTGTGGCCTTCTTTGAACTCGCTTCAAGAGATCCACATCCTTCTTATGTTGGCTTTCTGGGCTGCTAGTTCACATTGTCGTGTCAGATTGAGTTTCTTGTTAACCAAAACAAGTTGTCCTCCTCCAGGCTGCTGTCAATCCATTCTCTGGCCAGCCCGTACTTGTGCTGGGATTGCCTTAACTCATGCACAGGACCTTGCACTTGGCCTTGTTGAACTTTATTATGTTCAGACAGATTGCAGCATTGAACCTCCCCTCTGAATACATCAGCTCGTAAGTAACTCAAATTTAGAGCAGGGTTGTTTGTGGTTTTTTTGTTTTTTCTTTTTTCCCTCAGTGTCAGTCACAGGGTACTCTTCCGTTACTAATATATTAAAGGATTTTCCTTGACACTACCAAACCTTTTATCACAGGCAAATAATAAAGAAGTAATTTGACTGACTGAAAAGAGCAGCCCATATTTGATCTGATGACAGAAGGTTCAATCTGCTCATACGCTCAATTGCACTCATAAATTATGCACCAATACTTAGCCACTTGAATGGTCACAGTGGCTATCACAGCCTCCTTACTTGTCTTGCACCTAATTTCCAGAAGCTTGAACATATTTTTGTTACCCATACAGTGCACCACCTCAACAATAAAGAACACATATTCTCATCCAGTTTCACCCTTCCAATTCTTGCCTATTTTTCCCAATACACCCTAATTCAACTCGCACTATGCACGTCAACTACAAATTACTTATCTATTAAAAGCACTGAGAATATTTATTAGGATTCTTCAACTTTGTTTCGGGTCGGAAAAAGAAAGTTACTTCACAGGTAATTCAATGATTATAGGTATGTGAATTGCCTTTGTTTCCTTGTAATTAAAGATCGAAGTCACAGGCCTCTATTTCAAAATTTATGAAGTTCATGCCATCATTCCAGCTATTTTTCCTCCGAATTCAGCTATTACCTCTCTCTGTGTCAGAGACAGTCTTTTCTGAGACATGATCTTTGCAGTACTATAAAAACTAGTAAAACTGTAGCAAACCATTGATTCACCTGCTTTCTTTCCTGCAACCCACTAAAATTCTCCTAAGGGTTTTAAGCTGCTGAAAATCACTATAATATCCAGCTGCCTTCCTTTATATTGTCTAGGAAAAGGGAATTTTTAATGACTTTTTAGACTTTTAAGGTGTGATGAACATAAATCCACATCATCTTGACTATTAAATTGGTGAAGAGATAATCAGTCCATGTTCAAGCTATCCATTTCGTTTCTCTTCATTCTTGGTTTGAAAGCAAAATCTAGAACTGCAATTAAATAAGTTTGGATAAAGAAAAGAATCATGATGGTAATTCATTAGTTTAAGAACAGCAAATGTAAATTGCTTGTGTGTTATATCCCATGGTATGAAAAAGAGCAAAGAAAGATACTATGTGTATTGTCCCCTTTCCAGAGCAGTTCAAAAGCAAAGAGAAGCAACACAGCATGAGTTAGGAAAAAGTAAGATTACTCATGTGATTTTGCTTATCAAAATGTCAAGCATAACCTGAAAACTTCCCGTCAGCAATCCCAAAATGTCATAAAAAGAGAAGTTTGCAAGGTAATGTGGAACCTTTTCCTTTAGACAGAGGTGTGATTTGAGTTTAAGCCTGTGAGCAAAGAAACTGTGTTTTAACACAAACTTTGAGCCCAGATACCCTTTGTGGTATTAGAGAGAATCCGTATTCCTCTGCAGCATTTCCTCCAGAGCAATATGAAAAGAATAATGTCTAGCTGAAAATGCTGTTACGCAGATCACTTATTTTATTGGACAAAATAATTGTAGGTCTAAGCAAGCAGAATTCCATTAATGTGACAATAACTGCACTTGCTTACCAGAGCAATGAATTTAACACTGTATGGACAAGTTCCTCAGATAAGTAAGTAAATAAATAAATGTTAATTGTCATTAGTTCATCCTTCTGTGATACACTCAGACAAATGCCGTCCAAAACACTGACTCTACTCGCAACGAATATACAAGATACAGATCAAAGGAATGGAAATTTTTATTTAAAAAACCTTGCTGGCACTATTTTCCCTGTTTCTAAATTGGTTACAAAAATAAGTCAGTATTCTTTGGCATTTATTGTCTTGAATTATTTCTATAAATAATTCTTATTCTCTTGGTTTAGTATGATGACTTCATTTCTTGTATCATCAGGTCTGATGATGATACTGAGCCATTTTTCTTGAGCTCATTACTCTTTCATGATATTGTTTCTATTACTTGACTGGTTAAATGAAACATTAGGAAAATAAAAATATTAAAATGTGCTTATGCATTGATAAATGAACTAGACAGAGGTATTATTGACTATCAAGCTCATCTGCTTACCTTTAATATTTGGAAATTGCCCTAAGCCATGCTAGACATCTTTGTCATCTTGTTTACACACTGAAGAGAAATAGCAACATTAACGGGCAGTTCTTCTGACATGCCTTAAGGTCATGCAGTCATAGAGTCCTAGAATCCTTTAGGTTGCAAAAGACTTTTAAGATCGTCTAGTGCAACCACTACCAAATCCACCATTAAACTATGTCCCTAAGTGTCACATCTACATGTCTTTTAAATACCTCTAGTGACAGTGACGCAACCATTTCCCTGGGCAGCCTGTTCCAGTGCTTGACAACTCTTTTGATGACAAAACCTAAACCTCCCCTGGTGCAATTTGAGGCCATTTCCTCTTGTCCTATTGCTTATTACCTAACAGAAGAGACCGATCACCACCTCACTACAACCTCCTTTCAGGTAGTTGTAGAGAGCGATAAGGTCTCCCCTGAGCCTCATTTTCTTCATGCTGAACAACCCCAGCTCCCTCAGCCACTCCCCAGAAGATTTGTTCATCTCAGATGAACTGTCTTCTAGAGGTTCTCTCTGTTGATTAATTGAATCTGCAACATATATAAACATACCTATTTAATCCCATTTACATGTTGAGCATCCTGTACTTCAGTTGCTAGTCCAGAAGAGCACAAGTGTTTATAGGCTACATGTCTTGACTGCCAAAGCTATGAGGAAGTAGCACTATGGCACCTCATTTTTGGCTTGGTATGATTAATTCTGTTGCAGGTTTTGGCATCAAAGGCATCAGGCTCAAAGATGAAGTTGATGATTTGGAAAGATATTTCACATTTTATTGAAATATATATACCCTACAGTGGCATAAAAAAACCAAAGTAAAATTAAGGTCAAAATTTATTCAAATACCTATTTAACTAAAAAAAAAAATCTGAAATACAATATTAATACAAAAGTAGTCCAGTTTTAGGTGAAATATGATATTTGATGAGATTTATTGATAAGAAGCTGCATTCTGATATGCACCATGCAGTGTGAAGTTGATTAATGGACCACACTAGTCTGGCATATCTTTGTCTTTTTGCTTCATTTCTGAAAATCATAAGTCCCTAGTCCCTGAAGATTAAGAGCTCAATTACAAATGTTTGTCCTACACTGAAGAATATGTACTTTTTTATAATCTGTACAAGATTCTAGACTGAGAATAGCATACAGTAATAAGTTAGGTTTGTATGGAACAAACACCATAGCTCTTTTAAAGTGTATTATCTGCTTCACAGAACTTTGGAAATAATTCAAGAAATAAATTTCTCAGTTTAGAAAAGCAAGAACCTGTAATCACCACCAAAAATTTAATTTGAAAAAGAATGTAAATCTTAAGAATGGTATTTTGGAAAGTGCTGTATTTTTTCTATTCCGCATTTCTCTCTGAATGTAGAACATATTCATACGTCCTTTATTCCTCTTTGCTTAATGTATTCCTGGCAGTGGATTGTTGCAATAAATTCTGTCTCCCTCAGGTGCTGCTGTTCCATAAAGAAGTGAAAAAAGACATTAGCTTCTTTCATTCTTCAGACAAGAGAATAAAACTGACCACTGGAAGTGTATTTAGAAGGTAGCCATCAGCTTACTTTCTCATTTTATGAACAGTATCTCCCTGGATTTTAATGCTGCATGAAATATACAGGAGGAATTAGCATCTAAAGCAGCCTGAATTCTATTTTTATTTCTGATTTTTCTAATTGCCATTAACTATTTCAATTATACAGGAGTATTTGAGGAGAAGTCAACCCATGTGTTATTTAGGCGCTGTCTTTATACTGATAAGCAACAGAAGAGTGTAGGTTATTATTTCCTTGACAACACTGGACTGAAGTCGTGATGGTGACTAGCTGACAGTGCAGCAGGGACATTTATAATCAGATGCATAAAGCCTTGAGGGATGGCTTGGGCACTCAAGCCTCTCCAATATTTACATTTGGTATTAAACACTCCAAGTGAAGATAATGATTTTGGCTCATTGCCCCTTCCCAATATTTTTAAACAGTCATGCACCTATGGTCATAATAAAAGCAAAATCAACTCTACTGCAAAGAGAGAGGAAGAGTTGCTAGTTGGAAAAAGGTAATGTCACACTTAAAACAGCTATTTTGACACAATTTTTTAAGGAATATTTTCAGATCCATCTTCTATTCAGTGGATAGACAGATAAATTAGTGTGGTCTTTCTGATCTTGCAATAACTCTGCTAAAAGTTGACAGAAAGCCCTCACTAAATAAGAAAGTCAAGTTCTGCAGCAAGGGTAATAGTAATCACAACTCCTCATTTTGGTAGTTTCTAAATTAGCTACTAATGAATAAAAGTGCCATGACTTAGAGTAAAGCAGATTTAATTACCAAGGTTGTGACAAGGTATTTTAAAAATGACGAGAAACCAATCAGTCACTGGGTCTTCTTCCCCAGTCTCAACTTATGAGAACCATGGTACAGATAATCCACCACTTTATGAAAGCTGTTAAACCAACTTCTTAACTTGTACAAAGTTATATTCACTAAATAAAGATTTAAGAAATATTCCTCTAAAAGCAGAAATGTGTTTGACAAATATCCCAAATGTTTTACAGTCTGAACTTGAGATGAAACTGTCGCAGGACTAGCATTGTCCAAGTAATGATGTCTTTTGAAATAGAATTTTAGTTAATTAGAATAATATAAGGAGAGGAATTGTTTAGCTTATAAGTGAGAAGCTGAGTTCCACTAGCACTTTTTCCCCTCATAGACAGAGCTATCAACTCCTTTTGTGGAGCTGTAGTCTGCTTTATTGTAGAGACTGGAAAACAAGGTAGAGTTCCAGGAAATGATGAATTGTTGACCTTTGAAGTAATGATGCCTGGGAAACAATTGCATACTTTGTATTCCTCTTCATTTTGGTATATCATGTTGTCTTGAAAAATAGCCTGCAAGAACAAATTTTCTAGTTTTGATTTCCAGAATTATGGTCTTTGTGACAAAATGTACCTTCCAGTGGTTAAAAATAAATAAATGAATAAATAAAATTCTCAGGAAACAGAGAAGCTGAGAGAATACTGAACCAAAACTGAGGCAAAGACAAGCTTTTCTATAGTTTACAAATCGCTATTGTAATAAAATTGTGACTAGTGTAAAAACTTCCATATGTTTGATTTTTTTTATTTTTTAAAGGGTGTATAATTTGGATGGTGTGTGAAACCTTAAAATCCAGGCCATCGGCTTCTAATTATTAAGTGTTAAAACACAATGTTCAAGACTCTATACAGTAGGGGAATTTGCATATTCTTTTGAACCAGTGGGGGCAGGTCAGTATCAGTGATAAAATATTGAAGCAGATAGGTTTCAGATGTCTTCTTACGTACAGTTCATACATTCCTTAAAGCTCACATATAGAACTAATAACTGCTTCTTTTTCTGCTTTAATAAGAGCTGAAAATACTACTGGATGTTCTAAATGACAACGCCCTGTCAGAGTTGTAATGGCTTGAATTCTACCCATACAGTTCATGGAACTGAACAAATAATCCCTCTGAAATTACACTGTAGTCTCAACACTAAATCCTAAATCTACTAATACAAGTTTTGGGAGTTAAGCATTAAGATTGATTCCTGCATTCACCAGACATTGCTATGCTGAAGTAAAAGAGGCCTGAGGAGGTGGAACAGTTCATTTGTAATTCAATATGAAGAGACCCCAACATAGAGACAATTTCACCATTTAAGGGACAGAAGAGAGACTGTTCCAAGTCACTAGCCCTTCACCAAAACATTGTTCTGTGATGGGTTTACCAGCTCTAGATAAAAATAAGGAAACAAACCCCCAAACTTAACTATAGGAAAAAAATGTTTTGAAAGATCAATTAAATGCAATTTTAATTGAAATTTTGAAGTTACAAATCAATTGACAGCTGGTTTAAAGCCAAAGTCTGCTTTTCTACATTGTGTCAATAGAAACACAATTTACTTTTAACCAAAGTCAAAACAATAGGCTTCATTTGGGCTTTTAGAAGAGTATTGCTGAACTGTACAGAAGTAAATATTGTCCCTTCTGATTGGAAAGGAAACAACACCATGTTTAAAACAGAAATAAAGCTGTCATCACTACAGGTCTCTAGAGAGTGCTTCTTTTGATCTATGTTAAATATTTATCTTAAAATGAAAAAATTCTAACTCTAGATATTCCATTTTTCATCTCCATTAACTAAAAAGAGAAGAAAGGTAGTGACGATCTCAGTCACAGATGTCTAAGTTTCTGAAGTTTAGAGTTAAATGAGTTGAATCCTGTCCAAGATGCACATTTTAGGTAGGACTCATTAGTGATTCATAGATACCTACAGTGTAGACATCTGTGTGCAAGCTAGCTGACTATCTGTCTGCATAAAACATTACCTATAAATTTGGACAGAAGGAAACTCCTCTCATATAGGCTCCAAAATTTAATTTTGTACAGTTACTTGCTAGATACCTAGAACAAGGACCAAAGAAAAAAGCATCTTTTTATCATATCTCAAACTAAAATTAAGACAATTTATGCAAGAATCTTCTGGTACTCTAATCAGTGGTTACAATAAAACTTCATATAGTGGTAGCTTGTAGTGGGAAAAATCTCTTCTGTCTGTTTGGCTTAATCTTCGAATTTTTGAATTTTTGTGTGTGTGTTTAAAAACATTTTGACCTGTTAAGATGCTAAAAGCTCTGACCATTGCAAAACCAAGACCTTTGTGCCTGAAATGATTTTGTTGCTTTTTTTTGACATTAGTAGAAAATTCTAGACATGGTCAGTCATTTTGAAATATGAAGAAGACCAAAGAATTCAATTGCATGAGCTGACTTGCTGAAGGTTTGTTTTGCATGTATAAAAGAAATTAATAAAAATTGAGCCACAACAGGAACCAATGTACTCAGAAAAGAAATAGATGTAATATTATGCTTCATTCCTGTGGACTTCTATTCACTTTCACAAGGTAAGCAATGTCAAATATATTGAATGAGTCCTCTAGAACTGACTGTGCAACCTAATGTTGCATTAATTTCATAGACTATCAGTTAAGACAGGCTACCACAGAAATTACGGGAGAAAAAACTCAAGTGAGTTACTTCATCATATTTACAAATGGCCCTGTCATGTAATAGCTCAGTTTGGCCTTGGTTTCTTTGCATTTAAAAAGAGCCATCACAATAAATGATTGATTAACTAGATTTTTCAAAAACCTTTTACTGTATTTTATGACTTTATATTGCACACATTTTCTTGTAAGAACTTTTCTTACAAGTCTGTATGACCCTCTACCATTTAAAATCCACTTTGGGGATATTGTATATCTTATCTTGAGTTTACAGAAAGAGATATATATATACCTGCATGAATACATTTCTGTATGTTTGCATTCACCGACTTACTTCAGTCTGCCAGCTGTAAAATAATCAAATTGGCCGGTCATTCTCCAAGTGGAATATCATGCTCCTCAAGGTTCAAAGCACTTCAAATCTTTGGATCAGTCTCTCCAGGACAAGTCTCCTCCCCTCCTCCTTTATGCACAGTAAGAGTTTTCTTAAAGCTGTGCTTTCCTCACAAATTAATTGAAGGGATAGAGATGTTCAAAGTACCACAGAAACACATCATTTCAAATTGTCTCATTGCTGATGTGAATAAAAGTGATGAAGTTTTACCTGTCCTGAAACATACTCTCCTTTGCAAACTGAGATTAATTGAAACTTGTCATGTATTTCTTCTTTCATTTTTATTTATGTTGTGAAAGGAGCAGCTGATGAATACTTTCTGCCATGTTTTTCTTTTTTTTCATTAGTAATGATAAAACAAAGTATTATGGGGAACAAATGATATACCCTAACCGCAGTCAGTCAGCTGTCATTACATTGCGAACGTCTATCCAGAATTCTATCCAGAATTATGATTTTTGTTTAGTAGTTAATTAAAATGGTAATTAGGCCTTGCCTCCTTCCCAGACTGTAATGAAAGACGGAGGTTTTTTGGGGCCAGTGATGTGCCTGGCTTTCCCTTGTCCAGCCTATGACCTTGGACAATTCGTGTACCACCATGTATTCCTGACCATTTAAAATGAATAAAGAGAACAAATAAATACAAAAATAAAAGCATTTGGAAGCAAACAAAGGAAACAAATCAGCATAGTTTAGCTGTGTTAACAAGATGGCATTTTTTTAAGGTTAATTTGATACGTCAACAGGAGGCCTAAGTTAAAACATAGACACATACTGTAGCTGTTAAAGTTCAAGCCAGGATGGTGCTCTGAAATAAACAAGGATACTGGAAACATCCCACATTCTGTAGCATATTGCAGCAACAGCTGAAAGGTTCAGCATGCTGATTTTGGACTGCTGAGGACAAGTGGCTGGAACAAGAAGCCAAGGTCTCTCTTCTGTTTATGGTGCTCTTCAATGTCTGGCAAAAGGGAAAGCAAAATCCTTCCAGAAAAGTTTGAAGGGAGCATATTTCAGCTTCCATGAAATCTTTGTTGAGAGTAAGTGTTTAATTTCTACATAATACAGGCAAAAAAAGGTGTCTCATTCTTTCACATTTTATAGATGTGATACATTGCTCAACTCACTAGAACTTTTACTCTATATAGGTTAGGCCTAATAATAGCTTCTAAGATCATTAGTCATACCTAGTTCAAGAGAAAGAAAACTGACCAAAACCAGCGTCCAAAGCAATATACACTGGGGATGGAAGGCAGGGAGAAGCATTCCTTGCTTTTTCCACCGTGCAATAAATGTGTGCCTTCATTCAGTCTCCTGGAATTTCTACCACATATGTTGCAAGTTCTTGTTCTTGGGAATAGTCTTTATTAATTTATTTACATCTATTATTATTTGAAGAGAAGCCAGGCTAGAAGACAAGTAGGGTCGTACAGAACAACCAGGAAGATACTGTTGTGTTATTGGTTATTTAAACAACAATATCAGTAATGATTCTGTTTTAACTTGCATAAATACATCTGAAAAAACCCAAAACCTCCAAATTTAGGATGCATGAATTTTATATTTGTTTAATGTCATTTCTAGGGGTCTTTGACTCACAACATAGAAAGATAGAAGTTCATGACTTCCTAAATCATTCTCTTGGCTGCAATTGCCTTTGTCATTGAATAAATAGCTTTAATTTATTCTTACTTGGAAAAAACATCATAATCACCACGAAGATTATTGTTACAGGATTTTCTTGGGGTGACTTTACGGTACTGTATGCCCTATCATCTGCTTTATGCCCAGACTTGGGTCCTGTAACTTTAAGCTAGGCCTGGGGAAGGCGGGGGGAGCCGGAGGAATTCTTTCGGTGGTTTGTGTTCAAACACATAGACTCCCCCGTTCTTTTCCCAGCTCTCGGCTCTGCGTGTGCAGCAGGGAAAGAGAGTTGCATTCTTTGCTTTTAGCTAGCTTCTAGTTTGTTAGCTGAGGCAAGAAGTTTTCCCGGGATTGTGGCTTCTTCTGGAACTGTTCAGCTTTGCTCCAGTCCGAAAAACCAGACCGTCGCCGGGAGCTTGACGCCGAGGCCCGGAGGGGAGGCCCCGGGCCGCCGCATCCCGGCTCCGCACCTCGGGAGGAGCCGAGCCACACCTTCAGAAAGAGCTCTGAATCCACCAGCTTTCTCCACCGCAAGAAGGTTTTAATATCTAACTTTATCCATTCTTTTTCCCGTGCCTGCGTGCACTCTGCTTGTTAAATAAACAGGTTTTTTCACTTTCCTCCAAGAAATTCCTTTCGAACCGGTGGGGGAGGGACTGCCAAAAGCTGCCTTTTTTCCAGAGGAGACCTTACTTTCAGGACGTTTCCTCCCAACTTGTCTCAAACCGAGACACAGGATGTCTTAAGTGCTGGTGTGCAAAACTGTTCACTTTAGATTTGTAGAAAGCATTATTTATCACTGGCATGATAAAAATGAAAATAAAATAGACAACAAGTATCTAACAATGTGCTGTGAAAAATATTTTTATTACCATTGTTTTATGAAACTTGTTATCACTTTCATCTGCTCTATGTTTAAAATTAATTTTTTTAATATGTAATTCATAATGAAATCTTTATTTTTTGAGACTTGCTTTCAAAGTTTGCTAGCAGCAGTATGTGAGAGAAACTCGCTTTTTGTATGTGGCCTTCTCAGAAATGCTCAGTCACAGCCAATAACAAAAAGATGATACTTGCAGCTACCTATAAAGCCAACTAGAGCAATACAGTCTGGCTGCCATTTTTTTCCTTTCTTTTTTTCTATTTTTTTCTCTTTTTCCTTTTTCTTTTTTCTTTTTTCTTTTTTCTATTGTCTTTTTCTTTTTCTTTTCTTTTTCTTTTTCTTTTTCTTTTTCTTTTTCTTTTTCTTTTTTCTTTTTCCTTTTTATTTTTTCTTTTTCTTTTTTCTTTTTTCTTTTTCTTTTTCTTTTTCTTTCTCTTTTTCTTTTTCTTTCTCTTTTTCTTTTTCTTTTTCTTTTTCTTTTTCTTTTCCTTTTTCTTTCTCTTTTTCTATTTCTTTTTCTATTTTTGTTTTTTTTTCCATTTTCTTTTCCTTTTTTTTTCTTTTACCTAGGCAAAAAGGTTTTTTCTTAGCAGAGGAAAAAAATGGGTCTCATAGTTCAGCTGAGATCTAAGGACTAAACGTCTGCCTAAGCACATGAGAGAACACACAGAGCTCTGGCTCAGCTGGCTCAATCCCCTACTGTGTCAGTGGCTTAAAGTTAAGGAAAAAATAAATGTACCAAAACAAGATGATGTTATCCTACAAAGGGAAAGAGTTTTGTTCTTACTGAAATTCTGAAAGGAGCAACCTGTAAAAAGTCATAAATACAAACTCAAACAGTTGCAGTCACTCCTGATCTCCAGTGAAGCAACACTCGTATTATTATAGCAGGATCATTGCACAAAACCCTGAGTTTACTTTTCTCTAATATTTCTTAAGAGCAGAAAATCCTTTTCTTACCATTCCCATTATTCTAAAGATGACCTGCTTTGATTATATGGTAACTTTTATTTCTGAATACCAGCAAGCAGACCAGTTCTCTCAATTCAGCTGGTGTTCTTTCAGAAAGCAGTTGTAGAAAGATAGTAAGAATGTTATTTCAGTTATTAAAACAGTTTCTGCCTGTAATGTAAGAGGAACCAAGCAATAATGTCCACCACTTCACGATATGGAAAAAGTGTTAGCATTCCATCATCTTGTTCCATTACCTTCTTTCGAGCTATTAGCCATTTGTAAACATAAGTTCATTACCATATAAGACATTAAGTAACCCAAACAATTCAGTTATTCTCAGCCGTGCTGCACAGATTCTAGATGATCATATGGTTCCTGCTTTCCACGCTGTGGCAAATGCTTTACAGTTTTTCTCCAGTAAGTCATCATGCTGTTGACTCTTTACCATCATGTTTTACTTGTGTGTTTACAAGTGTACTTGTATGTGAAGTAGCAAAAGTGGTAGTTTATTTTTCAAACTCAAAATTATGTCTTTGCAAATATAAATTTATCCTAAGCTTTGTGCATAGGATATACTTGCTACTGCAACTCCATTGGATTAGAAATATGATTTAATAGTAATAAGACTACAAGTAGACACTTGTAATAAGATTACAAGTAGAATTTAACTGAAGGATGAGCAAAGCAACTGTGCCAAGTCTACCTTTTTCTCCTGAAATCAGTGACAGACACTTCTGTATTTCCCTTAAACTGCAGAGTTGACTGGCAAGCTGGTAAGCTGGCAATGCCTCTGAACAGCCTGCTGAGCAGGAAATAAATGACTTAGAAAGTGACAGTGCTTAAGAGAAATGTGTGTGTGTCTACCACTGGTCAGGGTGAATTCACAAATCATTTTCCCATGTAATCTATGAATGATGAAATCAAACCTTCGTAGTGTAGGAGGTAGAAGTTTTGTTGAATAGCCTAACAATATTTGTCCTCTTCTACTAACTATGTATATTAAATTGATCTTCTTCTATTACATAACTCTTTTATCAGTCGTAAATCAGCCTTTCATTATACCCAGCAAGAAGGAAAGCTACACTAGAATATTCAATATTCTGTGAATTTCCCTATTAGATTTCCTGAAACTAATTCAAGGATGAATTTATATCTTCAAGCTATAAAGACTAAAACATTCATATGCCTCACCTTGTCTGCTCAAAAATTAAGACATGTCTGTAGAAGTGACAGATGGTGGGAAATGGGGAAGAATGCACACATATATATATATGCAATGCATGTACAGAAGGAAAGAAAGGCACCACCCGGAGCATTGAATTACCACCTGATCAGCTTTCAGCTCTGAAATATGAACTGGTTCATTAGGGTCACGACTGAGTTTAACCTGAAATCTAATCAAATTAAATTCCTTCATCCCAAGTAAACAGCAAGCTTGCATCATGGATGCACACTATCAGCACATTTAGTAATTTTTAGCAAAAATCAGCTATGCGCTAGGAGTGGAAAAGGTAGTCTTTTCTCAGTTTCAAAGACAAGTTCAATAAGTTAGAGCTGTTAAGTATTGAACAGTTGGAAAAACAAAATAACAGAAAACTACCAAGATAATTGTGAGAAAAATTATGTTCCCACATTAAAGCTGGTGGTTTTTTTTTTTCTTTTTTTTTTTTTCTTTTAGAGAGGTTTTTATTTGCTTGTTTGCTTGTTTTCTGGCCTAAGACATAAATTATAAAAGTGGCAAGAACGAGGAATTGCAACTTGCCCAAATTTCCCAAAATACTCATCAATGTCACATCACAGAAAACATGGGGAAAATTCCGATGAACTCAGCTGTTAAAGAAACAGAAACAGTTGCAAGGAACACAGATTACAAAAATCCAAAGTGCCAAAATACAAGACTCCGTGTGTTATATCAATAGTGACAGCTGGAAAACAAGAATTACATTATGCATGCAAGGAAGGTAACTGTGATAGGAAGGATATAGTTTCACACTCTTTCTTGAAATCAGGAAGTGCACTGTTTTCAATGGAGCCTGCTGGAATGGCTTTCTCAGATGGAGAAAGTAAATTTTTGGGGCCAAAGTGAAAACAAGCAGCACATTCTGCGTGGCCAGTATGGTCTTGGCTAAAAGAAGTTCATACACTGCAAGGGCAAAGGTGCAAGACTGTTCCAGTCAAACAGCAAAAGAACATGAACCATAGGCTCTATTTGAATGTCTCATTACTCCTTTGTTATAATGGGAGCCTTTTCTCACCCAGAAAAGCAATTCCAAAACTATCAATTTTAATATAAATTTAGCCCTCACTTTAATTTACTTGGAAATTTTCTTTTGAAGATTTGGAATTTGCTGACAAAAGATGCATTTTGAAAANATTTTTTTTCATTGAAAAAATGAGATTGCAATCTAGAATGTATAATTGCTTAAATTTAATAAGTGACAAATTTATGCCATTCATTGATCATACACCAGTTCCATCATTGCATCAGATGAAGGATACAACCCACAGAATTATTAAGTGATATGTTTCTACATAATCAAATATTTTAAGCTGTCGGGAAGTTAGTAATAACAATAATAACCATAGTAACAATCATATAATAATAAAAATAATAATATTAATATCCAAATACCTTTGAATTAGGGATGTATAGTTGATTTCCTCTTCCCTTGCACCTGATTCTCTTTTGTGTCTTTATTTCTTCAACATGAACGTTAGAACCGCAAATATTCCTTTAAAACGACAGTAACTACAAATATAATTTGAACTATTAGTTCCTTAGGTCCATGATTGAACCTTTGTTTAATTTCCTGGTCACTGATGGAGCTGTGGCTCTATGTCCGGGGAGAAATCTAGGGGGAGGGGGAAAGGTACTGTTCATATTCTTCTGCAGAATTTGTGAGTTTTCGCCTCTGGCATTCAGGTTAGAATGTCCCCTCTGATTAAAGTCTGCTGCAAGACTCCTGAGGATGTGACTGTACATTTCAAAATGCAGAGAAAATGAATGTTACTTCAAATTACTTCTCCACTTTTGGCGTTAAGTATATGCTAGAATAATGAAGGAAGCTGAACTAAACACCTTTTCATTTTAACACTAATTTGATATGCCTAAGTAGCACAGAGAATATATCATTAAAAACTAACAAATAAACAACAGCCCTTACCTTTCATAATTATAAGTGGTTTTTTTAAAACTTCTAAGAATCCAATTTCTTCATTTTTATCAGGAATTTTGAGCAATTTCTCTCACTGGATGCTGAAGGCCTTAATGATCTGGAATGATTTTTCTCTTAGCAATTTCCCTTATAAAAACCTGTTTCTAATCTACTTTGCTGCTATTTCTCCTATATGAGGCCCAATATGTGGATGTCCTGGAATCCACAGTCCAAAGAAGGGCTACATTCTGGTCTGTACTACTTAAAGTAATTTATTAGCCAACTGGAAAGGCTGGTTATCATCTTTTCTATAGTGTTCATAGCCATAGTGAAAACTCAGTCTGACTTTAAAAACATTTTTCAGGTGATAGTGCAGCTTTCTTCGCACAAATAAATGAAATATAATCCAGTTTTGAAGAAATACATGTTTCCTCCATGTAGTCCATTTCAAAATTCCTTTTTCCCTCATCATAAGAATCTTTTCAGTACAGATTTTTAAAGAAAAAGAACAATTTTCGTCACTGGTCACTTTAAAATATACACATTATCAGCAGTGAGCACAAATATAATAGTTTTAAAACAGTAGAATAAATTTAAGTAGGTCCTTATCTGTAATGAATTTTGCTGATTTTTTTTTAACACTTTCCCAGCCCAGTCTGAAGTGCCCATGGGTGATTAGACTTCTATGATACGTTAAACACCAGTTGAGCATGCTATAAACTAGTAGAGAAAGTCCCAATAAACCATATACTGAGAATAAAAAGAAAAATCTGTCTAATGTCAAGTCTGACTGATAAATATTACATTGTTACTACTTGAGGGAACTACACAGGAACGCACAAAGAGGGCTTGGCTTTTGCTGGCTTTGAAGCAGAACATAAACCCCATTTTAACTTTCTTTGCATGATATTTACATTATAGATTGAGAGGGAGGAGTCTGTTTTAGTTTAATAATTTTTCATTTTTAAAGTATTACACCTTTAACTTTGATAAAATTTAAAATGGAAGTCAGAATAATACTCCCCTTAGTAGCTGCTAAAGTGTAATATCAAGGGAGTTCTTGAAAAGTTTATAAATGCTGTATTTAACAGCCTTAATGAACATATTTTCCTTCAGCTTACTTTGCTAGTTTTCCCCCTTTTTAAATTTTGACTTCCAACAATTGGGAAAATAAAACCAAGTATTTTCCCAAAAGTTATTACACATTACACATTAGTCAGGCGCCTGTGAGAAATGTGCAGATTGGCTTAATTCACTTTTCACATATAAACCTTTCCCAACTGGAGAGATTCTCTGTTAACCAGAAGAAAACAGGAACTGTGAGCCTGGTGCAAAGTTTCTCACTCAAGGGTACATGAGAGTTAGGTTTTCAGCTATTTAGTGGCTCAGCAGACCACTCTACACTACCAGAAGACAAGTGAGAAAGTGTAGATTTTAGTGGACAGCACAAACTCCTGTAACTTAATTTTGTGAGGTTGGGTTANACTCCGTGTGTTATATCAATAGTGACAGCTGGAAAACAAGAATTACATTATGCATGCAAGGAAGGTAACTGTGATAGGAAGGATATAGTTTCACACTCTTTCTTGAAATCAGGAAGTGCACTGTTTTCAATGGAGCCTGCTGGAATGGCTTTCTCAGATGGAGAAAGTAAATTTTTGGGGCCAAAGTGAAAACAAGCAGCACATTCTGCGTGGCCAGTATGGTCTTGGCTAAAAGAAGTTCATACACTGCAAGGGCAAAGGTGCAAGACTGTTCCAGTCAAACAGCAAAAGAACATGAACCATAGGCTCTATTTGAATGTCTCATTACTCCTTTGTTATAATGGGAGCCTTTTCTCACCCAGAAAAGCAATTCCAAAACTATCAATTTTAATATAAATTTAGCCCTCACTTTAATTTACTTGGAAATTTTCTTTTGAAGATTTGGAATTTGCTGACAAAAGATGCATTTTGAAAAAAAAATCCACAGCCAGCTCTACATTTCTAGTACCTCTACTACTTTCTGCAGATATAGAACACCAATTATTTTTCATCCTCAGCTAGAGCTTTTTTTTCCCAAAAAATAATTGTTTTATATCCCCAGTTCCACTCTGTCAACAAACTTGATAATAAAATAAAAAGAATAAAAAGAATGCTTAGCTCAATTTTCTATATTATTCTTGCAGTGTGCTTTGTAGATGAAAGGGCAAATGTGACGTGCATACTCTCACAAAGGTGTATATATAAGAACACGGGAAAAATATTACTATCTGTTTTCTGTGTTGATGATGATGATGACAATAATGGTCATGATTAATAATAATAATAAAAATAATAATATTAATATCCAAATACCTTTGAATTAGGGATGTATAGTTGATTTCCTCTTCCCTTGCACCTGATTCTCTTTTGTGTCTTTATTTCTTCAACATGAACGTTAGAACCGCAAATATTCCTTTAAAACGACAGTAACTACAAATATAATTTGAACTATTAGTTCCTTAGGTCCATGATTGAACCTTTGTTTAATTTCCTGGTCACTGATGGAGCTGTGGCTCTATGTCCGGGGAGAAATCTAGGGGGAGGGGGAAAGGTACTGTTCATATTCTTCTGCAGAATTTGTGAGTTTTCGCCTCTGGCATTCAGGTTAGAATGTCCCCTCTGATTAAAGTCTGCTGCAAGACTCCTGAGGATGTGACTGTACATTTCAAAATGCAGAGAAAATGAATGTTACTTCAAATTACTTCTCCACTTTTGGAGTTAAGTATATGCTAGAATAATGAAGGAAGCTGAACTAAACACCTTTTCATTTTAACACTAATTTGATATGCCTAAGTAGCACAGAGAATATATCATTAAAAACTAACAAATAAACAACAGCCCTTACCTTTCATAATTATAAGTGGTTTTTTTAAAACTTCTAAGAATCCAATTTCTTCATTTTTATCAGGAATTTTGAGCAATTTCTCTCACTGGATGCTGAAGGCCTTAATGATCTGGAATGATTTTTCTCTTAGCAATTTCCCTTATAAAAACCTGTTTCTAATCTACTTTGCTGCTATTTCTCCTATATGAGGCCCAATATGTGGATGTCCTGGAATCCACAGTCCAAAGAAGGGCTACATTCTGGTCTGTACTACTTAAAGTAATTTATTAGCCAACTGGAAAGGCTGGTTATCATCTTTTCTATAGTGTTCATAGCCATAGTGAAAACTCAGTCTGACTTTAAAAACATTTTTCAGGTGATAGTGCAGCTTTCTTCGCACAAATAAATGAAATATAATCCAGTTTTGAAGAAATACATGTTTCCTCCATGTAGTCCATTTCAAAATTCCTTTTTCCCTCATCATAAGAATCTTTTCAGTACAGATTTTTAAAGAAAAAGAACAATTTTCGTCACTGGTCACTTTAAAATATACACATTATCAGCAGTGAGCACAAATATAATAGTTTTAAAACAGTAGAATAAATTTAAGTAGGTCCTTATCTGTAATGAATTTTGCTGATTTTTTTTTAACACTTTCCCAGCCCAGTCTGAAGTGCCCATGGGTGATTAGACTTCTATGATACGTTAAACACCAGTTGAGCATGCTATAAACTAGTAGAGAAAGTCCCAATAAACCATATACTGAGAATAAAAAGAAAAATCTGTCTAATGTCAAGTCTGACTGATAAATATTACATTGTTACTACTTGAGGGAACTACACAGGAACGCACAAAGAGGGCTTGGCTTTTGCTGGCTTTGAAGCAGAGCATAAACCCCATTTTAACTTTCTTTGCATGATATTTACATTATAGATTGAGAGGGAGGAGTCTGTTTTAGTTTAATAATTTTTCATTTTTAAAGTATTACACCTTTAACTTTGATAAAATTTAAAATGGAAGTCAGAATAATACTCCCCTTAGTAGCTGCTAAAGTGTAATATCAAGGGAGTTCTTGAAAAGTTTATAAATGCTGTATTTAACAGCCTTAATGAACATATTTTCCTTCAGCTTACTTTGCTAGTTTTCCCCCTTTTTAAATTTTGACTTCCAACAATTGGGAAAATAAAACCAAGTATTTTCCCAAAAGTTATTACACATTACACATTAGTCAGGCGCCTGTGAGAAATGTGCAGATTGGCTTAATTCACTTTTCACATATAAACCTTTCCCAACTGGAGAGATTCTCTGTTAACCAGAAGAAAACAGGAACTGTGAGCCTGGTGCAAAGTTTCTCACTCAAGGGTACATGAGAGTTAGGTTTTCAGCTATTTAGTGGCTCAGCAGACCACTCTACACTACCAGAAGACAAGTGAGAAAGTGTAGATTTTAGTGGACAGCACAAACTCCTGTAACTTAATTTTGTGAGGTTGGGTTACAGTCCAATTTTTTTTTTTTTTTAAATATGTAACTGTTTTAAAATAATATTTAGAATATTATACAAAAACATTAGTTCAGTATTAGCTGACTGAACTAAAGTTTGTATTTGAATTGTGTTTTTTTCATAGAATGTAAGCTGACTAAAATATTTTGCAAGTGTATTTCTTTATAGCTGTTTACTGATTCTTTTGCATAACCTCCTACTCTCCCTTTGAAAGACAGGAATAAGCACAGAGAGAAAATTGAAGAAACAAGATTTCTGTTGTAAATTCTTTACTCACTTGTCTTGGTCTTCCTTTTGTATATTTGTTATTATTTCAGTGTTGTCACCTACAATACCACCAGCTTAGCCTGTTGGGTTGAGATGTTTACATTACTATGGCTGAATTTGTCAATAATGATAAAACAGAGATTTTCTGAAATATATTTCGTGGAAGAGCTTTTTGACAGGGTTCTAACTGCTGTTTTGGTAAGCATTTTTCTAATCACAGTGTCTCAAATAGTCTTCTGCTTATTAGCTTTTGAATGAGGGACATTGAAATCGATGATTTTCAGTGTAATATATAACACATTTCATTAGACTAGGAGATAGCACCATGACAAAGCATTTTATTTTGAAAAATAAATCATATGGGAATAACAGTTAATAAAATTAAAAAATAAGTACAAATTAATTCTGCTTTCACTTAATTGAATTTTATGTTATTTAAACACAGCTTGGAATTCATTTTAACTTCACAGAATGGCACAATTCCAGTTTGTTATAGTTTTGTTGTTTTGGGTTTTTTTTTTTAAAAAGAAATGTATAGCAAATTTGCCTGTAAATTAAAAATATTTTAGCTCTGATTTTATGGATTAATAGCAAAGGTTTCTTGATGATACAGTGGTTGTACTTTCCTGCTTTATCTATTTGAAGCTTCAAAACATGAAAAAAAGCCACAGACAGTTCTAAGAGTAATGCATCACAATCACTCAATTATTACGTTTTTAACTAATGGGCATCACAGGATGTTAGAAATTTATTTTTGTTTCAGTTTGCTAACATGATGCCAAATGCTCTTAGTAAGTATGGTATGAGCTGAATTCTTGTTCATGCTTTCTGGATTTGAGCACTTTGTCTATATGTATATCTCACTATATCTTACCACATAGATAAAGATTTGTATGCAGCTGAAGGAGTATCCTTAATTATTATCTATATGTGTCAAAATAATACTATATCTATGAGGGCCCAGGTTTGGCAAAACTAAATAGTAGATGACTCCTTGGTCCTTTTAATGCCTTAGTTTACCTGGACATTTGTGTTCTTAAAAAGCAGAAGGACATTTGTTCATTGCTGAGTGCAATGGGAACTCAGCTACTTAATAAAAAAATGGTCTCCATTATGAGGAATCTCGTGTCTAAACAAAGGAGAGGGGAAAAAATTAGAGAGAAAGAAATTAGGTATGCTCGTATGATCACGGGATCTGTGACAGTGATACAAGTACAGGATGCCCCCTTCCGAGTCTTTTTGCAGAATCACAGAATGAGTAAATATGGAAGGGACCACTGGAAGTCATTTGGTCCAACCTCCCCTGTTCAGGCAGTGTCCCCTGCAGTATTTTACTCAGGGTTGTGTCCAGACGGGCTTTGGATATCTCCAGAGGAAGAGACTCCACAACCTTTCTAGGCAACTCTACTGACTACAAAAGGCACTTTACAACCTGATTTGTAAAGTATTTTTTGGGGATGGGATGCCCTAAAGGGATAGAGAAGTAACAGAAAAGAGAGTTTAATTGTAAAAGGCCAAGTTGTACCAAAGGAAAATAATTTTTGATGAAGTATAGACTTCCTCATTTTCTACAAAGAGAACAAACTAAATGAGTTATTCAAAGATTTCCTGTGAGTGGTAAGAATTACAATAGATTTAGCTCCGTACTTTTTCTTATGGCACAATATTGTTTTAAATTAATAACACTTACATACTAAAGAACTAATGGAAATATAAAAAAAAAATTAAAAAGGAATTTGAAATATATCATTTTCTTCATGAGGTATGAAGAAAATAAGGAATTTCCTTCCTTAAACTATTGCAGGATATTGGGATGTATAATTTTAGCATAATTTGCTTCATTATTTCTCACATTTGTTCCTGCCCTGCTTAATTATATCTATTCATAATAGATCTGTTCATATGCCTTCATTTGTGATGAGTCATGGCAAGACTGGCACTGAATGTCCTGCATTCTTTGTTCTGTGGAGCTGTTGTAATGCAGCCTGGATTTTCGCATCATTATTTTCTTACTTCACAGCATGAAATTAATGGCACAAAGAAATGGGCATAGCCAGTGAGTAGTATTTCTAAAAAAATAATAAATACTGGAGGAAGTAAAATGATTTCTTTTCCAACAGAGTTATTGTTATCAGACAACTGGAACTACTACAAGTTGAGTTGTGTTTGTTGCCAACACATCTTCACCACCTGAAGCAAGTATGTTTATCCTGTAATCCTCCTTCCAGAGTTTCAGCTGTCTGTGATCCAAATCCTGGTTTGGACACAGTACAGCTGTCTAACTCCATCTTAGACTTCTGATAAGAGAGAGATGAGAAAAAGCAGAAAGGAAGCATACAAGCTAGAGCTGTGCAAAATAACAAAAGCAAAATCACAGATAAAGATGAGAAGTTTAGATAGTAATAGCAAATATTTCATTATAATAACAGCAGCTCAAAGATTCCAAAGAAGAAATACTGGTCTGGAAACTGTTAAAATCCTAAGGAAGTCAGAGAAGAGCATCTCACCCACAAAATGGATCAACCTGTTTGAACCATTGGCTTCCTCACCAAAAAGGACTGCAGTGTCTCATCAGAAGGATTAGAGGATGGAATCAACATTTAGCCTAATAGCTTGTTAGCCCTGTCTCACCTGTGTATTAGTTAGCAAATAAGTGTTTTATACTCTTACCTGGTAAATATACTCGTTCTGGCATCTGTGTGGGTACAATTGATTGAAAAGGTGTGACAGAGGCAGGGAAGGTGACAGAAAGTAAAACCTATGCTTTTGTTAGCGTGATTCTTAATGGTGGCTTATGGTGGTTGATAAGGCTATAGATATTCTTGCATATTTTAGAATGTTGCTTGATTTATGTATTACAATTCATAATCTCAAACAAGCACTCACTCAGTACTGTGATGTAATGTGGCTATTGCCCTACCCAGTTTACTGTGAAACTGCAACATTTTTTTCTTTTTTTTTCTGATATTAGTGGATCGTGTGCACAGGTTTTAGTATGCTTCTGTGTACCAGAAAAAAAAATCAAATTCTGTTCTACCAGTGTAACACCTCTGTTAATGATAGTGCAGTTTGGTAGTCTTTAAGGGATGAAATGGTAAACTCTGACATGCAGAAATAGGATGTGTTCTATAGCTTGAAACTTGGAATTTATCAGTTTATAAATGGCATATATTCCACTAATGTGTTACAAGCATATATTTCAACTGCGTAGATACTTAATTCTGTAGAGCTATATTTGTATTGTTTCGTTCCTTGATATGTTGCTCTGTTGTGGTTCAAGTAAAATACTGTCTTCTTTCATGTCTTATTTCTGAAGTTTTAATGAGTGTACTGTAACTTAGGTATAAATAAAATAGGAAAGTTGCAATAGATGAGGAAGAAAGCCAGCCTGGTTTGGTTTTACTGCAAGTCACTTACACCAGCTATCAGAATGCTGCTTTCTAGGGGGTAAAACCTGTCATTTTCCTAAGCAGTCATGGAAAAAAAAAACAAAACTTGTTTTGATGCACTCCTTTATTTTTGCTCCTTGCAAACAAAAGATGTTGCTAAAATTCTCCATAGACAACAGAAATCGTGGTAGCAAAAACATTCATTCTTATTAAAGAAGTAAAAACAGTTCATATCCCTCAGCTGGGGAACCACACTGTAAACCAAATTGAACTGCAGTTGATTTGACACCATCTGAAACTGATGTAAAACTGCAGTAGAACTGCCTGGGCAACAGAGAAATAATCCATGAGTGGGTTTTTAACACTTTCTGCATTGTATTTTTATTTTGTCTGGTCAATTTTGTTAGCATCATAATAATACATTAGGAAGTTCTGGAAATTTAGGACCTGCAACTAAAACTCTGTATACCTGAAACATATCTGTGACAAATAATTGAAATTAGGAAAGAAAAATGAAATGGGTATTCAATTAGAGAACAGAAATTTTCTTCAGTGTTTTATGTCATCAGGCATAGAACCAAAAATGTTTAACTCTGGATATTTTTACACCATAAGCATCTTGCAATCAAATCTATGCTGCTAGACAGGTCACTATGCAGTGAACACCACAGATTCAGTAGGTAGGTAGTGGTAGGATGTCATTGCAGCAAACCAGTTCCACATTTGTCAACTTGATAAAGGCTGTGAAAAATGAGCAGAGCTCAAAGTTCTAATATATTAAGTATTTAAGTACTTTTCACACTATCTCGTATTTTTGGGCCCAGACTGATAGTAACATTCCTAGGAATTTGTTGAAACTTACAGAAATAAATAAAATTTTTATTTTATTTTATTGTTTCAAAGGAAAGTATAGTCTTGTGTGTGAGATGAGTATTAGGGTAAAATTTCACCCATGACAGGGTGACTTTGTTCTCTTTTTGGAAAAAAATCTATTAAGACACCAAAGTAATCTTCCCCACTGCTACTAACATTGCGCTGCTTATAGAAAATACTTTTGTTTATTTTATTCTACTTTCTCTACTTTTCTGCCATGTTTCTATTTCTGCTGGCTTAGTGAATATGTAAGACGGAAGTGAAATATGTTTTCTGACATTTCCTGCTCCACCTCTTCAACACTTTCCTCAGTACACCTATGCTATGCAAACACACTGGGTGTCTTTATTTATACTTGCTAATCCGTTACTATCTGTGGTTTTTAAATACCTACAAGCGATACATGAGTTTAAGGGGCTATAAGTATTTCCCTAGCCCATTATATTAAGACCAATTTTCATTGCATTTCTTCCTTTCTAAAAATGCCAAAAATATGATAGTCACTAGGCTCACAGGAAAGCAAGCATCTCTTGCGTAGTGCATAACTCTGCATGCCTGAACAGCTAGTAAACTTTGGAAAGTGAATTTAGAGACTAGATGATTAATCTTTCAACTTTTGATTGATGTGCCATATACAATTCATCAATGAAATGTGCTTCCCTAGTACAGTCTGATATACCTGGTGTACGCTGACATTTCCTTCAAGAACACAGATGTTCATTTGAAAAGTATCGATGGAAGTAGAATTGCAGCTTTCAGGTTTAGACTGGTGATGGGTGAGACTCAGAAGGTTTGGAATTTCGGTTTGATTGAGATGAGCATCTATATGTTCACAGGCTTAGCTGAAGCTTATTAGGACTACACAAGCCCCTCGAGAATGCAAAATTGGGGCAGAAATCTGTAAAGAGGATTTCTTGTCACATTTTTTAGCAGTCTCAGTCTTAGAAGAAAATGCCATGAGAACAGCTTTTCACAATATTTTGGCACCTCTTCTTCCAGCCCCAGACATAACATGGCACTGAAAGAAGACAGAGAAGTATAACCCTTGCCTGAACTAAAAAAGAAAATTCTTTAAGTTTTAGAAATGAGACAATTTTTAGCAGTCTCTGAGAATATTATTATATCTCTCTTGAACTCATTCTCCTCTCTTTAGCCAGGCTCTGGAGAGAAAAGATGCACACATATTAGCCATTTCATTAAGCAAAAAGCATTCATTGCTTTAGTCTTTGAGTAAACTCATCTTTTAATGTGATGAACAGCTACAGCTTTATCCTGCAGTTATTTCTTTAATAGCATGTGACAGTGTCAGTGGGACAGTCATGTTTTTTTCTCAAACAGCTACGCTGCCATAAACATTTACGCTAAAATGTCAAGAAGACATTTCATTTTCAATATTTTCTAATGTTCCACTCCAATTGCTAAGTCAAAAACAGGAAACAATGAATATTTCACTCAGCTCTTCTTCACCCAGATCTAGTTGCTTTTCAATCAAGTAAAAATAATTAAAAATAAAAACAATGTTTTGAATTTCAGAAGATTCTTATAGCATGATTAACTTTCAGTTAAAGCTTAGGGATGTAGACTATGTACTTGCCATCACATCATATTCACAGAAGAAGGACTTAATTCAAAGCTCCACAAGTCACAGAGATTTCCAGCGTCTTCCTGTGGTCTGTTTATGATTTCTTTATTTACCTGAACCATCTCATTTCTGCTTTATGTTCTCTCTCGTATGTAACCAAACGCATCTTTGTAGTAATGATTATGAATATTATAATATAATGTAATAACATAGAAGTTATAGAAAATAATAAATTGATTTGAAAGTTGTACTTTGTTCATTAAAGACACAGAGATAAATTATATAATAGTTTATATTCGAAGATAACAAATTTGAGCTATAGCCTCCATTTACTTAGAACCTTTAGAAGGAACACTCCCAGTTTAATCCCACAAACAGTCAAAGGTAGACGGAAAAAAACCAGAAAAAAATTCTGATCTGCAATATTTTGATAGAAAAACCTAGCATTTAGTTCAGGAACTATTTTTTTATCATACTTAGCATCTAAGTAATGACTTCAGTTATTACAATTTGACATATAAATAATGTTGATTACATTGCAATGTGAACGGATTAAAATTACACTAATATTTTACATTAGATTACTTATTTTATATTTAATTTTATGAAACATGTAGTGATAATTGTTGTCAAATATTAGGGTTATTATTGAAGATTGTATTATGCTGTTTATCTAGAATATTGTGTGTTAAATTCACAACCACTGCATGATAACATATTCAAGATTTTATGTCCCCGTCTCGGAAAGAATATATGCAACATGCTGTAACATCTGCACCTTAGAAGAGCTCATACTGACATTTGAAAAAAGACAGATATGTTCCTTTAGTAAGTAAGGATCTACTTGCCTGTGAGAAAATCCTAACTTTTTACAACAAAGGAATCCACTAAAAAGGATTTACCTTATTTATACAAGTAAAGGAACCCAATGTTTCCAAACACACAAAACATTGTCAAAAGAGCTAATCTGTTTTTATAAAACTGGGGTTTTGAAGTCCTTTTCTTTCACTGAAATAAATTCTTCATCAACACTACAGTACATATAGTACGTTGAAAATCTGGTGTTTAAGACTTTTACTTTTGACTAAGGAAGAGGTCTTGCCATGCTGTATAACCACACAGCGTACCAAAAGTATGGGATTTGCTTTATATATGTCCTATTCTTATCTATGTATGTAGTTATACATTTCTTCCTTCTTGTAATGAAGCAGAGAAGAAGCTATGTACATTCTCTGATTATTTCACTAAATGAACGTAACCTTTCCTTGGTCATATTTCAGTGTGGACAATAAGTAGGAAAAAAAGAAGAAGGAAGATATTAAGTGACTCTATATGAGACACTGACAAGGAATTCAGATAATTCTTCAGACAATCAGAAAATCTTTCATTATAATCAATTAGAAAATCCTTTATTATATTTTGTGAACAGGAAATTAAAAAAAAAGTGTATTTATATTTTTCTTTTTTTCCCCCCTTTATTATGACTTATTTTAGAAATTA
Organism: Cnemophilus loriae; assembly: GCA_013397755.1. NCBI lineage: Eukaryota > Metazoa > Chordata > Aves > Passeriformes > Corvidae > Cnemophilus > Cnemophilus loriae. Next base: position 3,461,405 of record VZTF01002825.1, on the reverse strand, counting down.
GAAATATACATGGAATAAAAACATTATAAGTATTGCAAAAAAGAAAGACACAAGTATAGCTACAGGCTTACAAAGCAGACAGATTCAATACTTATGGTAATGGTGTGGAAGCAGGCACTTTTCTCACCAAGTGAAAATTATGACATTGATGGAAATGTTCTGGTTTTTTTAAATCAGTAAAAGACAGAATACATGGTAACTCTTTTATTAGTTAAGATAGGAATGGTTGTTAATTGCTCCCTCAGGCAATCCCAACCATTCCCTAAAAATCTTACAAATACTTCAGAAGTAATTTTCAGTGCACAAAATTTTCATAATTGTAACATATCATTTAAAATTTGATTCATAGTTTAAGAGGAATAGTTGAGCAATATATTGTCGAGTTTTACTAAAAATTAATTAAATAACAACAGAAAAGGGTGGAGGTGGAGGTGGAAGGAAAAGGAAGAAAAAGATGCAGCTTCCACGAGAATGTTCAGATACCCCACACTTGTTTTAGCAAGACTCACAGATCCTCACAAAGACAGTTTTTAGAATAATTTCTCAAGAGGTAATGTAATGAGATCAGCCCAAAAGCTAATTGTCGCATAAAAGAGAATGGAGTAAAAAACCCGAGAAAAATACGGCCAGTGAAGTAATTGGATTAAAAAAAATCAGCATAGTTAGTTCTCAATTGTTTCCTTCTTAAACATACTAATATAGCTAAAGAATCCATCTAATTTGATTGCTGAGCAAAATCTAAGGACACGGCGAGTAGCTTTCATTCACACACCCGAATTTTTTCAGGAAGATCAGATAGAATTGAGCAAATAAGATGTTAGAAATGCAAACCCATAGAAAACATAAAATACTCATATCATTTCCAGGATAAGTAAAGGGAAAAAAAAGGTGAAGAGTTTGGAGAAAACTGCTTCTACTTTTACTCCTGATTGCCTTAATAATATAGTATATGAGAAAAGAAAACTATAATTGAAGAATACTGGAGCTTCTTTCTATCTCTGAGCTGTATTATTCTGAATTGTGTAATTTCAAACTATAATCTGCCTCATCTCAAAATTTTGGTTAATCAACTTTGGTATTCCAAAAGACGATAGAAGAAAGAACTTATGTTCATGCTTTTTTTTTTTATTTCGTTCATTGTGATTTTCCCCCCTTAATATGTAATTAGTATTTCCCTTGGTTCAGCTTGGATTCATTCTGTTTTTCCTGTCTTTATGCACTTCTGAAAAGATTCTGACTCTGTCTTCCCCAGTGAGGTAGATGAATACAGTAATGACCACGGAGAAAAAGTAATTGTTAAACAACATAAGATACAAACCTAAGAATAAAGTAGCAAATACAGTCAGCTGACAATATAGTGTGGATTAGTACACACTTACTAATACTTTAGGAATAACAAATGTTTATGGATTATGGCTTTCAATTGTTAAGTCTAAATTAGATGAGACCAGAGGAGGGGAAGGGAAACATGTAATGCCTAAAAGAAAATAATATGAAAATACAGGACAGCATGAAGTTTATGACAAAGGGAGGGAGAATTCTCCAATTTCTAGGCCTCTATAATGTTTATAAAACTTTATCAATCATACCAGACATAATTGTTAGAAAAAATATTAGACAATGAGAAAGAAGTAATGCAAAGTATCCTGGTTTTCATGCAGTCTTGAAAAAAGCTGCTTAAAATGGCTGCTGAAAAAGTTAAATGAGTTAAGCAGTTTCCATTGATCAGAAATTATCTAACAGAAACCTATAGTCCTTGAGTTCATTTTCTCTTTGCTAATAGTCTTGTAGTGATGTGTTTCAATAATCTTTTAGTGGTATATATGTAATGCTTAAATGGCAATATTAAGAATATTCAAAAAGAGTATTACACGTTTGATGATGACATATAGCTCTTTATTTTAATCAATACTTGAGTACTCTGAGTAATTTTGGAAGGGAATATGTTGTTGGTAATTGTGAATCAAAGTATGTTGCAGATGAGAGTGTGGATCTGGGAGTCAAGGTAATAATAAGTTGGAATTTCATTGTGGAGAACTCAGAGAACAAATTAAAAACTTGTGGAGATTAACAATAATAATCATCATCATCATCACCATCATCATCATCATCATCAATAAGTAATAGTAATAATAATAATAATAATGGCAATATTTTTTAAAAAATGTGTAAATTAAATTGGAATTACATATTTTTCTTTTCTTCTCTCATGTCCACATGCTCAAATAATATTTCATACACTTCCACTTCAGTCATTACTTCAGCATCATCCAAAGCTTGCAATATGCTGATACTACTTCCTCAACAACACATTTTTTGAAAGTTTCAAAAGAAATTTCTGGAAGAGCTGAGGTGAATGAAGAACCATCTATTTCCAGGAAGCAGAATTTGATCTGGAATGGGCTGAAGATAAGCAGAACAGTGAACCCAGGAGACTGGTGTTGATGGAATGAGGTAATCTAAGGCTACTTCTTCAACAGTAATTTAGGGATCAGGAGATTCTTCTTGCAGATTTGCTTTGCATCTACATTCCAGGTACAAAGCTGTGGAACCAACGTAACAGTGCAAACTGAGAAGCCATCAAAACCAGTTCCCATGCAGTGGGACTGATAAGTCCTTCAGGCTTCTGCATATGTATAGGGCTCTGCTACTTCTAGAAACTGGTTCGAATTTCACCATCAGCAAAGAGGCAATACAGGCCTACAGTTCTAAAATATTAACGAGTGACTTCCAGTGAAATCCCTTACTCTCTCCCTTTGCATTATTCAATTAAGCAGTGCACAAACATGCTATGAGCACCTACACTACATACATAAACCTAGATAATACCAGCAATATTTACAATGAGCAAGTTCATACAGTGAGACAACACTGCATAATCCAAGTACATTATTCAAGGATACTAAGGGCATAATTCAGTATCAGTGAGATTAATATTTTATCTTGTGTACAACCTTTATAATTTTGTTAATGGCATACAATTAGCTGAGCCTTTGGAACATGTGAGAACAATGACCTGACTATCAGCAGTATAGTAAAATCATCAGAACTTCAGATAGAAAAAACCAATAAAAGTCTGTATAAACATTTTTACAGCACTTTTATTATGGTTGGAAATATGCAGGTGTTAAAATATTAGTAAGTTGCAACATTATGTTGTTACCGCTTAAGAATAGCTTTAGAAACCTTAGATTTTCTGGTCTAATGCACAAAAGATTGAGAGTGTGCCGCATATGTTAAAGATTACTCCCTGTGACAGGGTCAGAGTTAAAAACATCGTATGCATTGAATATGCTCAAATGTCCATAAAGAAATCTTGCTAAGTCTACAGCCCCATCCATTTTCACAAAAAAAAAAAAAAAAAAAAAAAAAAAAAAAAAAAAAAAGAGAGTTTATGGTCCTTGGAAGAAAGGGAAGGCAACAAATGTATTGTGAAGTTATGCAGGGAGAAAATAAAAAGGGCCAAAGCCCACATAGAACTTAAACCGTCTACTGCCATAAATGACAACAAAAAGGTTGCTATAGATACATCAGCAGCACAAGGAGGGCTAAGGAGAACCCCCATCCTGTACTGGATGCAGAGGGAAACGATAGTGACAAAGGATGAGGAAAAGGTAGAAGTAGTTAATGCCTTCTTTGCTCTAGTCTTTAATAGTAAGACCAGTTGTTCTCTAGGTACCCAGACCCCTGAGCTGGAAGACAGCGACAGAGAGCAGAATGAAGCCCATAATCCAAGGGAAAATGGCCAACAACCTGCTACAACACTTAAACAAACAGAAGTCTGTGAGACTGGATAGGATCCTCCCAAGGCGACTGAGAGAGATGGTGGAAGTTCTCACCGAGCCCCTTTCAACCATTTATCAACAGTTCTGGCTAATGAGGCAGGACACAGATGACTAAAAGTTATTGTGATGCCCACTTACTAGACGGGCTGGAAGCATGATCCAGGGAACTACAGGCCTCTCAGCCTCACTTCAGTGCTGGGGAAGGTTATAGAACAGATTATCTTGAGTGCCATCACATGGCATGTGCAGGACAACCAGGGGATCAGGCCCAGCCAACATAGATTTAGGAAAGGCAGGTCCTGCTTGACTGATCTTCTACGACAGTGTGTGCTGCCTGGTGGGTGAGAGAAGGGCTGTCTTTACGGACTTTAGAAAAGTCTTTGATGCCATTTCTCACAGCATTCTCCTGGAGAAAATGACTACTCATGGCTTGGACAGGTGCACTCTTTATTAGGTAAAGAACTGGATAGATGTCCAAGTCCAGAGAGTGGTGGTGAATGGAGCTACATCCAGCTGGAAACAGGTCCCCTGGGCTCAGTATTGGTGCCAGTCCTGCTCAATATCTTTATCAGTGGTCTGGATGAGGGGATTGAATGCACTTTCCATCAATTTACAGAGGATATCAAGTTGGACAGAAGTGCTGAGGGTAGGAAGGCCAGAGGGATCTGAACTGGGTTGATGGGCTGAGGCAATGGTATGAGATTGAAAAAGGTCAAGTTCCTTGTCCTGCATTTGAGTCACAATAACTCCATGAGAGGCTACAAGCTGGATGCAGAGTGGTTGGCAAGATACCTGGCAGAAAAGGACTTCACCCTCTATACTTAGATCTGGGGCTTTTGGTAGACTGATAACTGAATATCATATGTCCAGGTTGCCAACAAGGCCAATGGCATCTCTGTTTATATCAGAAATACTTTGGCCCACAGGACTAGGATAGTGATCATCACCCTGTACTGATGAGGCCATACCTCAAATCCTGCTTTAAATTTGGGGCACTTCATTACAGGAAAGACATTGAGTCATTGAATGGTGTCCAAATAAGCCCAACAAAACTGGTTCTGAAATATTAATGGTTTGAGAGAAAGATTGATTTCAGCTTTCAGTAAGGCTGTACAGACCATATTCATCAAAATGGTTTAGAAACATAAGTTTTTATTTGTCTCTAAAGTTCAGTAAGCTTGTTATGTTTGTGGGCTCATCTAATTTTACCCTCATCTTACTAACAAACTCGACCTTTTTTCAACTTGGTTTCTAGTGACTTTAAGTTATGTCTTTACCACCCTAAAATTCAGTTATTGGAATTTGCTACATTGTACCTGAATGTGAAGAATGAATCAGGATTCAGAACGCAGCTGTTCATATACAAAACAAAACGGTAAGGACAGAAAAAGTACAAAAGAAAAACAAAGAAACAAAAAAAGCCAACAAACAAAACCAAACAAACAAATAAAGAAAGATCACCAAAAAAAACACGCAAAAAAAATCAAAATCATCACCAGTGAAAGAATACAAAAGAAAATAATAAAAAATTTGTATTATTTCTCAGAGCACCTTTTCCCTTAACTAGAAATGGGTTTGCAACTTGAATGTATTTGCAATGCATGAAAATGGATGTAAAATAAAATTCTTATGCTCCTATAGAAGATAACGTGATATATCTTTGAGTTATGTAATCAGTACATCACCTGTTTCATCCACCCAGCATAACCAAATGTGTTTTATAACATTTGTTTAAGGCATGTATAGGCATGGCATAGCATAGCACAGGGTATTTCATTGCCGTGATTAAATGATATCTCGTATAGTACACCTTTATATGCATTTTTATGCGTAAGAGTCACATCGATCAATGCAAAGTTTTGTGTTTACCTAAAGAATAATTCAACTGTTTCTCAGAACCCTTAAGATTTTGTATTAGTTGTGTATTCTTTCATTCCTTGTATATATATTGTGTATGAATTGTAAGAAAACCGTAGGTCTTATATTGATTTTATTCAAGGATTATGGTTCATCCAACTTCAAAGTTGTTATCTTGGGTCTCTAAAATTTCTGAAATGTCATGCCAAGTTTTGGAAAAAATTGCAGCATAATCCCAGATCAGACACAGTCTCATGTGTACTGCTCTGCAAGAAAGTTGAATGCTAGCAGAATGGTGACAATTTAACCAACTCTCAGAATAAACATATTTAAAAGTAATGATAACTTAAAACATTTAGGTAACAAAGCAATTTTTGTTCTTGCTTTGTTCAGTTTCCATACCCTGCCTTTCGGTTTTCTGCTGAAATAAAACAACTTCTAAACTTCGATAGTTTATTTTCATGTTTAAACAGATGGCTGATAAAAGCTTACACAACTCAGACATCTCACCTAACCATTAATCTTCATTTCAGAGCAAGTGCTGAACATTAGTTGACACAATTCTCTGGGGACTTTTTGAAAGAAAATCCCAGATACCTCCTCTCCTTTAACTTATAAAGTTAACCTTTACTTTATCCTACTGCAGCTTTACTTTTTAAAACAAAGTAGATAAGGAAGGACAACGAAAGGGTGAGATTAGAGCAGGCAGGCAATGGAGGAAGTACAGCTGAAGCTGACGCAAAAAGTCCCAGTGTACTACCACTTATTGTGACTTTTAATTTGTCACAATAATGATGTATCAAATCTATATACTCTGGTCTTTCTTTTGATTACAGTGAAGTTCCTCACAGGAAAGAATACTAACTACAGATTCTGATAAATGTTTGCAGCTTTGGAAATGGCAAGAACCAGAAGTATTCTGAAACCCATTTCTACATTATAAATATGTGTTTTGAAGTTCAGACATGTAAGTATGATGTTTGGATAAGATAGTAATAAATTATAATTACTAATTTTAGGGGTCAAACTGAAAAGGAAATGATTGCAAGAAAAGTCTGTTTCTAAAATCCAAGGAAATAAATAACTTTCTCTTGCCTAAAAAAGGGCATAATTCACGTAACATTGGGTTTCGTTTTCTGTGCCAAGAAACCCCCAGTGTTTGGGGAATTAAAGACAACATTTTGGTTTTCATTTTTAGACTTTCAGCAGGTCTCTTCTGCTAAGTAGGATTTACCACATTATTTTGATTGAATTGTTGATTCCTTATTACTTTTACTAGAGTTTTTGCAGTTTTTTCCCAATTAATGAATTTCATTCTCTAATAAAAATGGAAGAGGCACTTCACAGTTCATGTTTCTGCGGCCTAAGCTCAAAGTTCAGTAACTAACAGATCACTAATCATGACCTTTTTTCTCAATTTCTTGTTATGTACGGTGTCTTGAAATCTTTACGTCCTCCACAGAAATCTGAAGCTCATTTAGCATCCTGGATTAGCAACTCACAGAAGACTGACAGACCTTGTACCAACTATGCGGGTATATATCTGTAATAAGAAGGCAACAAGACAATAGCTACAGCAAAAGACTTTCTGTATTAGGATAATTCAGAAATTCAAAGTCTGGTTTCGAGATTATTGAATGTTACGGCAAGAGAAGTGGATCTTCCAGAAGCTCAGCATTTCAACTCATGGCTAAAACGGGCTTCTGGCTTTCGTCAAAATGTACGTGTCACGCTCAGACCACAGTTACACAAGATTCAGTTCCTGGTCCCATTTGTAGTGTTCTCAAGGAATAATAGGTTTACTGCTTTTTTTACACAGAGAAATGTATTCTAGATGTCCCTTAATAATACCATCCACAGAGATATTGAACAAATCAAAAGGTTCTACTAAATTTGATCTGACTGAGGCCTAGAATGAGAAAACACAGCCCCAAAATTTTGTATTGCCAAGTTTTTTATTTCTTCTTGTTCTCTTCTGGAATAGTTTCTATAGATATGCTTTCGCTTTGGAGGGTGAAAAAAGACACTGATGAAGGTGGAATACTCTATTTGATAGTGGATTTTCCAAAACTGAGAGAACCCAATCTAATCTTTGGAGTAGCTGCATATTTCTAATAGTATCTTATTTCTTATTAAAAAAGTGATGGTAAAAGTTAATCCAGTCTATTATTTCTTGAGAACTATTTTTTAAATATTAATGAAATGTGAAGCTTGTTTAGTGGTACTTCTAAAGCCTTATCAACTCATGGAATCAGAGTCTAACATGAAAAAAAAATACTCACATAGTTTGTTGTGTATTTTTTCCTATTATATTGTTTTTGCCAGGAACATACATTATCGTAGACTCATTTCATCTTGCTGAAACACGCAACAGTAAAGAAAATAAAATTAAATAGAACTGGCAATTAGCTTTATAAGACTTGAGAGATGGCAGCTTGATGCTCTTGAGAAAGCATTTTTGTTAGCAGAACAATGAGAATGCTTTACTTGCGTCACTGCATAGTTTGGAAAATCTAAAGTATTAACATACTATAATTTGCAAAAAATGTAAATTTGTTACTAAAGCTAAATATTAGTGCTATATTTAAAACTCACTATGAAAATGTCTGCATTAAAAGGTATATGTAGGTTCATGGAGGTATGATTATAAGAAGGAAGTGCAGTTTGTTTCTCGTTAGATACTGCTCAAAAGGCAGAGTGGTTTTAATAGACTCCTTTGATCTCCATTTCTTGATTTATGCTCCCATCCATGACTTGAACTGGGAGAGATGTGTATCTCACAGTCTCCAGGTTTAAATGCATTACATTTGCAAAATAGTTGTATTATGACAAATCAACTGTCAAAGATGAGTAAATTAATTCCCCCTGTTTTGTTAATGTTTTAATATCTGATGTGGAACTTAACTCTAACATATTACATGAGTGCTTGTCTAAAAAGCTACTTGTATTGTTCTGCGTTATAAAAATGTTATTTAAGAAGAACATGTTTGGTTTTAAACAGATTTTTTTTCACTTCCTTTTTAAATGAAATGTGAAAAAAATATTAGCGAATAGCCCCGGTAAAGACTAATACTATGCATTTTGGTAACCTAATTATTTTTGTTTAATCATGCAAGTTTCTTGCATACTTGTTCTTATGCTTGTAAACTTTCAAATTATCGAGGGACCCGAACTAGCACTTCCTGAAGCGAGATGGATGTCAGCCATTGCTGTAAAACTACAGAGGCATTTAACAGATCAGCCACTGTGTGGATAAGAATAAGTGGGTCCTATCTGTTTGCGAGACTGATGAGTAAAAAATGAATTAATCTACTTCTCTGAATGGCTGTCCTTTAGTAGAACCTAATTAGTGTACTTGGCCAGTTGAGTAAGTATGGCTAATTTTATCAGCTCGTTTATCGGTATTCATGAAAATGAAAAAGAAGACTAGGAAAGCAACATTGTGCTGGCTGTTTTGTCCTGGGTAAATCTTACATCTGAGCCTGAAGACAGTAAGCACTCACTCCTTGCTGATTAATGTCAAGGATGTGACTGATTTTTTTATTTTATTATTTTTAACTTAAACTGTGGATCTTTACTTAAATTGTCAGCTAAAACCAGCAATGAAATTAAAATGTACATTTTATATGTGAGTGTATATACTTACATTAAAAAATTGCTGAAGAAAAATTTTATAATACATAACATATATTTATAACATATAATTTTATTTTTCTGCATATGCACAGTAAATGCAAATCTTTCTATTTCTTGCAGTTACAACTCCTTGTCTGAAATCTGGAAGAAAGGTTGAGGTACAAACAGGGGTTAATTCTTACACATATTCAGTGGTATCAGCAGACTATTTGTCAATTTACAAAACAGTAAAGCCATGAGCTATGATGAAGGTGTAGATATTCACTATTCACTGAGAAATGCAGAATCAGCATTTTCCAGGCAAATGCGAATATCTCCCAACGCATGGTATGCAGGCAATTTGCATTTGTGTTATATGAATTTCATCTTCAAGCAGGACGGTCTCGACAACCAGCGCTAGGTGTATATATATCTATATAGATATATATATGAAAATATATGTGTGTATCACAAAACAAAGTTTTCTGCAGCAGGATACTGTTCTTTCTTTTGCTCTTTTTAGCAGAACAAACTTCTGACGTTGTTTGGAGTAATCATTACCTAAAAACCAATATAAAGAAAAGGTTTCTAGGTATGACTCTTATGACCAATATCTTGGGATACAGCCAGTGCTAGTAAATAAGTGCAAACCCTTAGTAAATATATACAGAATGGAACCATTTTTTCCCAATCTATAGCAATAAATACTTTTGTAATTACTAGTGTTCTCCATCTTCTGCCAGAATTATACATAGCTTATTGGATGTATTTTCTGGCCTAGTATAGCAAATTTTGTCTGTCTTTTCCAAAAAAAACCCTTATATTTCATGCATTCTTAGTTACAGGTAAAGTGCAATTCAGCCTTATAAAAAACCCCAACCTAATAAGTACCATACCAGAGGTGTGCTTCTAATAGAGTAGTTTTCTACTTTTTAGATTCTAACTCCTTTGGTCCTTAGCTGATAGATTCTTTTCTATGTATTTTTTTTGGAATACTATTAATATTGAAGGAAAATATTGATTGACTGATTGATTGATTGACTGATTGAAAAAATCTTTTCTATAAATACTCCTTTTATAAGCATTTTCTCAAATCAAAGAATTTCAATTCAGACTCAAGAAAGAAAAGAGTAGGAAGGGGACGGAAAACTCACCTACCCATCTATTTAAGGAGCCTTTCTTCTCACTTGTCTGCATATACATTTACTAATTCATCTAAATTGCATTGCTTTGGAAGACAAATTTTTTGGCCTACATTGTACTGTATAGTTTCCTAATTCTGGTTCCTCTAGAGCATGCACATAGTTGTCACAAAAGACACGTGAACCCGAGTGTACTGCACAGTCAATAGATCTATAAACAACTGAAGACTGGTTGCCTCAGGCTGGTATTCCATATCTATTTGTCTTGAAATTTACATGTGAAAAATAATATTTTCCAATTTATATAATTTTTATGTTTATATATCTCTACATATTGTAAGTATTTATTTATAATATATATATGCGTGTCTAAAATGTGTGTCTACAACAGGACTACAGTAATCTGTGCCACCCAGTTCTACATGGGGCCACCACTTCCAAATTATCTTTTCGTCTGTTGCATTACATGAATCCTTGTGTGATCAACAGATATAGGTTGATAGGCCATCATTGGTTAGACAGTGGTTAAAAGCTGCCAGAAAAGGCCTTGATGTTCATGGTATACTTTCTGCACAAAACTCTATCTCTGTAGCATTTCCATGCCATTAATTATATATCACATACCACAGGCAATGCTGCAAAGACAGCAGCATTGAGGAGCCATGATGAGAGCCAGGTATTTGTGATAAAGAATCCTTGGAGTCAGGATGTCTCATGACTCACATTTCTGTGTAAAGTGGGCTTTGGCAGTGGCTTCATTTTATTGGTAACTTTAATTTGTTTTCTCTTTCTGACTTTTTAAAGTATGGATGTAACTCACAGAAACACAGAATCACAGAATCAACAGGAAATGCTGGAAGGGAACACAGTGGGCCCCCTGGTCCAACCTCTCTGCTCAAGCAGGGTCATCCTAGAGCACATGGCACAGAACTGCATCCAGATAATTCTTGATATCTCTAGGGAAGGATATTCCACAACCTCTCTGGGCAACCTGTTCCAGTGCATGGTCAGCCTTACAGTAAAGAAGTTTTCCTCATGTTCAGGTGGAACTTCTTGGGCATAAGTCTCTCTCTGTTGCCTCTTGTCCTACTGCTTGGCAGCACCGAGAAAAGCCTGGCTCCACCCTCTTGACACTCTCCCCTCAGAGACTCACAGACTGACAAGATCTCCTCTGAGTCTTCTTTTCTTGAGGCTAAACAGGCTCAACTATGTAAGCCTATCCTCAGAAGAGAGTTGTTCCCATCTGCTATCATCTTTGCAGTCCTCTAGGAGCTCCATGTACTGAGGAGCCCAGAACCGGACAGAGCGCTCCAGATGCAGCTGCTATTTCCTGAATGGAATGTGGTCGGCAGGTTTGAAACCTGTTCCACGAAGATTCCCCACACACACAGTCTGCAACCATAAGCACCTACTGAGGGGGATGGAACAGAGGGTGGAGTGGAGTGGAAACACCATAGCCAAGGCTCTGTTGAAACTCTTGCAGGGAAGGGACCTCAATGGTACTTTGCAGCAGCTGTCAGTCAGGGGAGATAGGAGAAGATGTCTCGCTGCTAAGCCAGCAACTCTGGTGAAATCACTCTCCTCAGATGAACCTGGTTCATCACAGCCTAATTATAATACAACACACACCTCCATCCCGAAGTTACCTGCCCCAAGGTACAACCACCCCTCACTGAGCAAGTGTATTTTATTGACTGTATCTTTAAGAGCAAAACAAAGGAATTTTGCAACAATCAGTAATAAAGGTATGTACAACTAGAGTTGTTCAAGCTCCACTTAAACATAAAGAAATACTATAAAAGTATGTTGAAAATGGGGAAAACTGGGGAAGATTCCTAGTAACTCCTGGGATCAGTCAGTGGGCTGAACCTGTCCTCTCCCTCAGAGGAATGGGTAAGAACCACACTCTGTGTCTACCGCATACTTTTATTGGGGATTAGAGTTTGTCTGTGCAGTGGTTTGAATATGTTTTTGCAGTCAGATACCATCACAGGCAACCTCGAACCTTAACCTGACACAATTTTACATTAACAAAGAGTGTTATTCTGTAAACTGTTGGTGTGAGTCCTTCGTAGACTGGACTGGTGTGAGTCCTTCAGCTGCCAATTGCTGGCAGTGGAGACCATACTCAAATAAAAGGTAAAAACTCACTGAGGGGTTTCCTGTCTGTGTCTGTCCCTGAATAAGTCAGTCAAACCACCCTCCAATCCAGCAGGAGTGCTCAGTGAAGGGTCCCCATAACAGGACGCTGACAGGCTGGTTGGGCACAAGGGTCTTGGCTTTCCTGGGGCACTTCCAGACAAATCAAACACTAGGGGTTAAGGAAATCTCCCCATACTAAGGGTTGAGGAATCTCCCCTATTCCTGTGACATTCAGCAAACTGGAGTCTGAGCAGCAGTTTTCATGCAATGTGCATGAAGCTGTAAATAAGTACGTATGATTAATAAAACCGTGATCATAGTATCAGGGTTCAAAGTACACCCACAATTTCTACAATCTCTTTCGCATCCTGTCAGGAAATTTTCCTAATCCTCACTTCAAAATGTACCAAATTTTGAAAATCTTTCTGAACGCTACTCAAAATACATTAAAAGTGTTTGCAAAATATAGTGCATTTAATCAGAGTAAAAGTTAAGGATGTCTTTCTAACCTTTCATCTGATCCCATAGCAAAGCACAGAAATTGTTTCAGAACATATTTTTTCACAAGTCTGAAGGCTGCAGTTTCAAAATCACTGGCCTTTGTGTTAGTTAATGTTAGTTTGCTTGTGGACAAACATTCTCAGCATAAACACCACCACAATTGGCAATCTTGATGACTGCCTCAGCAGGACAGCTAGAGAGTTAATGGACATGAAAGCTGAAGTGGTTCAAGTTGAAAAGCACAGATCTATCCTGTTGGTAAAGCACTTCTGCTTTTTCATACTGCTACAGATGGAATTTTTTAAGGGTTACTGGGATTATCTTCTTCCTTGGTTTTGTCTAAACCAGAGAAAATAAGCAATTGTAGGAACAGGAAATGAATTTTCTGGCTACTGTTTTTCTGTGGTGAAAGATATATTTCTATTGTAATTGCTAAACCCTAAAGTGTTTTTGAATAATAGCCTATGGCATACAGTATGATGGATTTGGATAATAAGATGCTGTGTTAACTTCTTTCATATACCACTAATCCCACATAGTCAGAACTTAAAAAGTAGGGTATAAAATGTAATATAAAATGAACAAGAACATTTTAGAAAGAAGTAATTTGATGTAGCTTTCCATGTCACAGTAGGTCTGAACATAAGCCTTCTCTTTGCAACCCAGAAGCTTGAAGCAGAAAAGCTTGATGTGTGTGGGGGGCAGCTGAAGGCAAAACATATAGTGCCTGAGGCAATCAGAAGTATCTCTGAATCCTCTTGAATATTTCTGAAAATGCAGTAATTCAAAAGTGTGTTATGGAAACTTATATCAAGTCAGCTGCAGTTATAAGAGTAAAAAGTGGTGTTACCTCACTTCTGCATGATATTCAGAATTGTGTTTGTCACCCAATGGACACACAAATTGTTCAAAGCGATCTCATGCCTCAGATGAAATATCTGGGGAAGAAAAATATTTATCATCTCAGTTACTTCTACACCAGAGGAGAACTCAGACCACATTACTGACTAAGAAGGCCCTTAGCACTGCTTTTCTTCTCCAGTGAGTACTGACAAAATTAGTCAAGTAGGTAGCTCTGTAGTGCAACATAAGGCTGGTCTCCTTATGGATTCTGGATAACAGAGATTTTGTGTCTTCCTTCCTTCCTTCCTTCCTGCCTTCCTGCCTTCCTGCCTTCCTGCCTTCCTGCCTTCCTGCCTTCCTTCCTGCCTTCCTGCCTTCCTTCCTTCCTTCCATCAAGAGACAAGGCTACTGCTTCAAACAGCTTCTGCCCAGGACCCTCCTGTCCAGTTGCTGGAGCCCAGCTGGTGGCTCCATGCCCTGGAGGAATACAAATAGATCTGATGGACCTGATACTGCTTGTATGAGATCTTTTTGAATTAAGAGAACATTGTTATAAAGAAATTACAAATTTGGGTTTAAATTATATGGTTTGTTTCTTAGTCTTTTACTCATTTGGTACCTAAGCTAAATTATGAAGGGAGAGAGAGACGTAAAGGGATTAAAAATCCAGAAAGGAACTAAGAAAGGAAGCAAGAAAAGTGAAGGAACGAAAAGCTCTTGTATTCCAAACCAGGTCCTGCTGTAATCAGCTGTATTTTTAGAACAGAATCCCATTGGCTTCCAGAAATATCTCATCAAGGGTAAACAGCAGAAGGGAAAAACTCAGGGTAAGAAGTAAGGTTTAATTACTGGGAAACTAGAATGCACTGAACCCATTGAGTTTCCACAAACAGAAAGAAGATATTAGTATATTTGTAAATAAGATACTTATCAACATTGTAAATGGTTATTCAAAAGAGTTTTCAGAAGTCTCAGAGACATTATAGTGGTACAGGAATTTGTTTATTCTATGTTGTACACAGTTTCTTTAATAGAATTCTTGAACCAAATAAAAGAGCATCTGAAACTCGTAAGTATAAAAACCCCACTTTTTGACATTTTGTAGTTTTGGGATCTGTCATAACTTGTTGAAAACAGTGAAAGGATTTTAAATATGGTGATGGCGTGTCTTCCTCCTTTAAAAATTATAACATGTATCAATCTCCTTTACCTTTTAGCTAAAACCTAAAAAAAAACTAAAAGTCTTGCAGAAGAAGAATGAACAAAATTAATAAAACCCAATCACTACCACCATCGCTAAACATATTCTGTCACAGTTCAAAGTCATATCACCAGGATACACAAAACTTTTTCCAGCAAATGATAATTTTGCCAGAAATGGACATAAATGAATATTGCATGCAAAATAGGTTGATGTGTTCAATTACACAGAAAGTTTTTCAGGTCCAAGATTTTTCTTAGATATTTAAGTAATACTAAGATTACCATTAAGCAGATAGAAAACCCCTAAGAACTGATCCTAGTCTCTAATGTCAAGGATATAAGTCCTCACTGTAAGTTTAGAGCTTGTTTCTGCCATTTTAAAAGCCTTTATGGACCTAACAATCTTTGTCTGATAAGAAATTACTAGAAGTTGAGCAGTACTGATCAAAAAATTTTTAGGTCTTTATAAAAAAAAAAATTAAATTATTTTAATGTATTTGTAATATGTATGATTTCCTAAGGTTTGTTCTTTCTTGCTGTACTAATTCCTTCTTAATAAAAAGACTGAGCTGCCATACTTACACAATCTATTCACATTTGAATTACTAGTAAGCTCTTTGTTGTCAAATGCAATCCTACAATTGCTCAGAACATCAGAAAAAGGAAATGATGCTATATATTGTTTACAGAAATCAAATCCACCTAGAAGAAGTAGCATGAAGTTTGGAAACACACTCTGAAAAATAGTTTATCACTACTGAAGAGACCCTTTTTGTCAACTTTTACAGCAAAAAGGAATAAAAAAAGATTTTCCAAAGAAAGATATGAGTTTTCATGCCAAAGCTTAAAGATTTCAGTAACGGTGTTCTAATTTTCTTTTATGAAACGCCAGAATATCTAATTCTCCTTTTCCTATTCTAAGGAATCCAGATCTAACTGTAAGGAAAATTTCGAGAAAAGATAAATTTTGGACGTAAAGTTCAGCTTGCAGGACTTCAGGCCAAGTGAAACAATAAGGAACTCAAAACCCTCAAGTTACAGGGTCTTATGGAGAAATATCAAGAAACATTAATAACTGCTGGCAGAGTCATTTGCTCTTTACCACAGCAAAATCTTTTAAGTAGTTGCTCTTCCTAAGTATGCATTTGTACAATGTTTACTCAATAGATCTCTTTCATTATTGGAGTTTGAATAAATTTTTGTAATACAATAAACAAACAAATAATAACAAATGAGGAATGTGCAGGGAGGAAAACAAACATAAAGTCCTGTGCAGTTATTTTTAATTCTGTGATATCTAAAATTGCTTTTTAAACAATGCCATAATATTCAGGAAATGTGCAAAAAATCACTTAAAAGCTGATGAGATTCTCAAGGGTGAATTGTATGCAAGTATTCTGTTTGCTGTGGGAGAATCTATCAAAGACTATGCAAGCATATTTAAACTTGCAAGGTGAAAAATGACAGTATTCTGTGCAAATGAGCTTGCAGTCCTTAAATTCAGTTGTAACGGTTGGATGTAATTGAACTCTATTTTCTATATTTTAGTTGCACTGCTGATGATCCTCAATGACCACTTCTGGCATAGATTAGGTTTCCTGTAAAAGATGAGCATCTGAAATTAAGTCAGCAAAATCAAATGCTGTAATTTAGTTTTATCTCATTATTAAAGATATAACAAGGATTATATTGCATACTATTATTGCTTTATGTCATGTTATAGAACATTATGTTCCATCAGTGCATGGGTAATCTCCATCAGGAAAGCACATAGTAATGGTAATGTACAGCTGGGCAAATGACTAGCTTTGGGAATTTCTTAAAGGCCAAAACTGTATGAAGAAATTTTTTGACAGCTGGAAAAATACAACAGAAATGTTCAAGTATATATAACAGCAAAGAATTTTCCTCATTTTCCTTGTTTTTTTCAAGAGGAACAGGAAAGAGTTTTCAGTGACTCAAACCTTGGATGTTTCTATGCTAGAAAAATTATTTTATGGGGGCTTGGAATGCAAAACTGATGAAATGTTTTACCTGATTCCTCAGTTGGGTCCTTCTCTTACACTTTTTGAAATGTCCTCTTACCAACATCTTGCCGTGCCAGGATACTATTAAATCACTGAAGGAAACCACACATACTGCACAAAAAGAAATATAGAATAGAAAGGAAAAGGGACATCTAAGGCAAAATGAATAAAAATAAAGATGAGTTTGAGAGATGTTCATAACCGAAACACTGAATCCTGCAAAGCAAATGCAGTCAAAGGATGATCTCTGACAAGGAAATATTTGACATATAATATATAGCACGTTATAAATTGTGTTTGTATATAGGGATAGAAAGTTAGAAATTACTTTGATGAGAGTTATCCCTGTTAGAAATCAAACAATGCATCTTTCAGCTGAAAAACTATGAACACTTCCATTATCACTAACCCTGTGAATAACTACACAGCTTGACATTCAAGTTTTAAGTTTGTAGTGATTAAACTCTCATTTGATGAGGACAACTTAACCTCAACAGTTTATAGAGTTCGGTTGTTTTTTTTTTTCCCATTGGAGATATTCAAAATTAATATAAAGAAAACAAATTTCATATATTAATAAGCTACCAGTCTTCAGATCTCTCAGAAGTATGACTAGGAACTAGGAATAACAATTGCTGTAAACACCAACCCCAGGGACAAAGAATCAGCATTTAATATAACTGAGCTTATATGGGATCTAATGTTTTAACCTTTCTCATGTTTATGCTTACATAAAAGTTTGGAGAATTATTGGACAAGACTTGACACAGAAAAGGCAGGTATTAAGGAAGTGCGCAGGCATATGTCAAATAGCATCGATTGGGCATGCATATTTTACCCTCTTATCTAGTACACCGGGCTTAATTTACTGACTAAAATTAGATAATTTGTGCTCCCTACAATACCCAAGTCTTGTTTATGTTGCTGGCAGCTCCAGGAGACATACTTGAGGAGTGACAGTCAAAAGCCAGATGGAGTACCACAGACTTGGATAGCTGAGCCAAGCCTATATGTTGCAAGAAGAAATCTACAACTACCTACAACCTGGAAAAGAATTTCATCCTTACTGCTCTTCCTGTTTATTACAGCTGTTAGTAGATTACCGAAAATAAACCCTAAGAAACACGTTAGCACTTAGAAAATTATCAAGAACTCTGTTTCTCTAGAAAATGTTCATGAAATCTGATTTTTCTACTGATATATTGATATTACACTGAAAATAAAGTTACGTAAGAATTTAGTTAAATTATACCATAAAAGATGTGGAAGAGAAGGATCAGGAAGTCATTTTGAGCAAATAATTTCAAAAGATAACCTGAAATGGTCCTACATCACAGGGGTCTCTAGTAGGCCATGGTTTCAACAAACTTGAGGTCCAAAGAAAGATTAAAATTCAGATAGCTTTTTTGCTACAGAAAGGAGAGCAAGTGAGAAAAAGGTGAAGCAAAGCACATGATTAGAGCTGTTCAGGAATCATCTCACCAGGCAGATTGGTCCCTGATCAAAGCAGTCTGGAGCAGAAAAGTAAACCTCTATCTTTATGATACTAAATTGTGTCTGACTTGCTCTGGCATTGAGAAGGGGCATCCTGAAGAAGGCAGTGGACAGAATAAAACTCCTGTAACAAAACTTCCTATTTTATTTGTTTTAAGAGGATAAAATTACTATATTTTTAATAAGTGTCAGTTGAAATACAGCTGCTCTCCGGTCGCTAAAAGAAAAAAGTGAATTCAACCAGTACAGCCAAAAATAAATGGTTAGCATAGCTGAAGATTTTTTTTTTTTAAAGTTAATCTTTCTGTGTGAGGAAAGTTAAGACCAGCTACTTGAGGGGTTTCATTCAGGGAGATGAACAAGTTCACAGGTTAAAATATCTCTGTAGCTATGACAACAGTCAGAAGCTCACTTGGGGAAGTAGGAAGCCAGAAGCTTGGCTACCTATCACTGCCTCCAGCAAAATTAGTGTCAAAGCTGAATAAAGAACTTATTAAAAAAAAATAAATAAATAAAATTGCACTTCCAAATTTATTTCAAGCCAGCTCAAAGACAAAATTTAATCAAAATTTCAGTGAAAAGACTAGACAAAAATGCTTTGTGGTTTGTTTTTGGTTTTTTTTTCTTTACTGCTAAGAAAACTCATTTTTTTGTTTGTTTTCCTTACATCTGAGGAGACATTTTCTTGATCCTGGATATTTGAATATTCTTGAAAATAAAATTTCAAAAAAAAACGAGACAAAACACATTCCCAAAAATACTGAATGTTGGGTTTGGGGTTTTGTTTTATTTTGGCTTTTTTTGAGGGGCCATTATTTTTTTCCTGATAGAAGTAAGTCTATATTCATTTGGAAGACTAAGTTTTCATTTTGTAAAAACTACATTTTTCAGGAGAAAAAGAATTTTACTCAGACATTTTCCTATACTTCTGGTCTGAAGTATAGATGCAGTTCACAAAACTGCAGAAGAAATTATCTCTGCCACCTCCCCAGATAAAAAATTAAATCTGATTTTTTTTGTCATTATTTACCCAGTTACAACTGATGTAGCCTAAATTGGATTTCATAATAGTACGACAAAAAGACTGAAAAATAATGCAAGTTACTTCTGACTTCGGGTCTGCAGCTGAAAAGTAACAGCTAAGTATGTGCAGTAAAATAGCCTGATTCATCATCTTCAAAGTGACTGGCTGCAAAGAGAGACAGAGTAAATCATAAGTTTCATCATAAATATGATTGTATGTTTCCTAAGATGTTATTTAGATTTTACTATATGTTAAGAATTCTAAAGAATTCTACTTTGTATGTCTTGATGAATACGCACCAGTTATCATATTTTAGAAAGATGGTATTAAATCTCATCATGATTAGAAGTTGTAAAACAGTACTGTTTTCCTAATACCACAGACAACCTGCTTTATGATTATTTATTGATTTAAGGATTTACGTTAGTCTTTTATTTTAAACCAAAAGACTAAATGTTTGTGTCCTGGGGTGACTGTATGGTCCAATATCCCCATCATCTGTTCTTTTGCCCATGAATGGGCCCTATTCCTTTAAAACTACATCTAGGAGCAAGGAAAGGAGAAGCGGAGAAAAGCGGCAGCGTGCAGTTTGTTTTGGAGAAAAACCTCACTTCTGCCCCCGGAATGCCTCTCTCGCTGGGCTGTGCAGCCACACGGGATCAGAGAGTTTTGTTTCTTCTCGCTTTTAAGTTTTTTTCTCTAGTTAGCTTAGAAAAGGGTTTCTTGGGCTGTGCTGTTCAGCTCTGCCCGGCTCTGGTCTGACAGACCCGAGTAAACCCAGGGGAGCCCACGCTGCGCGGCCCAGCGGGCCCGAGAGAGAGCTGAGACACACCTATAAAAGGACTCTGAGTCATGGGAGGACCCTTTTCTCTGATTTTACCATCTCTTCAGAGCAAGAGAGGTTTATTGTTTCCTAGTATTCATTTTTCGTGCTTGTGAATACTTTGCTTGTTAAATAAACAGTTTTTTCCACTTTTCTTCCAGGAGATTTTCTCCCAAACTGAGAGTGGGGGAGGGGCTGCTAGAATTTGGCCCTTTAGGAGAGACCTCCTTTGGAAGTTTCTTCCCAAATTTGTCCCAAACCAGGCTATATAATTTAATGAAAAGTTCACTGGGTCTTTAATCAAAATGCATTTTGGTGTTAATAAAGGAAATTGTATGACTCATTATATGACTACGTTTGTATATGCATAACAAAAAATCAGTAATTACCAAAACATTCCATCAATAAATGTGTTTTGCTACTTTAAATATGAAAATAATTTTTAAAAGACACACAAAACTAGTAGTAGTTGAAAAAGTTTTCTTCCCATTTAGAAACATTTCATGAACAAAGGCAGCTAAATTAGGTAGATTGCTTGGGGTAAATAACCGGCAGTTCTGTGTGTACTCTAGAAGCAAGATAATAATTAATATGCCTAAACATCACGAAGTTAAGATCATGAAATTCTCCTGCTTGAACTAAAGGCCTAGGCCAATTAATTTGCAAGATTTGTAGTCTGATTAAATTTGCAGCCCAGATGGTTGGTGGGCATGGGAACTCATTCCCTAGGGATGACAGTCTCCACAGAAAACTTAGTCTCTGTGAAGAATTTAGACTTCACAATGTACAGATAGGCATACATTTCTTCATGCCTTTCTGTATGGAGGAACAGGCAGGTTTTTCAGTCACTGCAAAGTATGTTTCAATGCACATTTCAATAATATTAGTATTGAATCATATGTCAGGTCCTTTGATATAATGTACAGGTTAATGCTTCATTCCTTCTTTTTTCCTCCTTCTTCTACCCCTAACTGTGAGACAGGACTTAAAAGACAGATAATAAGTGTGCAGGACTTAGTTCTTCTGGTTCCTGTCAACCCATTTCTCCAGGCTGTTGTGGTCCCTCTGGATGGCAGCGTGACTCTATGGTGTATCAGCCACCCCTGCCTCTCACTGTGTCATCAGCAAACTTGCTGGAGGGTACAACCTACACTGTCATCCAGATCTTGGGACAATGCATTTAATAAAATTTTTAAATGTTTGAACAAATTTTATTTTTTTTCCTGAAAAATAATTTCTTTTTAGATATTTGGTTTAAGATATACAAAAGATCTTAAAAAAATTAAAATAAAAACAAAAAGAAATTGAAGTCAGGGAGAGTTTTGTTTATTTCACAGTGTTTCAAACTCACTCATGTCAAAAGAAACAGACACTACTGTTCTTGCAATGTAGAAATCAGTGTGAAGTAATTCGTGGGGTTCCATGATGACATGATGTATTCATTGCTCAGCTTCAGGATAGTGGATAACCCTAACCCCAAAACAAAGTTACAAGAGTAATTTTATTCATAACTCAACCTATTTCTACATATGCCTAGAGATCACAGTATTGAAAACATCAGTAAAAAAAAAAAAGAAATTGGATCTGATGATTTAAGATGCCTTTTTGCTGTATTTTAGGGTGTTTATCATTATTATGGGAAATGATGATTTGGGAAGCACAGATGACAGTTAGAAGAAAGAAATAATGGGAAGTGAGACCTATCTAAAAAGAATTTAAGGGGGGAGGAAAATGGTCACTGCATTTAGAGAAAAGCAGGTTTGAAAAAGGGGATGAAATAAGTGAGAAGAAACAGAAAGAGTTATGAAAAGAGGCGACATATCATCAGCAAGAAAGATAAATAGGTATGTGTTTCTGATCCCAAGAGAAGATGGAAAATGGAACTTCAAAGACCTTTGCTCCCAGTAAGGGCAGCTAGTGGAATTCTGGAAAGTTGTACTCCAAGATCAAAACTAGATCTTCGATTTGATATGATGTGCCTTTCCTTAGAGGACCAAATAACTGTAACATTTCAGATTTGCTTCTATGTGAGTAAAACTGGATATATGAGCACTTTTCATTATCTTAGTAAGGCAGGCTGGTCGAAAAATAACATTGGTATCTTCATTATGGTCACTCGTTCTGTGCAAAGGTGAACTGAAACCAATTTATCTAAAAATTCAACCTTCTTACTTTTTCAAAGCGAATATTAAACAGTAGGACAAATTTAACACTCATCTACTCTTCACATATAGCTTTAATAATCTTGCCATCTTCAATGAGATATGCAGATTGCAAATCAGATACGATCTTGGCTTAATGGAGAAAGCCCTGTAATTCTTCAGAGTAAGTTCCAATTCATCATGTGAGAATTCTCTTTGCAAGCTGCTGCTGCAGTAACTGTTTATAGCAAGAATGGAATGAGGAGTGCAAGCTTTATGATCTGTAAGAGTTAAATTACTACATTTAAGCATTTTTATTGTGTATGCTCTGTTTTATTGAAAAAGTTCCTTAGAATCTCCTAAGGAGAGAATCTCTTTTTGCCTTTCTAGATATTACAAGAATATATAGGAATAATCAATCCTCTAGAAAGTCTGCAGCCACAATAGACCTGCATACAAAACCAAACCAAACAAAACAAACAAACAAACAAACCAAACCAAACCAAAACAAACAAACAAACCAAAACAAAACAAAACAAACAACCAAACCAAACCAAACAAACAAACAGAAACCAGCAAAAAACTGTCATAAAAGCAAGGCATTTTGTGTCTGACTTATTTTTATTCTTTCTTTAAATATGTCTACAGACTATTTCCTGACATTATTTTGAATATGAATACTTCATAGATGTAAGGAAAACATCATCTCTTAGATAATCCTAAAAGAAATCTTTCAAACTGCTGGAAATTTTACCATATTATCATCATGTCTTTCTGCTTTGAAGAACTATTTGAACTCCTTTCTTATCTTTGTGACATTCAGAAAATTCACGGATTATTTTCTATAGCATATTGTCATTTTACTCCTTTCTATTGAGGTTTACAGCTATTTAAAAAATCTCTAATAATATTTAATTAAGATGACAAAGGTTAATTCAATTAGTATAAAAGCTTAAAGTTTGTGTATCAAATACCACATTTTAGCATGAACATTTACATTTAAATAAGATGGAAAAATTGAAATGTCCTGTATTTCTCTCGGGTTGGAATTTAAGCAGACCTGAGATCCCAAGAACCTCAGATAGAAATTCGGTCTTCCTGTCAGGTGAAGGTGTTAAAAAATTCTGAAGCCTGCCTTTGGTAAGTGTAAAGGTTCTTCACGACCCCTAATCATGAGTATTACTGCATTTTCTTCCTCCTGAGGAGCCTATTTCACTCTCACACTCAATTGCAATCTATATTTAGTTAGAGAGTTTCTTAGACATTGATTACATCTCCAGTATAGCCTAAATCACTACTCTTACTCCAAGCATGATGAACGCAAATATGATTGCACTGAAACTCATTAAAAGTGGAGATGGCCACTTTTTTTTTTTTTTTGCATAAGTTAATGATTAAAGCATTTGTCCCTCAGCCTGAAAGAAGCATGCCTGTAGAACACAATATCCACTGTGTGTCAGGACACAGAAAGAAATATTTTCCTGCTGAAGATATGTCTCTTTTCTGACAGGAATCCACTATCCACAAAGCCAGAATAGAAAAGGTATCAGGTCAGGGCCATGAGACAAATAAGACAATAAAGATCTTCTATTCTGATTCCTCTTCTAGAATCATACAGATTACTAAATCTAGACAGTGCTGGTCCATTACGGGCTGTGTGATATGTTGTTTGGTAGAAAAAATATCTTGCAGATTTGAAGAGTAGCAGAAACCATCTAACTTGTATAAATGCTTGTTTTATGAGCCAAAAATTAAACTTGTCCTTTTTCTATGTTTTTAGGTGCTTTCATGATGCGTATTTTTAAATTATATAATATTATTTCTTTCTCATTTATTTCTTTGCAAATTTTCTGTGTTCTAAATCCTTTAAAAGGTTTGGCTATTATTGTTTTTCTATGACGCAGTATCACATGTGTGAACATACACACAGATTCCTACTCATAAAAAGCCACATGTATTAAGAACTCGAGACGAGTGCGTGTGCATATCAACCTACTTAAAAACATTTGTACAATGCTGAAGTAGCCCCATTTGACCAGCATCCAGTCCCACAGTAGGGAGTCCTCCTGTCACAGCCCAGTAGACAGAAGGTTGCTTTGGCTACTTGTGCCCAGACGCAATCAGCAGAGAGGCTAAGCACACATTCCTATGACTTTTGGGTGACTTTAAGTATGAGACAACGGCCTGATCATTCTTCATTATTTTCTTAAGAGTAGAGAGTCAGAATACTCTGTCCTTCACAGATTAGGTTTCTTGGTTCCTCTGGAAATCGTTGATCCTCGTAATGTGTTTCTAGTTAATTTGATTACTTTTTAGTCAGATAACCTATGTGTGTGTACATACACACACACACACACACACACACACACAGACAATATGAGTACGCACATAGATACAACCACTCAAA
The DNA here is from genome assembly GCA_013397755.1 of Cnemophilus loriae. Lineage (NCBI taxonomy): Eukaryota > Metazoa > Chordata > Aves > Passeriformes > Corvidae > Cnemophilus > Cnemophilus loriae. The sequence goes on along the minus strand of VZTF01002825.1, from coordinate 3,436,401 downwards.
AATCTCTGTAGTGTCTTGGGTGATGTGTTCAGGTCTGATCTTTCACTTCTGAAAGGATTCATCAGAAGCATAAGAAGGTAAACAATAATGACCTGCAGAAGGAATAAATATGCAACCAAATACTTGTATTTGATTCTTTTCATCTTAACCCACACTATGTGGCACAGCAAGATTACCAGGAACAAGACTTCTAGAATAACTTATCAAGATGTATTACAATACATTTGTTTAATTATTTTAATATTTAGCATCATTTTATATAAATAAATAGAACAATTCTTTCTTAACAATCAATTGAAAGGTGATTGTTCCAGTGTGATTTTGTTTTAATATTCAACAAATTGAAGAATGAGATGGAGGTGAAATACAACGTTCCCATTACAGTATGTTTTCCATTTTTTCCATCTTTCAGTTTCTCTCACACAGGTAAATGTACAAAGATGTTTGCGCAGTTTTTGCACAAATTCTATAAGATATAAATCCACCCAAATCCAGAGAAGTTCTAGGAAAAAACAACACCAGGATAGCTAGAATAAAAGTCAAATATGATGTTATTGCAAACTGTGAAATAAAAGGTACTGTTTGTCCCTGCTTTCTTTCTGCAAGTGGTGACTGCCCTCTGTTAAATTTATGGAAACTTTAGTTAGACATGATGCTGTGGCACAGCAAAACATGTTTAGTTGCAGAAGTTTATTAGAGCATGTTCAATGACTTACTATGATTATATCTAAAGGTAGAGATCACGCCCAAAGCATTACTGAAAATATCTGAAGGCATAAATCATCTTGCATGTTTTGAAGGTCATCTTCTATGATCCATGATCCCTACAGTTATTTCTTTTTAGGTAATTTTTACTGCTTAGTTATGTCCTTTATCTCTGGCTTTTTTTATTTTTTTTTCTTTCTTAAACATGCTTGTCTCCGTGGAAAACTAGATAATGATGAAGTCAGAGTGTATACAGTGCTAACAGTGGTTTAAGGATCAAGATTCCTTAATTTCAGTGAAGGTAACTCCTAATTGTACATCTGAAAATCTGAATCAATTAGGTGACTATTTAGGTTATTTAGATGTCTGCAAGTGATGTGACTTCTTTTTTTCCTCTGGTTTGAACTGAACTGTACAGTCGTGTAAAAATTGCAAAGCATGCCCATGTTTTATAGGCAACTTCTGAAAGACTTTCTGTTCTGATGTGCGGACTAGAATGAAATTGTATTAAATCCTTCTTAATGGGAATAAAACCTTAGTAGGCACAAATATATGCAGTTTATTAGGATAAAATCAGTGGTATTTCATGACAGTCTAATGACTTTTTATGAAAGGTTAGGAATTTCTGAGACTTACCAAAAGTTCACACTGAGATAAAATTCCAGAAGGAAAGTATTTTATATTAAATGCAATGTTATTTAAGTATTCAATGGCACACATGTACAAGCTAGGGGCATATTATGGGCTTGGTCACAAGTGATACTAATTAAATTGGGAGACTGAAGGTCATAAATCGTTTTGCTGATTTCTTATTTCAAAGGCCAGGTAGTAGAGATTGCTGCTGTAGCTCAATATAATTGTATATTTACTGAGAAATGCAACGTCTAGGAAAGCGAATTATAAATTATCATTCTATTGTCCTGATTGTAGTAACAGAATATGTGTCCATATGTAATGCAATTAAGGTACTAGGGATCATTGTGAAAAAAATTCTCATGAGACTGACAGGCCAGGTGTTTTAAACTTTCAAGCAGAACTTTACTCAGTTCATCCATTCACAGCACCCTTAATGCCAGTAATTAGTTCTTATATGTCATTAATAACTATTAATACAAAGATGAGGTTATTAGTCTTTAATATCTCAAATTACCTGTACAAAATGCCACAGAAGTGATGCTGCATAGTTGGTTCTGATAGTACTGGGTGGTCCTTGGTCGTCAAAATCAGGGTGGTCAGATTTGAGAGCTCATTGGTGAGAGAAGCCAGAACTTAAGTGGTCTTGTCTCCTTTCTTTTCTGATTCTCCTTCCTCATGTCTGTTGTTTTTATGCTATTCCTCCTCCCAATGCTGGGAAGAAAAAAAAAAAAAAAAACCAAAAAAAACCAACAACAACAAACCAGAAAAAAACAGAGGGAAGGCACATCTGCTCCTGATGCAGCTTACTCTGAGGTTTTGTTAGTCAATATCTTAATGTATTTGGAAGGATTTTCTATCCATTCTCTCTCCATTGTTCTTATCTCAACCTTTGGCAATTCTTTAACACTTGTGAAGGAACATTTTAACTCTTGTTAGTCCCTTTGATTTGCCCACATACATCCTTCTTTGCCCCTTTAGCAATCAAATTACTCTCACGCTTCTGCAGAATGCTTATGTGTTATATCTGATTCTGCCATCACAGGTATTACGAAACAAGGATTCCCTGCTGTTAGATATACTCATCTAGCACACATATATAGGTCCAAGATAAATTACTTAAACTCAAATTAACATATTTCAAATGTATAAGTGCCACAGTGTCTGGTTGGGTTACATGATATTTTTTGATCTGTACAGCTTCCCTCTCAAGTTTCATCAGGGGTGTAACGATATCAATGTTTTAGTCTACATCGAGTGTATGCCACTGAAATTAGTATTTTAATTATTTCTGGGTTTTCTTCTGATTTGGTTTGTACAATGAAGGAACCTAACAGGCATGGACAGGATTTCTTTCAGAGGAAACTAAACATGAAAATACATTCTACATACACACCTAGTGTTAACTGTGGTTAGAAACGGTCATTCAGTCCCTCAGATCTGGCTAGCATCATAAAATGGTAGGGATTGGAGATGACCTCTGGTCCATAACCCTGCCCAAAGCAGTAACAACTGAGATCAGGTTGCTCAGTGCCTTGCTAAGCAAATATCTCCAAAGATGGAGGTTCCAATCTTTCACTGCAGGACTACTCTTGTTCTGAGTGAAAAAAGACATCTTTAATAAATAATCAGAATTAATCTTGTTGAATCGTGTGCCTGCTGCCTTCTGACCTATAGGTTTTAATCTCTGTGAAGAATTTGACTGTATTTTCTATACTGTCCTGTTAAATTGTTAAAAACATGCCTAATTCTGAAAGAGTCAGAGTAATTTCAGAGTTCTTTTGGAATACAATACAACTGCTCCGAATTCTGTAGTTCATTATGATTTAAGTTCTTTTTTGCCTTTTAATCCCAGCTGGTTAAATGTTTTCTATCCAGGTTTTGGTTCTATTGAAAATAGATCAGAGTTATGGGAACGACTACAAAAAAAAAGGAGAAATCTTTGACAGTCTCTTATATTCAGCCTTCCTTCCTGTACCTCTAATTTTTAAAACAAGGTTAAATTAATAAGTACAGTATGATTAACACTACTTATTGAAATCATGAATAATAGATAACTGGAAAGATTTGTCTTTCATTTTGATAAGCAAAGAAATCTGATGTGCAAACTACTGTCTTCTAAAGCAAGGGCAATAAAACAAAAAGTCAGCTTTTTGTAACCACTCGTAGATGAACAGGTAAAGAATTAGTATACAAGCAAAATCTTTCTTGTGTCTTGATGGGGTAGCTATGTGCAGTACTGCCTACAGTCAGTTCATCAGCACAATTAAATATTTTTAATTTTAAAGGCAGTTAACCACAGGCTCATCTTTCAAGATGGTGTGATAAATTTTGCATGCCTTAAAACTTCTGAATCACGAATAGATACATTTATATAAGACTGCCTAAGGAGCAGATTGTCACTTGTTAAAAGTTCACAAGAGGTGATCTTCCTCTCAGTTAAAAATTGTGGAATTTTAAGGTTTTATGGCTGGCTGGTTGTTTCCATATCCCCAAAATAGCTTTTAGTACTGTAAATAAAAGCTTCTTACCAACATACTGACTCTATTTCACTTGGGAAAGGGAAATAATAAGACTTAATTGTGGTTTTAAATTGATATACAGAAGCTAATTTTCCTATAAAAAGTACTAAATTATCTAAAGAATATTCTATAATGTAAAGATTAAAGACTTAACTTTAAGGCTAAAGGTCAACTTCAAGCATAAAGGATGGACAATGAATTGTATGACTAAATAATTAAAGGGATGAAAATATTACTATTCTTACAATGTGTTTATGTATATTATATTATTACTTTATTATATTAATATAATCAGTTTTTAACAGACATCACATGCAGCATCATATGCACATCAGAAGCCGCATGACCTTTTGTCACTGCACAAAATCTTTGCAAGGACTGCCACAGCTACGTTTACCAACACGGCATTTTCTTGTGTCCCAGTCTTTCAACTGACCCCAATCTGAATTCATGCAGAAGAATGATTTCAGTGTGATTGCTAGAGCATTCAGCATCCCACTTACAGTAAATTGTTTACAAGGTCAGGACCTCACCAAAGACACCGAGAGATACCCTTGCCCACAGTTTTAAAGGATTTGAATATACCATTGAAACCAAATAGAAAAGAGGAATTAGCAAAAAGATATATATCTTGAGCACAGACAAAGCCCACTAATTATCGTATAGGCTCAGCCCTCAGTTGCAGTTCTCTCACAGTATTTATATTCTGATTTTCAATAAATTAATTTTATAAAGTGACCGTTTTCTTCAATGAATGATTATTTTTAAAAAAATATTTAAGAGTTTTAATAAACTTGTCAGACTTGGTACTTGTCTCAGTTTCTGCTTCATAATGAAGTCTTTTCTGTGACTGAAGCACACACAAGCAGAAATTTTAAATGAGAGACCTAATTTTGGCAGGTCTAGGTCTAAGTCCCCTGGTTCTCAAGAGTCTTCTTTATTTCGAGTTCTATTAGCAATGTACGATGCTAACTCATGTCCAAGCATATCCTGGAAATCCCTCCTGAGATATTTAGCTATGTCACTTTGAAGAATACCGAAATGAGCAAGAACAGGGTTTTTCTTTTTTTTCCCTTTGATTCTTTTAAATTCGTTGCTCTGACATAACCTTTGAAATAGATATCACTGTGTGAACGGACTGAATAAAAAATAGGTAAGTTTTATGAAAAATGAAAGCATTTATAATTATATTCAAATCCTGCTAAGAATGAAATCCCACTGATTTTAATAGGATCAGAATTGGGCCCCACATCTCATCTAGTTAAACCTCAATATTGTAACAAAGAATGGTCGTTGTTTTGAGACCAGTTTAATACTTGAAGTGGGGTCATGCATGCATAGCATGATGAGCTTCATTCTAAGCTCTGAATTTCTTTGCATTAAGTCAGGTAATTTATGGTATTTGAACAGCTTCTGCAGTTGAAATGAATCTTTTTAACATTTAAATGAACAGTAGGAGTAGAAATAGCGGGGTACTGAAGGATATACAGTAAACTGTTGAGCGAAGGATAGAAATAGGAGAATAAGTGAATTTTGCAAGCTGTTCCTTTAGTCTGAAGGATTTAAAAATAAAACCAAATGAACATTTCCTATGTATTCATGCTGCTCATAATCTTTGACTGAATTCCACTTCCCATTCCTTCCACATTGTCCTATAGAAAAAATATCATCACTGGAGTTACATCAGAAAGGAGTGACTGGGTGCTAGGAGGCAAGATGGGGAAGCAGAACTTGAAGGAAGCAGTAAAGTTCTCTTGGTGTACCAGAGAAGTCATACTGAGTAGTAGGCTTGTATGCAGAAAGGCCTTCTACCTCCTGAGGAGAAAGATGTTGCTCCAGCATCTTTAATTTTTGATTTCACAAGCATCATCTGGAAGAAATGTGCTGCAGATAAACTTGATTTATTCCCTTGCATTCTCATATTTGAGATTAAAACAGACTGGGCAGAAGGGTACTGATCAAGAGTCTTCCAATTCAATCTCATCTAAAGATGTCCCTTCAAAAATTTAGTATTCCCAAGGCAGGGAAAAAATGCATAGATGTACACACACACACATTCCTGGCACTGACAGTCTAGAACATGAATAAAAATGATGCCATGGAACTATTGAGACCTCCATTAGAAAGTGGAGAAATTATATATGGGGAGATAGCTTTGAACATGGAAATGAGAGTGATGATGAGACTCAGTGTTCTTCACTTACTAAAACAGTTTCTTTTTCTATTAGCACATGGAAACACCACTGTTTAGGATGCAGTTGCCTAAAACAAGTGGCAGCAGAAAAAGAGAAAAAAAAAAAGGAAGAAAAAAAAAAGAAAAGAAAAAGCAAGGAAAAAGGTGCTTCCAGAGATTTTCAAAGGAAAATTGAGTATTTAATTATTTAAGGTAAAGAGTTGTTTTTTTTTTTTTCTGGTGCTGCCGTCTAGGAGGTGTTCTGTCTGAATAATAATAATTTTAAACCACTTTTAGGATGGTATTTTATTTTAGTGCTCTAAAGTAAATGAAGCTTTAATATCATTATTGATGATCTGGATGAGGGGATCAAGTCTACCCTCAGCAAATTCATGGATTCACCAAGTTGCGCAGGAGTGCCAATCTGTCGGAGTGTAGGAAGGCTCTGCAGAGGGATCCGGACAGGCTAGACCCATGGGCTGAGACCAATGGTATGTGGTTTAACCACACCAAGTGTCAGGTCCTACATTTTTGCCACAACAACCCCATGCAGCACTACAGGATGAGGAAGAGTGGTTGGAAAGTGGTGCAGTGGAAAAGGACCTGGGGGTGCTGGTTGACAGTTGCTGAACATGAGCCAGCGTGTGCCCAGGTGACCAAGAAGGCCAATGGTATCCTGGCCTGTATCAGCAATAGTGTGGCCAGCAGGACCAGGGAAGTGCTTCTTCTCCTGTATTTGGCATAGGTGAGGCCACACCCCAAATCCTGCGTCCAGTTCTAGGCCCCTCAGTTCAGGAAGGACATTGAGACCTGAAGCATGCCCAGAGAAGGGCAGTGAAGTGGGTGAAGGTTCTGGAGCACAAGCCATATGAGGTGCAGCTGAGGGAACAGAAGCTGTTTAACCCAGAGAAAAGGAGGCTCAGGGGAGACCTTATTGCTCTCTACAACTACCCGAAAGGAGGTAAGTTCCTTTACTGGGTAATAATAATATGGATCTTCCAGAAGAGCTTCACGTCTTAATGGACATCTTAGGTCTTATCAACATCAAGATAAATAGAGGATGTTAGAATGTGCATCCAAACATGTTTCAACAGTTCAAATTTTATCCTTCCTAACTGTTACATAGATTACACATTGGCTAGTACAGTTTTCATAGCAAATAAATAATAACAATTCAAAAGGTTTTAATTTGGTGGCTTTAATGTGTTATCAACAATAAAAACTTTGATGATGTGTTCAAGTACAGTCTTCTAAGACAGAGAACACTAGAAACTGAGGGTGTTTTAACTCAAATATTAATGGTCTATATTTTCTGAAGCAGAAAGTTACACATTCTGTTTCCCATGATGAATTAGAGTTGTTCGAAAGATCACTGTGTGGGATGCATATATGTTGCCATGGATCATTACAGCAGTCTCTCATATGAACGTGTTTTTAAATAAGTTTTGCAACACTTTATTTTACAGGCCATAGCAAATAATACACCTTGTGAATTTTACATGTAGTATCACACCACTAATGACATATTTATAGAAAACTGGAACCAATGGACATAAAAGCTCAATTCAATATTTTTAAGGTTCTAGTTTCTAAATGCAGATATTTCTTAATGACTTTCTATTAATAATAGATTATTAGCCTGACCTATTGACTTAGCTTCTTCCTAGTTTTAATGTGTAAAAGTACCATTTATGCCCTAGAATATGAAAATAAAAGGATTTCTCTACTAACCCTCATCTATTTTAACCAATAACATGAAATTGCTATGCTAACTTGGTCTTAGCACTAGCTGTTGAATATGGTTACTTCAGCAATAATAATTTTTCTTCTTAGTAAGAAGTCAGACAAATTGATTGCTTTTTCAGTTGTTTGCTTCCCCTTTCTCAATCCCAGCTTTCATTCAGATTTAGTCTAAATTGTTAATATGCATCCCCCCATGTGTTCCTTTCTTTTCACAACTGCATATTTTAACAGTTAGAAAAATTCAGTGTAGTCTTTGAGAAATATTTACTCAAGACATAAGTGCATCGAAAAATGAATAAAGATTATGTAACTACTATTTTTATCTTAATATCATTCAAATGCTTTACTATCAAATTCCTATAATGATTTCAAGAAGGTCCCAAGCAGACATGCATCATGTTCCTCTCATGAAGCCTTAACTTCCTACCATTTCTTTTTTAATCTTTAAATCTAAATGTTGATCTATATTGTTTACAACAAAATATATATCTACAATATAACACTGATAATTTTATTTAGAGAAATAACCAAAAAAAATTTAGTGTTACAATGTGTACTACCCATTTTGAGTCCCAGAGAAGCCATCAGGGTTTAGGGTGGTTAAATGAAGATGCCCATATACAGCCTTAGGGCTCTGGAAGATTATTTGTTAAGTGCATTATATTAAAATTCTGGAAGGCATCAGTTCTTTAAAATATCAGCATCAGAATTCTATAAAAGTTCATAATTTATCTCTTGAGGGGCAGTCATTTTGGCTATAGTAATGTATTTCATCATCATTATCATAAATGAATATTTCATTCTCCAAAATTTTTGTATGATTTATAGGAGTAAGATACCACCAAGCACACATCTGCATGTACCTACTCCTATTTCAAAGTGTCCCTTTTGTTGCACTGGGTTCTTAAGTCTGTCAAGATAAAGCTCACAAATACTATTCTACCTATATCCCAAGTAAAGAAAAAAAAGATAGAATAACATATTCATTTTTATAGTTTGCTAGGTTTTTTTGCATATAGTAAGTAATGAAATCACTTCATGTATTATGAATGGCATGAGCTTCACCAAGTAATCCAAAGACTTCAAGACAAGCAGATAGTTTTTCAGTTGTAAATCACTAAGGCTGCTCCCATTCGTGGGTAGGCAACACACAAGTAGTCTTTGAGCTGCTTACACTTACATTTATGCTGTCCAGTTATTCATGCTGAGGTGACATACAAAACACTGAGTTGACCTTCATCTGGAATTTCGTATCAATTCTGCTGCTGCAGACAGAGCTCTTAATATGATTGGAATGGCTTCTTACCTTCATCAGGGTTTACAATACTTAAAATATATGTGCAAATATATATTTGTTATTTCAATACTGAAAACAAAATATTGTGAAAAAAGGTTTAAGTTTAGGTTTGATACCACTGGAACCTGATAGAGGTTCCTAATAGAAAGGAGAATACATATTGTTGCAGTTTTTCAGTACTCCACAGACACTAAAAACCTAAGGATAGAAAATGCAGCTGGCTTGTGGGCTGATGAGAACATTGTGTCCAGTTTACATTGTAGAGCATTTGTTACTTTTAAATGATAGCAATATAGCACTGACAGTTGGCTAAATAACAAACAACTTCTTCCTCACAAAACATCAATATGTAGTGATGTAGTTGGAAATTCACTCCTTTTTTTTTTTCCTTTGTTTGCTTTTCTTACAGCTTTTGGAAATAGAATGTTAAATATTCTACAAATCAATGTAATCAAATAATAACTTGTTTCTTTACCAGTCCTTTCTTACAACAGCACAGGACTCATATTTTGGAGGAATTTTTAATCCTTTTCAAAACCACTATTGAGGAGCATATTTTTTATGGATAAGGTTTGGAAGTGATTGATGCTGAACCTAACAGATCTGAGATTCTGTTTTGCTTCTCCTTCTGTTCCTTTTTTGTTTTGACAACAAAAAAAATCTCCATATTATTCAGCCGCTGGTATCTTTTTACCGTTTACTTGACACTCATGGAATTCTAGAGTAATCTGTTTAATATCACAAATAATTGAAATAGTAGTACTAGCCAGCTTTTCTACACTTCTTTTCCCCAAAATCTTTAGACAAGTTAAGACACATTTTCTGTTGAAAATCTGGTTAGAGACAGAATGTATTTCATATAGACAACATTTATTATCTAATATCCTCTAATTTTCACTCAGTTTATTTTGCATTCTTTAAGAGCACTGAAAAGTACCAAACATCTTTACTACTTCTTAACAGTGGGGGTGGAAATGTGACTAATACTATTATGTAATAGGCACTAATGGTAATTTCAGTGTTTGCATAATTTCTCATCTCTCTTACTACTTGCCATTTCCTAATTTCTGACCTGTTCCTTCATTCTACTGACAAAAGCATGAATAATAAAATACATAGTGACATAGAAAGTACATACATGTTCTTTATCTCATATGAAGGTGTTAGTGGATATAACTTCTTTGTGTGTGGTAATTCTATCCAGCACATTAGAAAAGACAAACCTGCCTCGTAAATTTGTCAGCCCTTTTCAGGACGTTGTGGACACATGAGAAACAACCAGAAAAAAATCCCAGCCTCTATAAGATGGTTGCACAGTATTAGACTATTTAATATATCTATTAATAGGGTCTAAAATCACAGTTAATAATATCCAAAATACAGCTTAAATTAATAAAATGATAGTTCTGAATTTTCTTTAAACTGTTATAATTAAAATCTGGGTTTCATTATTTAAGCTACTTAGTAAATAGATTTGCATTTTTCAGTAAGTTTTTTTAGCTTATCTCTGTGTTTTTGTGGCTGTGCTTTTTTCTTTGCATGTGCACAAATTTCTATACTTCACTATTGCTTTTCTATTTGACCAAAAATATAAATTTGCTATTCTGTAATAAAGGTTTTGTTGCTATTCAGAAACTGTTACATACACACACTGTTATTCTGCACTAGAGAGATTTTCAAGTGACTTGACCACATCAAGTCTAAGGAAAATACAAACAGAATGTTTCTGAAGACTTTACGGTCTATTGTTTCAATAGGCTTTTCTACTCTAGAAAAGACTAAGAAATACTTTCCAAACATTTTTAAAACATGTCCCTGCCTCTTTTTGTTTATCTCGTTTCATGCCAGTCTATGACTTAGGTATTTTCTTTTTTACCCAAAGTGTTTCTTAGGCTAACTTAATGCTTGCTGGGGAATTTGCAAACCTTTATGGACTTCAAAGTAGAGGGTAACAGTGTACATTAGAGAGCACTCAATGTAAAGAAGATAGTAGTGTTTCTATTTAATAAGCATTATACTGCAAAACACAATTTTCAAAATAAAGTGATAAATTATACAATATTATTTTTGTCTTAAATGCTGTTTGAATTTATAGTATAGTAATGATATCCAATGTGAAATCTATTCCTTAAATCCTTTCAAATATTTAAAATAAAATTTTAAAAAAATGTAAATTGAGCATCTTTCTAGGTTGATTAACTTTTTAAATTTTAAGCACTTGAATTTCCAAGTTGGGGCTTAAGCCAGTGTGTAAGTCTTTTAACAGAAAGAACATTAAGTGACTGTGAAATAACTAAGCATTGATATGACTGTGTTGTTGCTAGAAAGACTGATAAGGAAATTGAATATGAATACACAGAAAATGCAGGAATGTCTGAGGATATTCCTGAAACACCAAACTCTTTCCAGTTAAAGTCTTTTATTCCAGCCTACAACACTTTTTTTACCTGTGGAGGAAATAAAACAATATTTTGAGCAAAATATAGTTAACTTGTAAAATTCACTGCTGAAGACTGAACCAAATAGCTTACTGAATTCTGAATAAGACTGGACAGTAACAAGACAGAGGCTATCAGCACTGATCCTCTTGCTCCATTTTCTTTTAGCAGAATACAAGGATATAGTGCCTTAGGTGCCTAAACCTCCTCCTGAGTTTCCAAGAGCAACTCAAGCTGCTTATTTTCTAGCATTGTTTCATTTTCAAAGTAATTAAACTTGTTGAGGGTATTCAGCTTGACAGTAAGAAATTACATTCAGCTGCCCACTGTGCCTTTTGAGAAACTTGAGTATCTTAAATATTTTTGTTGGTGTGACACATATGGCAAATAAATCTATAGAACATCTCTGTCTTTCAGGAATGATCTTCGGGTTCTTCTTGGACATTTTAGACGTATTAAATATCTCTAATGCCAATAGATATGAGTGGATTGGATGTCTACATGTAGAGATCTGCTATGTGTGTTTACTTCATGTCAGTCTTCATGTAAAAGAGGGGTCTAAAAATCTGTTATAGGAATTGTAAAACTCGAGTTCCAAGATCAGTTGTTCCAGGAGGTTATGGGGTCCTCATGAGTCCCCTGTCATGTCTTCTTGCCCTGTGTAGAAGACCTGAGGGCCTGGTTTGTTTCAAATTATGCAATGTGCCACAGTATAGGAACCCAGATGAAGTCCTGAAGGTTTTTTCTGATGATCTGTCAAAGTCTTCCGGGTGCATAACTTCAGTAATCTATACACATACAGGCACTTGTCTTCTACAAAGAACTCCTTTTACGTGGAGTTTAATTTTCTCCCTTCTTCTTACCTTTTTCACCTGCTCTTACATTCCTATTTTTACAGTGGTGTCCAGCTTTGAAGACACCCTAATGGACACAGGTTCAGTCACCTTAGAACCGGAGAGACCTGGAATTAAAATACTGAATGAAGGATTGGTTTGTATCACACAAACACTCTACCAGATGCTCTCTTCTGCTTCAGTATGTTTCAGTCCTTAAAAAAAAATGAGGGAAAACTGGTTTTGAGTGATAGCATTTCTCTTCACAGCCAGTGAGGAGAGATGAGTATTATTGTGGATAGTTTTCTGACAACAGAGGTACTTCTTTCCATTTTCTTTATTGCAAATGTAAGAGCTTGTAACTCCGTAAAACAGGTATAATTTCTCTACTGTTAGAGAGTATATACGTGCATTCTTTTGAAGCTGGCATGATAAGTCCTATAGAAGTTTTTTACATTTCATCAGCTACAATTGGCATTGAAAAAAAAGAGAGATGGATGGTTGATTCATTCTAATCTGCAGGTCAGCTTCAAAAAGTGAAAAAAACCCTCCTTACCCAATTTAACAGTGAGATTACTGTATTATACGGATGACACTAGTTACCCTGGATTGCATTATTTCAATGACATGACCTTTAGATTCTTCATCCCCTTTGAAAGGATCTTCCGAAGAGCAATGAAACATATTACTGTCTACTGCTCTGTGTCTCGGGGAAAAAATGAGTTTCTTTAATTTACTGAGATCATTTTCCTGTGAAGTTCTCATGACAAGTTTCTGGTCCTTTGTACAAATGCATTTATTCTTGATTAATTACAGTTTGGGAAGTAAAGTCACGTACTCTTTTCTGCTGGCTCTAAATTCTGGTTCTGTTACTTAAATCCACAGATACATTGTATCTAGATGGACACAGAGAATCCTAATTGTATTTTGTGTATGTGGAGAGATTTCTCCATCTTTTATATTTTCTATATAATAAAATAGTGGTGTGATTTTCTTAGAATTATTTTGTTAATGTTGCTCGGAAAATCATACTGCCCCTCTTGACTACGCGTAGTAAACACGACTAAAGACATTTTCTGGGTGTATACTGCTGTGACTTAACTTTGATATTAGTCCTTTTTTATATATACATGCAAGCCCATTTCATTTCTGTGACACAGTGGGAAAAAAAAAAATACCACTACAAAATTTTCACATTTTCCTAGAACTGATCCATTTTGATAATTTTTTTTTAAATTTTGCTTGCAGGTAAGATGTAGAACTCACATATTGTGACTTTACTGTTGTAATTCAGAAATTGTTTTTGTGACTGCCCTTTATTTTCAATTAAGGTGTGATTTTAATTAGTAAAGGAAAACATCATCCTACCTATTTTATTTGCATGAGTACATGAACTCCTTTATCTCCACATAATCATTATTATTATATTATATTATAATCATAGCAGGAAATATCCTGCTTTTAATTTTCACTTAATTGTTTTTCTATCTATATTTTATCAAAACTGATTTTGCTGTAATCATACCTCAAGCAGATAAATAGGAATGGAAAAAAGACATTATACATCTGCAATAACATTTCTGTGTCTAGTCCTATGAAGAGGGTGTACCTTCAATCTGTATTACATGAAAAAACTTTAATTGGAAAAAGATCTATTGTCCAGCCACAAAGTATTGCTAAAGCTTCTTCAAATCCTTAATTTGAAATTCAGAGTTGAAAAGTAATTAAAACCAAACCAACCAAACAAAATAGTCAACAAACCCCAGATTAAACAAAACCAACACAGAGCCAAGACAAACAAAGGACAATCAACCAACCTACTAAAATCAACAACCAAACCACAAACCACTGCTCTTTTCTAGAAAAATGTGATGTGATAATTTTATAATACTGGATCAGGAAATGCTGATACATTACTAGCCTGGAAGAGTAATAAGACTCTTCCCCAGTCTTCTTTGCCCTTGCTTTGGTGTGTCTGTATCAGACTATAAATTGAATCTAGAAAAAACAGAAGTTGAACGGGGAAATCTTTGGGAAAGTGGAAAGCAAAATGAAATTTTTTCCTTAACAATGGCCAAAGGTAACTTCCATCTGTTTGTTTTTGTGCAATTAAAATTTGTAGAAGATATTGTTTGAATATAAGGAAAGCTGGTTTTCTGAGGCCACCTGGAATAGTCCTTTTGATCTTCTGATACAAACTGTGACACTTTCTCTTGTACAAGAGTGTTTATATGATATTTTAATTTCTATTTTAAATGAAAAAAATGGTCTATTTTGAGCTAAGTTTTATGTAATTACTGATTGAACAGGAAAAACAGTTATTTTTTGGGTTTGTTTGTTTTCTCCAGTTCTTTCCCCATCAAAAATAAATAAATAATGAAAAAAATTTAAACTTCCTGACTCCTTATCCTTCCTAATTTTTTGTAGCATGTGTCCTCTTTAATTACAAGTGCTTGTCAAGGAAGTGTCTAAAATTTCAGTCTTGCTTCACATTTTCTTTTCCTGTCTGTCACATCATTGTTTCTGAGAACTGATAAACCTTTCATACAATACCTCTGCCTAGTGCCTTAAATCCTGCAAAATAAATACATCCATACTTCCATACATACATGCATACATATATACATAAAACCAGAAAAAAAGTCATGCAAAAGGAAGAATAAATATGTCAAGCCTCTGGCTGCCACATTAAAAAAAAGAAATTTCTGTTATTATCATACTATGACAGTAACTGGCTAGCAGAGCTGAATAATGCCAGCAGTCTATCATGTTTCAGACTTGATTTTAAGGCTAGCAAGAGTATATTGGGGAATAAAGTCTTCAGTGTGAGGGAATAATATAGAGCTCAAAGTAGGTTTAGAAAGATCAAAGGAGCTGTTACTGGGCTAGCATTCAAACAGCAGGGAGGGAAATACGGTGTTCCTAATTCTCCCAGATATTGTGGAAAAAAAACAGTGAAGGGATTTATAATGCAAAGCAAAAATCTTAAAATCAATAGGATGCTTTACCGGTATTCACAGTTGTGCCTGTAAAGCATGAGGTGGAGAGGTTAATCAATCCATTTAAAAGTCTGCATTTTGAATTAATTTGAAGTTTTCCACAGTAAGACCAGTTTACAAATCTCTGTTTGGGAGATAGAAACAGATATCCATAGCTTTGAACTGGTGCATAAGTAGATCAATTGCTATCTGGAAATCTGCTTTTAATAACAGTCAGAAAACTTTGGTGATGTTATCTAAGTGTTTTTGAATGTCAAAATAGATCAGATATGTATTATCAGCCTAATATAACACTTCAGAATTATGCTGATTTGAAACAAAATAAAAACCAAAATAGAAGATTTGGAAAATACTTTTATGTTAATATCAAGCATTTCAGCCATTTCTTAAGTGCAACAAAGTATTTTACAGTTTATAAATCCACCATAAATAATGGATATTTGTATAATGCATTGACATAATATATATGTATATAATGTTTTCCTAGTAAATTATATATTTTTAACAATGGGCAGAAACAGATGCACAGGAAGTTCCACCTAAACATGAGGAAGAACTTCACAGTGGGTGACCATTCACTGGAACAGGTTGCCCAGAGAGGTTGTGGAATCTCCCTCACAGGAGCCTCGAGAATGATCCGGACACAATCCTGTGCCATGTGCTCTGGGATGAACCTGCTTGAGCAGGGAGGCTGGACCAGATGACCCACTGTGATCCCTTCCAACCTGACCCACTCTGTGATTCTGTGGTCTAAAATTCCTAATAAACTAAAAAGATACCAACAAAGGTTATATTCAAATAGCCATCAAGAAACTTTTCCATTAATCACAATCAAGAGAGCAATAATCATAGTTTGATAATAATAATGCTATTTAGTTACTCTTTGCATTCTGCCTGAATAGATCAAGGATGTAGTATGTCACTTGTCCAGGTGACAAAAAATATTCCAAATCTTGTTTTACCACATTGGAGAGATGGATTTTCTCCCATGGGCTAAGATGTTCCTGGGCAGGGCATCCTTATCCATTTATGAAAAAGGGACTCCTATTCATACAAATCAGCATTTCAGAGGGATACACGGCAGTCCATGTCTGATATTGTGCACTAAGAACCATGGTAAGATGCAGAATATGTCTTTTTATTTGTTTGTCAGTACACACTCTTAGAAAAGCAGAAGGTGAATTAGACTTTGTGAGAGACTGAAATGTTAATGATTACTGACTCAAACAACTGGCCATTTGCAAAGCAGAAGGATGCTTTGCTGGTGATGTGCAAGGTAATAGCCCAATTGCAGAGGGTGTGAGCACCAGAGGATGGCCATGGCAAATCAACCTCTGCTTTCCGTTCCAAACAAACTCTTCTAAAATTAAGCCTACGTATATATATTCATGAATATTGATCACTCAGTTTTATTTCACTATAATCTGCCCCAAGGGATCTATTAGCAAAAATCTGAGTTACCCTCACCTTCAGGGGCAGGTCGTAACAGATAGTCGGATTACCTTCCTGACAGCATCAAGAGAGAGGGTTGTCCAGCACTGCTGTTTAACACCGATGCCAGAAAATCAGGAAATAAAGGGAGGTAACAAAAGAGATTGCAATTTGGAAAAATAAAATAAAAAAAAAATTATAATAAATAAATAAATATATAAATAAATAACATCTTTGTTTTAGTGGTGAGGCACTCTGTTCTTTTTCAGGAAAAGCTAAGTTTTCTTTGGGGGTTTCAACAAAATATTTCTGAAAAGACTCCCAGACTCACCAAACAATTGGTTAGGGAGCAATTAGTACAAGGGAAAGAGTGTAGCTGTTCCGTTTTATGGGCTAAATCCTGACCACACTATTTCATAAATTTCTTCAGCCCTCAGATTTCTTTAATCATACTGAGAAGTACCCAGGAGGAATTTAAAAGGCCCTGTGAAAACCTCAACTTTGTTTTGTGTGTGCGTGTATGAATGTTAAAAAATGTATTGCTGTATTAGTTCTAGCTTCCTTCTCTTCCCTTCCTGCTCATTCTCTGCTATATGAAAAATCTAATGTCAGCTCCTTAAAGATTTTGTTAAACTTCTGCTTGTTCTTTCTTTTTAAAAATAAGAGTATTATCCCAGGCTGCTCTTGAAAAATAAAAATAATATTGTTTCTGCTTTTCTGATAAATTACAGATCTGAATGAATTTATTTACTGTGTGAACAAGAAAAAATATTTTGAGAATTTTCAGACAGAGAAGAACTAGCATCAGTTTTTGCAGGGTCTTTTGTCTGTGGTAGGATACATTCTTTCAAATGGACATATTTTCCTTTCCTGCATAAAATCACAATAAAATGCATTGTAAAGAATTTCTCTGTGGAGGTCAAAATAGATGCATTCTCCCATACAGCTGTGGAATGCCAAAAGACTGTCTGCAAAATGTCATGGCAGTCTTTGGATTTTCCTAGGCTGCACAGCTTTTTCTCCATACTGCTTTTAGAGGGCTTGACTATGATAAAAAATTTACTTTTTATTTCACTATTGTCTTCCACTCTCTATCTCGATGTTTGCATGAATTCTAGAATAGAAAGAGACAAGGCAGTGGCTTTTGCACATACAAGTTTGAAATTATTATTTTGTACTGTTTCTGAAGTAGAATGAATGAGTATTGAAAGTCAGTAAAGTAGAATGAGCCAAACAACAACAAAAAAAACCCCAAACCCTCCATGTATCTTAAAGGTTTCCAGTTTCATTTATGCGTGAAGCTCTCTCAGTCCTAATGAACTCCATAAAGATGTAAGTATCAGTATTAGCCAGAGGGACAAAATTATTATCAGGACTGTGAGCAACGGGGTCTGATCACCTGCACTGCCAGTGCTGGGCAGCTGAACCTGGCCAAAACATAACAAAGAGATCATTCACAGGCGTCTCTCAGAGCACACGGACAGCAAGCACAGAGGTCAGAGAGCAGGGAAATCTGCTTATTGTCTGCATCAAAGAGAACAGCAAGTAAATACTTGCAGAATGCAA
>VZTF01002825.1:3241404-3409086 GCA_013397755.1 Cnemophilus loriae | reverse complement strand
TTTTTTTTTTTTTTTTTTTTTTTAGTAATACATGCTTTCAAAACAGGCTGATTCTGGATGAGCTTTTGTCAATAATCGTGCCGAAATAATTTTTTTTGTAAGCATGGCAGCAGTTAGCAGAGGAAAATTAATCAATACAGATTATAGAGCAAAACTCCTTCATGAAATTTAGCAGAGAACAGAGATATTACTAGAGAGGAGAAATTTGGTTTAATAGTTTATCTTCCATAGCAGGGAAAAAAAATAGTTCAATCACCTCAAATTACATAAATTTTTTAAAAGTATCAGGTACAAATCTGTCTAAACCACGACTTAAAGAAGTTTACAGGCAAAATTAAATAACCCATGTGGATGCAACTCCTGGCTTCATCCTAACAGGTCAGAATTGCAAAAGCCTTTATTGTCCACAGCGTGTCAGCCATGACTTCAAGACTGTGAAGTGTCAGAGGAAACTCCACTCGCTCCTCTTTAGGAAGACTGAGCAGACTGCAAAAGACAATATACAACCCAGAGTGTAGATTCCCACTCAGACCTACATCCAAGGATGTGAGATAGATGTTTCTGGGTGCTCTGCCACCACAGTAGAAGAGGTGTAAGAACTACAATCATGTCTCTAGTTTATTGATCTCTGACATATAATAAAGTCCATGGAAGTTCCAAGGTATTGCTGACTTGCAAGTCAAAGGAAAACCCAAAAATGTCCCGTGATTTCATTTTATTTAAAATAGTGCTCTTATGCAACTTCTATTAACTTTATTTTTGCAGTGATTTTCTTGCCTTTAATGACGAACATTTAAGTCACAACAGTAAAGAAAGAGTCTGAACTTACATCTATGTCCTATTTCCTTCAGAATTCCCAGCTATCTTGTCATTGCTGACTTTTAACTTCTAGATCTACTTCAGAAAAAAACTGAAAGATGTCCTATTGTATACCAGCTCCAAAAAATCAATTAACATAAGTGTCATGGACCAATTGATACAGAATGAGAACCTTAACAAGTCTTTTTGAAATATTATAACTTTTTCTTATTTTTTTTCTTCTAAAATAGCACACAAACTCTCACAAATTATCATACAGAACTTCCTATAAAAACCATTACTGAAAACTTTTTTTTTGTTTATAAAGTACTGATGCATAATTGCATGATAACACTTTAAAATGTAATAAATATATTTCAAATTACTTTTTAGCTTCAAGTGTATGCATTTTAACATTTGCAAAGATAAAGATGGCAACAAATTTGGGGTTGATTTGTTGTGTTTGGACAAGAAAATCCTGAAAAAGTGGTTTTAACTTGACAGAGATTAACACTGTAAAAATTTCCAGTAGTTTGTTTACTCACACATTATCTCAAAGTTAATTATATAAATGGTATTGTGTGTATCTCAGCCAATACAAACAGTATCTCTTGATACGTTTGGACTAGCAATGAAAAACCACAAGGTCCTTGCATGGAGACACACCCCAAACCTCTGTGAATTAAATCAGTCACAGAGAAAGAAAGATGATTCATAGCTAGACTCCTCCATTAAATTTTATTCTGTGTTCTTCTGCCAGCAGCTCACTTAAAGTACAATTTGTCAGGTTACACCACCTCTTCATGCAGAGACACAATCTGCATTGGTGCTCTTGGTCTCAGCGCATACGCAACAGGTTACTCGTGAGCTCTTGAAAATGTTGTGCAGCAACAGGAAACAGAAGAGGGAAAAGAAAGTTAAAACTGAGGCTGCTAGGAAATGCAGAGATACCAGTGTTGCATAGTACAGTGACCAAAAGGAAAAGGATTTTCTGTCAGCCTAATTAGGCCACAGAGTAACTATAAATCTCTGCTCAAAAGTATAGTTCTGACTAAAAAAGGAAAGGAAAGTAACGCACTGCATTTTTCAACCTTTTCATATTTCTCTGTAAATTATTAATAAATTGAGGAGATACAGATCTTCTTCCTCATATTTTTAAGCAGTATGGAAAAGATTTAAAAATATTTTAAAAATCCTGAGAAATAATTTTCCTCGGTGTCTGTAAGTATAAAAAAGGCATTTGAGAGAGTGAATGGTGCTTATGAGCAACATTAGACAAATAAGTATGTATAAAAAAAGCCTATGTGTAGCTATTCTATTGAAATCACTTTCAAAATTGCCTAATGTGTAGATTGGATTTCCCCCCCTCCAGCTTCCCTCCATCCCAATCAGTCTGGATAGACTTTTTATTAATTTGGAATTTAGAAATGCATTTTTTTTTAAGGGGGAAAAAAAAGGACACTGGAATCATAGAATATCCTGAGTTAGAAGGGCCCGCAAGGATGATTGGAGTTCAATACCTTGTCCTAAACAGGACAAGCTCAAGAATTGCACCATATGCTTGAGAGTACTGTGATGAAAGGCTTTAGAACACGAATAAGAGAAAAGAAAATAGTTTGAGATGGCAACAAATTCTTTGTTTTTCCGGGAAAAAAAAAAAAAAAAGAAGACCTTGTCATATATTCCAGGAAAGACACAATAGTCTGTTCCAGACAGGTCGATCCTTTTTGGATAGACTAGAGTTTTAATGCCTACGTACGATGTAAAGATGATACTGATTTTCGTGTACCACTGAATTAATAAGACAAATGTTAAAGTATTGCTTTACTATTTTCAGCAGTCATGAGATCTTCTGAACTAAGTAGTTTTCTGCAGTTAATTGTATGAGATATGCAGGGAATCTCCTTAATAAACACTCAAAATTATTATGAAAGACAATATTTACCCCCTTGTACTACTGCTGTGAAACAGCATAATAAATTGGAACAGGTTGCAGTTCACTTGGTGAGGTAGACTGAAAATCCATTAGATTAATTACTTCTCATAAGTATAATTATATTTACAGTATGCTACATTTCTAGATGTCTAATGGGCTTCAAAGAAGTGCAAGGTATAATTAAAAACTTTATCTGTGAAGGCAAATCACTAAGCTTAAAAAGAAAAATTCTTCCAGCTAAAACAGGCAACAGCAGGCTTCATTTTCCCTAATTTGTAACTGTGTTATCTAAATAAAGAGCTCACATTCTGCAAACCATAGCTAACACTGAAAATACACCATGGTTTAACAGTGAAAAATATGTGTTGGAGAAAATCTATAATCCTTTAAAATGGATGCCTTCTTAGTGGATCTAAGCTGAGGATGTTATTGTTGTCATAAGGAGTAAGTATCTGGTTCAGCAGTTTCAGCCGACTGAAAATTCAATGTCATATGTTACTGAGTTTGTATATGGTGAGCAGTCATGAAGAGTAGATAACTTGCATTGAATGACAAAATATAAGTTAAATTAATCCTGAAAATTGATTTAAAATAGCATAAGAATATAAAACAGAACCAGAAGAGAGACTGAGAGGTGAACAATAGAACGAGACTTACTCTGCCTTAAACTGGATGTCTAAAAGTTTATAATCTGAATTATATATGCTAAAATCTCCCTGTTATTAGCACAATGAAATAGACACTCACAATGTATTGGACTCTAAGAGAAAAAAAACCAAAAGGGGTATATGACATGTATGTATCTCCATCTCATTAAATCTCTTTCTCCTAGGCGTGATTGTATGATATATTCTGGATACTTAACAGTAAACAAGATGAAGCTCGCCTCTAAAAGTCGTATCTTATCATACTGTTGATAAAATATTCCAGAATCTTTTTTGTCATATAATTGTCTAAACCTTCCTTAGAAAATGGTGATTTCTTTCTAAATTGTAATGATGGTATAATGCTTCTAGTAACATTTTACTTTAGACGAATCCATTTTCTTTCTTCAACTCCATCCCCTGGGAAATACAATTTCAGGATTCTGGTGTACTCAGATGCAATCACACATAAAGACTTTGAAATAGTTCTCATAAATCCCTTTTATAATCTTTTTAGTTTCTCATTTACAGTATTTTTTCATAGCTTCTAACCTATTGTCCTTAGCGTGTGCAGCTCTCCCATGTTACGTATGTGATAGATCTACTTCACAGGATGAAGCTGGAGTTCAGCTCACTAGATCTGCGTCGAGAGAGAGAGAGAGAACAGTGACACAGGATTTTATCATCTCTACCCTCACTTGAATTTCATCCTACTTTAGGTGATACTTTCCCTGAAATCACAGTGTAGTTACTGCCTTTTTCTAGATCAGTGGGCCAGGAGACAGGAAAGTCTTATTTTTAATTGTGGCAGATTGTTCTAAAAGCCAATGCAGGCTGCTGTATTTGGATCTGCACAAAAATCGTGGGGTCTTAGAGCATTTCCAATCTCCAGAAAAGAAGTGACCAAACACTTTCCTAGACTGGGCAAATGAAATCTTACTGTTTTGCAATTCAGGTCTTGGAACTAGAATAACTAGAATAACCTAGGGAGCAGGGTTATTCAAAGTCTCACTCTGAGACCTAGAATCCTACATCTCATTATGCAAAAACTATCTTTAATCAACGTACTCTGTTTTGAAGACAGTCATAAGTGTGGTGACATTTCTGAATGTAATCAATGTAATCTTATATTTTAAATTGACCACGACTAAATCTTGGATCTCACCTAGAGACTTTTGAAGTTGCATAGTTACTTGTCTTTTTACTCACATCTTTTCAGTCAGATTCTTCCTTTACAACATATTGTTTGAAAATGAAGTTAGAGATGAAGTATTTATTGAGGAAAAATTATCTAAAATAAAGGAAATTTCTTTTTTTTCTTCCTTTTTTTTTTTTAATACAGATAATTAATAGATGACTGAAAACCAGCAAACTGAGGGGGGAAAAAAACCCAAACCAAACCAAAAACATAACAAAAAAAAAACCTCCAAGAGCAACAACAACAACAAAACCCCAAAAACAACAGCAACAGCAAAACCCCATACAAAAGAAACAAAAAACTCCCCAAAAAACCCAAAACCAAACCAAAAAACCCCCTGAAGCCCCCCCAACAGCTCAATTCAGGTGGCTTTTATTTATAAACTTATTATTATTATTACTCTTCATTATTCTCCTTTTTAAGCTATTATAACATTCAGTGATTTTAATGGCGTTATAACCAGACTATTCTATTGTTTAGAGCTGCTGAATGTGTTTTATTCTAAAAGTAAATTTATCAATTTAATTTAACTAGAGACAAAGAAGGCCATTAATGCTGCTCCTTCTCATAAAACTGTCTGTTTGTAACAGTCTAAATTGACAAGCAATTGACCTCCTTGTGTCCCTCTCAGGAAAAATGTGAAAACTGACTTAATCAGGTTAAGATATGCAATTATATTGATGTGAGGGTATGATTTAGCATCTGATTGCACATGAATGTCAGATGTATTTAGGATGAGCATCAAAAAATAAAAGATACAGAAAAAGAGCATTCTTACCATAGAAAATATTTGTAACTTTTACTTACAGTTCTTTTATGCAACTGTATTTTATTTTTGCAGTGATTTTCTTGTCTTTAATGAAGAAAACTTCAGTCACAAAAGTAAAGAAAGAGTTTGGACTTATATCTATGTCCTATTTCTTTCAGAATTCCCAGGTATCAAGTCATTGCTGACATTTAATTTCTAGGAATAATTCAGAAAATTCTGAAAGATGTCGTGTTTTATACTAGCTCCAGAAAAATCAATTAATGTCAGTGCCATAGACCAATTGGTATAGAACTGGAACTTTAATGACCCTTTTTGAAAAGGAAAAAATGAAAAAATAGTGTCTTATATTCTTTTAGTTCCTTGTATCCATAAATATATTTAAAGCATACTCTTCTCCAAGCAAAACTAAGGGATACATGCTAATAATGACTTAGGTTTCTTATATCAGCTTTTGGGGTCAGTTGCTCCTGAGGATATTTTTTCAATAATAAGAAACATTTAGCAATTAACCAATGTTGGCATGTTCATTTCAAATTTATGTCTTGGTATTCTAATTTATAATGCTTGACTTTGAAAACAGGCATTTGAAGATGGTTATGATTAACTACATCCACTGCCATCCCTTCATCCGCTACTTGGGTGATCTTGTCATAGAAGGATATTAAATTGGTTAGAAAGGACTTTGTTTTTGTAAATCCAGGTTAACTGTGCCTGATAACTGCATTATTCTTTAAATGTCTTTCATTAGCACCCAGTACAATCGCCATAATTTTTCCCAGAACTGAGGTCAGACTAACAGGCCTGTGGTCCCCTTTGTCTTCCCTCACACCCTTTTTGTAGACTGGAATAACATTGACCAGATTCTAGCTATCAGGACCTCCACAGGCTCCCAAAAACTTTGGTAGGTGATTGAGAGGAGTCCAGACGTGACAGCTGCTATCTCTTTCCGTGTTCAGGGATGAATCCCATCAGTCCCCACGGACACGTGAATATCCAATTTATACAGCTGATCCCTGAAAATTTCGCTTTCCTGAATGGAACACCAATGTTCCCACACTCATATTCCTCTGACTCAAGGCATCAGGCAGCCCAATGTCTACCAATATTATTAGAAACTGAAATAAAAGAAAAAAAACATTGAATGCCTCTACTTTTTCTTCATCCCTATCAGTCAGATAAGTGTCTTCAACAAGTATCAGTCCAATGTTTTCTTTAGACCGACTATTGCTATTAGCACACTTAAAAGAGCCGTTCTCATTACCTGATACAAGACCGGCCAGTTTAAAATTTAATTGAGTTTTAGTCTTTCATGTCTTCACCCTGCATCCATGAACTGTGATTCTGTAATTCATTGCAACTACTGACCTCAGTTTCAGAAATCATAAAATTTCCTATTCGTTTGGAGCTGCACAAGGAATTTCCTGTTCAAACAAGCTTGTCTTCTGCTTTGCTTGCTTAACTTAAAACATGGTGGAATTACTTGCTTGCACAGTGGAATTGCGTGATACAAAAATGAAGAACTTGGTGAATAAAAGACCACTTTTGGTCATCCTTTCCACACACTGGACAGGGTTCGGTTTGCTTAGACTTTCTTGGTTCATATGGCCACAAAAAATTGTCCCAAAAGAAAAGTGACTGCTAAAGCTATATTTTTTGGTCAAATAGTAAGTGCTGTGACCAGCTACTCTCAGGATATCTGAAGTGCTTCATAAATATGCTAACTACTTGCATGAGTAAAGCAATAAAACTGTTTTCTTGTCAAGGTGGGAAAAAGACAGTAGAAGGGAATATGAATATTACAATTAAGACTGTCAAGCAAAAAAAGTTAAAATTAATTTGGATGTTAATTATTTTGCTTTTATTTGAAAAATTCTCATCTTAGGCAATGTATCTAGAATTATAATATTGCTGAGAAGGATGTAGATTACAACAAAATTAAGGTCTAGCTATTTTATCTCCACACATTTGCAAGAGACTTCACTGGAGTCTTCATAAATTGCATCAGAATTTCCTTCAGACTGTCTTAGTCTTGTTTGTTTTGTACTGTCTTATCATCTTGCAGCATAAAACAAAAGATTGTGATTATCTAATTATAAAACTAATTAATGCTCACAAAGTATAGCACCCATACTTTAGGTCTTGTGCTTTTTCTGTAGGTATAAAGTCCAAAACAATTTACTGTCTAATCTCAACCCCAAATTCAGGATTAGAGAATGGGGACTTCCCCTTACTCTTCTAACTATAAAGTTTTGCAAAATATAAGAGTAACTGTATTTTGTATATAGATATAGATTTCCTGCATGCTTTCCAGGTTTTTGTTCATTATTTTTAATAAACAAAATAATTAAAATGTGTCCTCCTCTTATACAAAAACATTATTATTACAACCAGAGATTTGAATATTTTGTCCTCAAAATGATAATAATAAATTAGTAGGGAGAGTTGTTGTGTTTTGGGTTTATTGTGCTTTCTGATAATTTTTGTCACTTTTTCTGTCTTTTTTTTTTTTTCCCAAGGTATTGGTCATAAAAAAAATACAAAGCCCTATTAATGTAACGCTTAATCAATACAGTGCAAAAAGCTCCTTTATTGGCTGTCTATACATGCACAGTATGATATTCTTTTGTGAAACTTCCCTGTCCTTGTTTTCTTCTTCTTTACTGATTATTCACTATATAATTTTCCTTGTACACGGTTTTAAGTTTTATAATTAAGTCTATGAATGATGTTGGATTAACAAATACTGTAGAGACAAAATTGTATTTTTTTTTGCAGAGGAGCAGTATATCCTCGGTGTACAGTTTTTTATGGGATTTCTGTAATCTTTCTTCTCCTTTTATTTCCTTGTTTTATTTTCAGAAAATCACTTTAAGGAGTCTTTAGAGATTGCCTCTTCACACAAATCTCAGGAATATTTCTTAACACTTGACATCACCTGTTCTAAATGAAGCACACTTAAATCTACTCATAGAAACCTATGCACTTCTGAGAAGTGCTCAGCAAGAAAAAACTGAGTTGAGGGGGAGAAGAAACTTAAGAATATGTTGAAAGCCCCTTGGTTAATTAATTACTCTTAATTTAAAAGAAATCTGTCATTTTAAGGAGAAATACAGAATATTTTAAAAATGCAGTCTTTTAAAAAATTGGTGAAATGGAAGGCAAATGGCTGTATTACTAAAAGAATATAGTATAAGAGATATGACATGCAAAGGAGGCCACAAAATTATATGGTTCTATGCAAATAGCAAGCTTTGGTCTCCTTTTTGGCTTTTCTAAACAATGTAGAAGTCACTGGAATGAACACTATTGCACATCTGAACTGCACAGAAGATTCAACATTAGGATAGTTTAAAAATATATACATGAAGTAAATTGGAATAAATTTCTGAGAAAAGGATGAAAAAAGTTGGAACACATTAGTGCTAAGTGATGCAAAAGAGTAGTAAAACCTACCTCAGCTTTAAAATATACCTCTTATTACCCACAAATTTTCCTGTTCTAAGTGTCATTTATAGAAAAATCCCGCACTAACAACTTCCTTTAAACCCTGGTAAAAGACAAATAATTTTTTTTTTTTTTGTTATGTTTTCTGTGAAATACTAGGATCTGGGGATGGGGAAGAAATAAAGAGAAAAAAAGCCTTGAGGTTTCAATATTTTGATTTTCCTAGTAAACGATTTAGTGGTTTGGTTGTTTTCTGCATTTCTACTTTAAAAAAATATATATTCAGAATGCAGAATCTGTTGAAATGTCAAATTCTTTAGATTTATTAAGTAATCTGAAAAAGATATGCTGCAGTCATGACATTTGCGTTTGATTAGCAAAGGCAACATAACTCAGTATGACATTCTGTTAAGAAGGATTAAATATTATTACATGTAGAAGGTGGTCGAACCGTTTACAAGGACTTCTGTTTATTTCTGTGCAGCTGAAAAACATCATTTTGAAGCTAACTATTTAGCATAGGGTGATAAAGAATCTTTCTCCCGTTTGTCTTTAGCAGCCATTTCCATTCCTTTGCCTCTACTCTTTTTAAGAAATGAGTAGAGCTGTTTACAGCTTCTGTTTTAGACACCTATCCTTAAGTCTCTTCTAAGTGTAAGTCATTTCTCTGTACAGACTTACTCAAACTTAACCTATAGATCGGCAAAACCGAACAACTGGGCCATTGTTAGACTGATTAGGAAAAAGGAAAACTAGTGAACAACCAATATTGAAAAAGGAGAGTTCAAGTTTAACAACAGCTGCACTGAAGAAGATAAATTAGTTGTACAGAACATAATTTTATAGCAAGAATGTTGATTTGAGGGTCACCACATCTCAGCTTGATCATATCACATAATTTGGGACTGTTAGTGAGACCTGTTGTTTGGGTGACCTAAACAGTTTTTATGTAACCTGAAAAATATTCTTGAAAAAATACTCTGCTCTGCTAGCAGTGGAAGCACATTATTAGAGAGGAAAACTTCTAACTGAAAACTTAAATGTATTCTTCTCAACAGATACACTTTTCTTTTGCAGCCAGCTTCAACTTCATGAATATCATGCCAAAGTTCAAGAAGCATTTGGACAACTCTCTAAGACACATAGTGTGGTTCTTGGGTCTGTCCTATGCAGGGCCAAGAGTTGGACTTTGGTGATCCCTGTGGGTCCCTTCCAACTCAGGAAATTTTAAATAATATTTAAAAAAAGAAAAAATATGGAGGGGAAGTAGATGTCATTCCATGTTACAATATCAACAGCAAAAACATAGAGCCTAAACTCTGAAAAAAACATGCATTAGCCTATTCAGAGCAATCAGATGACAGGAAAGAGATGTCAATTAGTACATTAAGGTCAAATGTCCATTCAGAAGTGCATTTTTAAGCCAAAATTTTGATGTGGAGAAATAGATTGGATGTCAGCGCACACACACACATTTCTGCAGCCTTTTTAACCAAGCTATTTTCTAGTAATTTCCCTGCCTTAATGTATTGCTTCCATTATGATGTTTCCGCTGTATTATATTACTGAAATACCACAATGTATTAAAAAAAGAGAAAATGTTCTTTTCAAGCACTTCAAGGTATCTTTTAAAAAAACACTGACACACGAAACCCTAAGAATCCTTCACAGTCTCTAATCCACTCCATGGAAAGAAAATAATGGGATTAGATCACTATCATGATTTCTTTCATTGAATTAAATGGAGACAACTGTGCTCTTCAATACAGCAGAATATGGAAACACTTTTGTTGGCGTTAAAGTCAGATGTCCTCATTGTGCTCATTGTGTTTAATCATGTCTTTATCAAATACTTTCCTTCACCTGACTGAAAAATCCTAGTATTAACAGCTGCTTAAGACTATATAAAGAACTAGTCTGAACTAATTTTCTGTCTGGAATTTTAAATCATTGGCTTCATTATTAAGTGACATGTCTAATTTTGATCTGCATTTCGCTGCTGTGTTTCTACTGTATCTGAGAAACTTCTTTCATGTCTTCATTTTACAGTTCAGCCATTTCATAGATATGTGGGTATCTGGTTTAGATGACCACTCCTGTACAGTGACAAGATGTAATTCATCTAAACATATTCAATCTTGTAGAATTATGGGCAAATACATGAAAGGATTTATTAAATAATTTCTAGAAGGATGATTTATCTTTAATATGATGAAAAGAGAACATTTAAATATATCGGTTATATTAGCTTTAGGCGCATATACTCTCTGTGGTTTAGTTTTAGCTTGGAGTTTTATCACATATACGGGTTCACTGACAATGTAGTATTTCAGGAATTTTTATTGAAAACAAAGATTCATCCACATGTAAAAAATCTACCTTTGAAAAGTTGATACAAAGTCTAAACTTTGATTTTATACACCATTCATAAATATATACATCTAGCTATAAGAAGTCATAAGCATATTTTCATATTAATTTATGATGAAAGCAATAATTATAATCTCAAGATGAAAAAAGAGACAGGCTGTTAAATAATATTTTTGTAAATTATTTCAAAATAAGCTTCAGTTTCCATGTAAAATTTCTTAATTTCTTCTAATAATTCTAGAAGATTTTTTTTTTTTTTTTTTTTTACAGAAACATTTAAGAAGGGATTTAGATTTGACTGATTCTCTCACAGTGATTTTAATGTGTGTTGAAAATATGGAAATTAAATATTTTAATAATTACATGACGTCTTCCTTATTTATCTACATTGACTTTGCTTTTCCTATAAATTGCATTTCCTGAAGTATCACGACTCTCCTCTTTGCGTAATTCCAGAAAGGAGGCAGTTTAAAGTAAATTGCTATGGTTCATCCTCTACTTGTTTACAATTTACTGTCTTAGGTACCTGCAAATTTTAGATATCATTACCAAGAAAAATAACAAAAATTGACAGAATTCAGGAAAAAGAAGAGAAAGAGATATAGGGAGATGGAGGGAATGACTTCAGAGTCATAAATAATCTAAAAATGAGATTTTAGCTAAACAAAAACTAAGGGGGATGAGAGACATAGCAAGACAGAGGTAGAGAAAAGAAGAATTATTATTTTATATGGAAAACCAGCTATCCTAGAAGTAAAGAGGTAAGATTAACAAATGGAATGTTTAGACTGAATATCTGTAGATATTCTGACAGGGAGATGTAATAGGATTTGGAATAGTCTCCTAAGGGTAGTGGTAGAAGATTCATCATTTAGCATTTTCAACACTAGACAGGACAAAGCATAGGGAAAAATATAGCTGGAGAAAATCCTGCCTTGACAGAGAGATGAAATGAATAATCTAATAGGCCTTTTCCATCTCTAACTTGTTGCTATGAAACTGCCAGAAAAGACTAAATTTAATCTTCTTGGTGTCTTTTATTCTTTTATACATAAATTATCTTAATCTTTTCTGTGCATTTTCTACTTCTTCTGTCTCCTTTAACACAGATTTAGAACAGGTATTTAAAATGTTTTTATTCTATTTCCTCTTTTTCAACTGTTGCAAGTTAGTTTTAGTTCTCTTATGAACGAAACATGAAAATGAATAGTGGTTAGCCGTGTATTAGAGATGAGCAGGAGTTTTTCATTTCAGTGTTTTCTCTTGGAATTGTCAGGATTTTCACAAAGTTTCCGTAAAATTTTAGACAGCAGTTCCAATGCAAACAAAATTAAAAATAATCCCTAATTATCTGCCATGTTTTGAACATTTTATTTAGAAATTATATTGAAAAGATGACTTATGTGAGCATTTTAAAAAATGCAAGAGTGATACTGCTGAAGAAAACTTAAATATCACTGAAATCTTTCAGGCAGTACCTTTTACTGTTCTGTTACCATTCTTGATTTTGTTTGCATTTATACGTGCTGTTTTCTTTCAGCAAAGGAAATGGCTGTGGATACTATATTCTCAGAGGATCATACAGACATGTGTCACAGTGAAGTTACCGTACCATCTCATCTCTGAAATTGTCTTCAGAGAGCCAAATGTCACAGGAGATTTGGGAGTGACAAGCCACAAGAGACAGACCACAAATTTCAGAGAAGGTCCTGTGAGAATCAGAGCTTTCTCACCCATGCCAAAATGGAAAATCACAAGGAGAGGAAAAAATTATTGTTGTGATGTGCCAAATACGTAAGTGGAATTAACAGTGTGATTCATGAAAAAAACCAAGCCAAAACAAAACAAAACAAAACAAAACAAAACACCCTATATTGTAGTTTCATTAATTGCTTTCAATGACTTAATTTTCTGAAGATCTCTAATTGCTCTTGAGGTCAGAAAGCCAGGTGGGTCTGGCATGTTTTGCTGCTGACTTAATGAGTCTGAGATAAGCAAATGTCATGATCCATGGAGAGATTAATTATTGCTAAATTGGTGATACTCTTACTTATTCAATGACTGATGGAACACTTTCATTTACATAACTTTTGAAATATTGACTTTAGTTCTGAAATTGAAATTTTCCTTTTCTCTTTAAGCAGCAATAATAAAAGTAATTAAAAGTTATTGTTCTTTTCAAGATTTATGGTTTATTTACCATTTCATGCCATTGTTTAATAACTAGGAGAACCAAAAAATATGAAATTAGGAGATGTGCCTTCACATTTTCTCAATATTTTGAATAGTTAAATGGCTCAGAACATCGTGTCTGGTATGTTGTGTAAATAATTTAGTTCTGGCAAAAGAACATATTGGTTTGTACAAAGACAAATACCTGAAAACTGTGGCTTTAATGAGATGTTTCATAACATATTTTACTAACGCAATTGAACAATGTCATTCCAAATCTCTTTAAGAGCTTATGTAATATCAATATGACATATTCTAAAACACACTTTTGGCATGAGGGAGGATGAATGGACTGAATAAATAGTATTCAGAGTTTTAAGAATTTGCAGCCTTTTGTAATGGCTACATTGATATTAGAAAATAAAATACAGTAGAACCTTTTCTTTGCCTCTGAAGACAAGGGCAGAGCATTGCTTTCTGATTGTCACCTACAGCTAAAATCTTTTCTCCCCATGGACAGAATTACTACTGTACTGAATCTTTGGAACAATGTGGTTCATCCATGGGTCTTCCCCAGCTGGTTCCTAGGAGCTGCCTGGAGAGCATTAGCTGCCATGAAGCAAAACTTCTAAGGTTTCTAGGGAGTGTGCTTGCCTCTTTCCACTGTGCAGATATTCGAGGTGTCCTATGGTCTCAGGTAGCCAGCTTGAAACACCTTCTCTGTTACCAGGATTTTGAAAATGATAAGCAGTGGAGCACTCCTCTCCTTAGGGCTGTCCTCAGGATATTTCAGATTGGGCTCTTTAAATCACTCTGTTCTCTGCAAGCTGTTTTCCTTTTAATTTGATAGGTTTTAAAACAAGTTTCTCCTGAAAACACTAGTTTGATTTTTGTGCCTTTTCTTTCAAATCCAAACCCAGAATATAAAAGAGAAAAAGGAGATCTTTAAATAAATAAATAAATAAAAAGGCAAAACATGAACATCAGAGAAAAATCTCAAAACAATGCCTGTTGTAATAATACTTGACATTCAATTACTCTGTAATTCTAGAAGATATACTACTGCATCTCTATCTGCACATATGCATAAGTAGCTACTCTGATTAATATTGGCACAAGAATATGAAAAGAAATAATGATGATTTGTAACTTACTATAAAGACCTGCCATGGAAGCTTGCTAAAAAAATATGAAATTTCTGGTTGTTTAAATGAGGATGGCACTTTAAAATATTATCCTAATCATTATTAATTCTTTTGATATTTACTGTATTATCATTAATCCAAAAGAATTCTTTTGGAATTAGTGAAGATGTCATACAGATTTCTAGCATTAATTTAACATTAATTACTTGAAACATTTATAACAGATAAACTTGAGAATGCAGTATAGTGTTTCAATTTTCAGTGTACATTATCATTATAAATACGGGAAATACTTTGTTTCTTTTGGAAGTAAGAGGAAAATGAGCAGGAAGCCATATGGGAATAGTACTATAACTCTAGGCTACAGAAAGTCTTATCCATGTCCCCTTTATTGGAAAGATGTTCAGAATGGTGCTGTGAGAACCATTTTCAAGAATGTAATTTGTAACTGTATGCCTCTCATCCAAACACTTCATTTCTGCTTTAGCTAGGTACGCTAGTGCAGGGAGGCTGTAAAAGTTCTGGCAGCCTTTTCTGAATAACGATAGATAAAAAGATTGCTTCAGGCTTACAGATGTGAGTCCCACATGTGGTTATCTTGCTGCAACATATGTGTGACTGGTCTGAAGTTCTTTTGGAGAAAGATGTGCACAGACCTCGTAATCTCTGTCTCCTTGGATGCTGGGAGTATCAGCCTTTAACTTTAGGAGTGACTTTCATTCAGAGAGACTTTATCAAACAGCCAAATTCCTGAAAGTTTCACACAGAAAAGGCTAGACATTGAAAGAGATGTAACTTTGCCGTCAGGTGCTCACCTCGCTGACAGGAGGATTCACACATAATTTTCATGATGTCTGACATGTAAAGGAAAGCAGCCAAGGAAGCTGAGAATGTTCCATCAGTTTAGAAATATACCTTGAAATTCATATGATTGTGTAATGGTAATAAATAATAATAATAATAATAATAATAATAATAATAATAATAATGCACGCAAAACAAAATGCTGCTTCAGAGAACTTCAGAGAACCACTGTTCNAATAATAATAATGCTGCACCATTTAACATTTAAAAATGTCAGTTCGTTACAGAACTTTTTTGACACATACAGAAAAGATGAAGCAGAAAATTATGAATGCCATTGCATTCAACACTTGTTACTTAATTCAAATAGCAAGGTGCTTTCCTGAACCCATTCTTAAAACTTATAGAAATAAATATAGAAAACCTATAGAATTAGCAGTATGAAAAGCCCAAACAGCACCATTCTGCAAGGAATAGAACATTCATGACATTAAAAACTAGGAGTGATAAATGTTGTGTCAAATCACTAGCGTCCTAATAACAAACAGGAAATAAAAAATTAAAAAAAAAAAAAAAAAAGAAAAAAAAGAAAGAAAGGTACAAAGGAGTGACCACAGTGGTCAAAGTTAGGGGAAAAAAAAGTATGGAGAAGAGTGAATTATGGAGTAAATACTATGATCACTATATATGGCTAGTGCACATCAACGAGAAATATTAGGTGTTGTTAAGCATTTTGCTTGGGGATAAAAGGCTGCTGAAATTTTCATTAGGTAAAATACCTAGCAATATTGAATCTTTGAAAGGATTTGAAGCAAAACTCTTATCTTTAACTCATTGTATTTGTTTTGTACAGCTTATTAAAGGCAGGGAAAATTTCACGTGCTGATATACAAGTTTTTGATCTGTGGTCTGTTTCTATCAAGAAAATGATAGCAAAATATTGCAGCTGCTGAGATTTTTCTAATGACACATTCTATAATGTTGAGGGACTGGTCAGATCTTTTAATATTTATTCTCAAGCTTTTTTTGTTTGTTTCTTTCCTGTATTTGAATCTTATTCTTTATTTTAGATTTGATTTTACTTTCATCTAGTATAATTTTATGTAGTACTGCCCTGATGAATCTATGCAAGGCAGTCGTACTCAGAAACATACAAAACATTGTTTCAT
Source organism: Cnemophilus loriae (assembly GCA_013397755.1). Lineage (NCBI taxonomy): Eukaryota > Metazoa > Chordata > Aves > Passeriformes > Corvidae > Cnemophilus > Cnemophilus loriae. The sequence continues at coordinate 3,392,637 of VZTF01002825.1, read as the reverse complement.
ATAGCAGTAAATGTAATGCAAATCTGTATAGCATTACAAATATTGCTCAAAATTTTCAGTTTGGTCATTAAAGCTGAACATTATAGTGTAATATTCTGAAGTTTGTTTCGTCAGCAGGTATTGAATTATGAGTGTGACAATGCCCATAACTATGCTTTATCTTCCCTTCTGAATGAAAACACCAGATGATAACTAATAAATTGCAAAATACTTACTGCCAAGTAAAACTTGTACTTACAAAGAAGAAAAATATGAAAAGTAAGATGCAAAATAAGATACATAGATAGATAGGTTCACCTTGAAATTAAGATAACTAAAAATAGATGTCTAATTGTAGGTGTGAACATTTGAATTAAGCGTTTAATGTCCTATTTCTGCAATCTTAGGATGCAGTTGACTAAATGTGCTTTTTGAGATCATGTGGAGAATTCAAGACACTCATGTGGATCTGGCATTTGTAAACCAGGACTTAATCTTTTATGGGACAGAGGAAGACAAGTATGTACCTGACAACACCCAAAAATACTACTAAAAATGTATGTTTGCTCACTTAATTCCAGCCATAGTCATTACTATCAATGCAATCTGGACAGAAGTTCAACTCACCAAAAAGTAGGCACTGAGGACCCAAATCTATACAAGCACCTACAGTGACCTGAAACACCCTAGAGTTTCTCAAACATTTTGATGGAGTTGACAGAGACAATAAACAACATATGAGATATTCAGGCCCTTCTGAAGCGGCAAATGAAAGAAAGGCAGAGCACTCTGAGACTTGCGTGTATATGTTAACAAAAGAAATTATTATGTTTCGTCTAGTCAGATTAAACATATTCTAAACACTTGGACTCTTCGGAAGCAATGCAGAGACGCTGACTAAATAAAGAGATTTAAAACCATCTCACATTCTCACATACGATGACTTCTGCCACCTAACCTCCAGCTGCCTGAAGCTATTTGAAACATAGACATGGTTTGTTTCCTTTAACTAGATTTGTAAGAGATCTATCAATATACCAACAGCTTTAGCCTCAGTCATAAAACTTCATTAAACTTTTAAATTTTTTTATTATTATTATTTTTACTTACAAGAAACAAAAGAGATTATAGAAGTAACTGGAATTTCCATATTTATTTTGATCCTTTCTTTCCTTTTCACATTCACTTTTACTTCACTGTCCCTAGTACAGAGTTTAATTTTCTTTTCAGGTGCACTTACAGACGGTGTAAAGTGTTCACTTCAAAATGAATAGAAAAATAGTCAGTGGAAATGACCCTGTCTGATCTAATATGTTAAAAACAGATCTTATTTTTTTTTAAAAAAGGAACAGGCAAACTCTCAAGGATAAAAAGGGCAAGGAAGACAGAAAATCTGGAGTTTGACACCAAGCAAGTTTAGAGCCCAAGATAAAAAAATTCATTTAACACATTTAACACAGTTTGTGCTCACAAACTCTTAGGGCCTTCTTGAGCCAAGATTTGCCATCCTTAGAAAACCCAATTGTATTTTCTCATATACCATGAGGAATTTTTTTCATTTCTTTTTTCTTTTTATTTCTTATAAAACAAAGAATAGAATATGAAAATATTTCTGGAATACAACCTTAGAGCATTTTGTCTGAAAATATTGAGGGTGTTTCTTAGATAATACAGACTCATTTGAATTCCAGACCTGCTTGCCGTACTTCAGCACAGCCACCTATTTGAGGACCACTAGTAAGCAGTGACAGGAGTTGGTGTGACTTCTGAGAATTTTATGGCTTCTTACCTCTAATTGCTGAATTAATAGAATCTATTTTTCCTCAGGTCTCTCCACAGAAGCAGCTGTGGGTCTCAGAACACCTGGAAATCTAGTTTACTGAAGCTTGTCAAGGGAGCCCGGCTATTCTCAGAGGATGTATAAATCACAGACATTATAAACCAGAGCTGAGTGCCTGGAATTTGAAAACTGGTTATACTATTATTTGCTTTTTCCCAGAGTACAAGCCAGAGAGCTTCAATACTGCTTTTCTAATAAAGATTCCAGGATTCAACTAAGTAAAGATCCAGAAAATTGCAGAGAAGTTGGTTGTAGGAGAAGCTTTGGAGTTCTTTATCTAAAGACAGTTAGATAATGGGGAAATACACCAATATATATCATGGCAGTTGAACTGTGAGGAAACTCATAAGAGAAAAATTTTGACAGCTACTTCAGAAATCATTGAAAATGAAAAATTCCTATTATATGGAAATTTATTTTAATTAAAAAGACCCAAAGAATGCTAGGTGTTTTCAATTAATAATGTTCTATTAAAATTCATTTTTCAGCATCATCTGTGAATACTAACAGGTTTACATTTGTTTATGTCATGCTAGCTTGCAACTTTATTACGAAAAAAAGCGTGGCATGTTACAAATTTTTAAGTAAAATATATTAATAAATGCTACCTTTTAACACAGTTCTTAAATACTTCCACATATCATTTTAAATGCAGGAAGTGAGTTAGATTTTATTACCATTATCATTATAAAGATGGACTATTTTGAAGCTACCATTCGCTTATGTGACAATATCTAGATCTTAAATTATTTGCTGGGGGAACAGCTCTTTGCTAGTGTAGCAGCAATGAGCAATGAACAAAACAGAATAAAATAAACCAAAGTGGTGCTGATGTTATAACTTTCCCATTTATCACTGCATTTTGAAGGTGTTTAAACATAGACTTGGAGAAGACAAGGCTTGACATAGCCATGTCTTTTTATCCTATGATGTTACTGTATGTGACCTCATTAATTGACAGTGGAAATTATATTGCCAAAGAATAATTTTGCATCTGGAGATACCGATCTGGTTGATATATTCAACCTAATGCAAAGCAAAGAAAAAAGATTATTCTGCTGTTTGGTGTCTAAATGAAATCTCAATTTTTAAATACATGAATAGCTTGAAAACTATGTGACAAGGTTCTCTTTCAAAAAAATGCAATTCCCTGGCTTGATTAGGAACACAGAAATCATAGTAAATATTGATCAAATGAACATCTTCAAAACAGAGATCTTGAGACAATGATTGAACCATCAAACAACCTCTGGAGAGTCATTAACAAAAATTGCAAAAGTTCAGTGGAGATACTTCTATCAGTTTTAGCAATCTAAAAACAAACCTGTATGACTAGACCAGAAACCTAAAATTTGAATTGATAAGAAAGGTGAAACAAATCCACATACTGAAAATTCTTTCAAACTTTATTTGAGCATGAATAATTTGGAGTACCCAAAAGAAACTATGAGTGGATAGCACACTATAGCTAATTGAAGGTTAAGTGTATCCTGTTTAATCTTGAAAAGTACATCATTTTGTCATATTTTTAAGTGTAAAATAATCCATCAGGAGATCAAGATGGGTGATTAGTGGATTGTGAGCAGCCCTTGAGGAGAAGTACTTGAAAACATGAATGAAAAATGGAATATGACTCAGTAATGTGTGCTCACATCTCAAAAGGCCAGTTGTATTCTGGGCTGCATCAAAAGATGTGAGACCAGCAAGGCAATGGAGGGGATTCTGCCCTTCCCTATGACTCTGCTCTCACAAGGCTCCACCTGGAGTGCTGCATCCATTTCTGGGACCTCCAAAATAAGAAAGGTATAGATTAGTTGGAGTGAGTCCAGAGAAGATCACAAAGATGATCAGAGGGCTGGAACACTTATCCTGTGAGGATGCACTGAGGGAGTTGGGGTTATTTAGCCTAGAGAACCGAAGGCTCCAGCAAGATCTTCAGGAAAGAGGGTGAGGGACCCTTTTTAAGGGAGTGTAGGGGTAGGATGAGGGCTAATGGTTTTCAAAGGAAAGAGGGTAGATTTAGATCAGATATCAGGAAGAAAGTCACTGTGAGAGTGGTGAGGGACCGGAACAGGTTGTCCAGAGAAGTGGATGACCCATTCCCGGAGCTGTTCAAGACCAGGTAGAATGAGTCTTTGAGCAGCCTGGTCTAGTGGACGGCAACCCTGCCTCTGGAAGAAGGGTTGGAGCTAGATTATCTTTAAGGTCCCTTCCAGCACAAAACATTCTATGATTCTGATTCCTCTCTCTATTCAGCAGGTAGCCATTAAAAGGTAGTTTTAAGCTATTCTTTAACAGTGTGGAGATAATTTGGATCTTAGTTGTGAGTGAAAGTAAAATAACAACCAACAGTATAATACCCAGTGAGAGTACTCATATATGAAATCTCTGTGCTTGTGTGTTTAAATGAATGAAGTGATTGTGAGAAAGTGATGGAAATGTTGAAATGAGTAGGGCTGGGGATGAAGAAAAAAAATAAGAAAAGGATTTGTAATACTGCGTGCTTCCCTTTAATATGTTTGCTGCTGAAAAAAGCACTCCCATTCTGTCTTTTGGCTCCAGCTACGTGTTCTCAGTGCCTTTGCTACGCCGATTTGAATATTTAGGTGGCCTTGAGAGGAAAAACAGGGAATCAATTTGCTTGATAAGAAGCAACTGTGTTTGCATTATTTGTCATGGGATTGCTGAGAAAGCTGAGGGAGTGTGTAGTGAGGGAAGAGAGGGAAAGAAGCCACCCCTTTCACCGGTAGTCCACCCTCATACCAGTTTAACTGATAACAGAGCTATCTCTAAAGTTAATATTTTGGATCCAGTTCCATTCATATCTTCATCTTACGTGACACCTTAGGAACACAAGTGTCTCAAGATTTAGTGTATTAAGAACTGTATAGTCTCAGCTGGAGAGAGAAAAAGGCTAAAAAGAAGAGAAAAAGAAAATTAGGAAAGTGGAGACAAACAGTAGTAGATTGGGAGTGACTAATGTGAAAAATTGCAATATGTCCTCTAGCTGAGCCATTCAAAGTGAAGCCTTTTGCTCTGTCATAGCTATGATTAATGTAGGCAAATGGAACAAGGATGAAAAGGAAGAAAGGGGAAAATGCCAGCAGCATTTGAGACTGAGAGAACTTACTGTTTTTAACAAGGCCTAACAAAGAAGTGAGAAGCACTTATCAGATAGCTGATGACAAACTCAATTTACCCAGCAATTGGGAATGTGGATTAACAGGGGAGACAAGTCCAGGAGATATTGGAACAAGCACTACTACACAATAACAAGAGTGACTTTGAGGGTTACTTGAGAACAAGCTAATAATTAATGAAATCTTCCTAAGACTTCATGGCATTTTCATGGGAGTAGTGTGAGACTTGTTGCTTTTTGGGTTGTGTACATCAATCTTATATTAAAAAGAATTGAGCTAAATCACAGGATTGCACAGTGTTATCTGTAGTCCTTGAGGGTTTCACTAAACATCAGAAGTGTCTCTGTGCTCTGATACTATTTAGCTCAACAATATATGTGTCCATCCTGTTAAAATGTTCATCTGAACAAAAAAATGACCTTCTCAAATTTCCAGTCCTAAGTTGGTAAGTAAGTTGCTTAGTCTGTCATGTTATTGGTAGGTATGCAGTTTGCATAGTTGTAGTTTGTGGATTTTAACAAAACCTAAATTGAGAGCAAGGTATAATGGCTTTAATGCCAGTGAGACAGATTTTAATTTTCTAATGGAAAACATTTAAAAGTAGCAAGACATAAAAAATTCTCAGTCATAAGACAAATTATTGCCCAGCCAGATAGTGTCAAGCAGTGTAGGCAGATTTGAAAGGCTAAAACAAGTCACATAAGGTTTCCTGCCACTTCAGAAAGTAGAATGTATGAATCACTGAAAGCAAGATGATACGCTTCAACCAAAGATAAATATTTTCTTCAGATGTGCCAGAACAGGAAAATGTTGGCAGGAGGGTGTTTTTTTGGTTTTGTTTTTTTGTTGTTGTTGGTTTGGTTTGGTTTGGGTTTTTTTGTTTGTTTGGTTTTCTTTGTTTGTTTTTTGGGTATTTTTTGGTTTGGTTTGGTTTGGTTTGGTTTGGTTTGGTTTGGTTTGGTTTGGTTTGGTTTGGTTTTTTTGGGGGAGGGGGTTTGGTTTTTTTGTGGTTGTTTGTTGTTGTTGTTTTTTTTTTTTTATAAATTCTTGCCAATTCAGTTTTTCATACAGTCGGAAAATTGTGAGATAAACACCCAAAGACCAACCGTGATTGCAAGTTTTGTGGATGTGGCAGTCCATACTTTCCTTCATGACAGGGAGAGAATTATTTAATCCAGTTGGAGCACAGACTTGGGTAAGATTTAAACAGAGGATAAGTAAGATTATTTCAGAGCAGTTTTGGAAGCACGCTACTGGAATTCACGGAGCAGTCTGAATAATAGTTACTGCTATGAATGACATCAGTTTATTCTTGAAATTTGGAAGAGGCCCTTTTCATGCTAGTGATGATTTCCATGTAAGGAAATAATTTTTTTCTGAAATTAGTGAAAAGAATTGCCCCTAACTGCTGTTACAAAGAGGCATTTTCCAACATGTTTTCTGCAGTGAAAGATACATAAGTGAGTTAGCTCTCCACTCTTGGGGCAGTACAGGATACTTTTTGTTTCTGCTCCTGATACTGTTGTGACTCTGCTTGTACTAACTCATTTTCACAGCAAATTTCAGGCACAGGTTGTGGCAGTATAGACTATGCCCCATGAATAGCTGAGCACAAATTTCATGCATTCTTTCCTGATAGCAAAACACATTGCCTCACATGACTTTCAGGAAAATTTGTGTTACTTTATACAATATATTTACTACAATTTTAAAAGCTTCTTTATTAATTTGGTATTTTTTCTAGTTTATAATCTTATATCTGTAGTATATATATAAAATATTTGTGATATAAATGATACAATAGCTATCTAAAATTATATCACCTGATATCTCTAAAATATCACTTGATATTTTTCTCTTTGATTTTTAATAAAAATTTTAAAGATTACCTATCCTTATTAGGTTTACCTCATTATTAGTCGTGAAGGTCCTAAACTTTTTTCTTTCATTATATGTCACTTGTGGGTTTCTTTCTTTCTTTCTTTTCTTTCTTTCTTTTTTTTCTTTCTTTTCTTTCTTTCCTTTCTTTCTTTTCTTTCTTTCCTTTCTTTCTTTTCTTTCTTTCTTTTCTTTTTTCTTTCTTTTCTTTCTTTTCTTTCTTTTCTTTTTTCTTTCTTTTCTTATTTCTTTCTTCCTTTCTTACTTCCTTTCTTTCTTCCTTTCTTTCTTCCTTTCTTTCTTTATTTTTCTTTCTCTATTAATAATCTTGATTTAGACAAGACAAAGCATTCACTTTTGCTACTCCATTAGTCTAATTTGCAAAATGATCTCCTACAAAATCTCTAGTTATGAATACCACATTTTGAATTTGAGTTTCTTTTAAATATGTAGCTATTCAGTCATCCATTTAATAATGCACAATTGCCTGCATTATTGAGTTAGATTCTGAAATCTCTGTTTAAAAAAAGTTTTAGATTTTTTATTTTGAATAGATTTACTTTGTATGGCATGCTGTGATAACTTAATTGAATAGGCTAAATAATTTGTGCAGTAATATAGTCTGTGAAACAAAAGTATCACACCAAAATATGAGTTAACTGAGGTGCAGTTAACTCAATCAAAATAATTTATACCTAGAAGAGTAAAAGAAAAGATTATTAGAGGCAAATCAGATTATCTTTCTTTGTATATAACATAATAGTTTGCATGGAGCTAGGAAGATATTCCCTAAAGTATCACAGATGCTAAAAATACACAGAGAAACATCAAAGACATTAGAAGTAATTTTTATTGCTGTATAGGAGCTGCAGAAAAGAGTAATAGTCAAGTCTTCTAATACCACCTTCATCTTTCAAGTAATAAATAACCCATTCTTCTCTTTTGAGAAGCACACTCAGGAGACATGAAAGCTTAAATAAAACATCTTTCCAGCTGACAGAAGTGCTTTTTTGGCATAAAAATCAACCTTAAAGAAGAATATAATGCATTTTATTTCTAATGCATTATGTAGATTCAAATATTAGATACTGTTACTGAGTTATAAAGTAGAATTAAGAGAAGTGTTATCAATAATAAGAAAAAAATAAATGGACAGCTTGAACACAGATCTCTGGCTTAACACTTAAAAGAAAAGGTAACAGCAAATGTAGCAAATATTGATATCAATTATAGGAAAGTTTTTCTTAAATGGTATCTAAATATCCTAAAAATTTTCATATCAATCTGATAAATATGGATTTTTTTTGGTTTTTTCACTTAGTGAGTCTCATAGCAGCAAGATAAGTGGTCTGTTATTTGGTTGAGCATTTATTGGGTTGGACTGTCTTTTTGATCTTTTCCATGATTATAACAAAGAATGGGCAATGTGATTGACAGTACATTTGCTCTAAAAATCTGTTTATTCATTTAAAGTCTTTTCATTGATCGAAAAGTAACCTTTTAAAGAAAAAAACAAATGCAGTCCTTGTTCAAAATATTTGACCATCCAAAATGCAAATATAGGCATGAGAAATTGCTGATTACGAAACCAATTTGTCTAATTAGTTTGAATTTCAGAGCAGAGTGGGATTCCAGCCAAAGAATCTTGGGACTTAGTATGGCCTCATATATATGTGGTCTCACAGTAAGTTTTTTCTGGCTGTGTTTTACAGAAGTGTGTCATAAGCCTAGCCTAAACAGTGACAGTTCACCTGGTACATCTAAATTATGTAAGTGTCAGGCCACAGATGTCGTTGAAATATTATAAACATGTAAATTCAGTTTTTAAGTATGCCTAGAATACAACCTCTACAACACTACTACACACTCCTTATACAGCTGATTAGGCACTGAAGTAGTCAAGTCTTTTCAAAGATTACAATTTTATCATTTACAGAAAAAACCCTCTATGGACTAACTTATTTTTTTAAGTTTTACCTTATTCCAAATAATCTTTTCACTGACAATGACTGATATAGATATAGTTTTCAGCCAATAGTATGGATATTTGTTTGTAGGAGAGGAAATATTTTTCCTAAACTGTTCCGGACTGACTTTTTCTGACATTTACTCTTATAGCTGGAAAAACATGCCCTTTTAATTTACAAGTACAGATCTAAGCTTAGATAACCAAATGCTATTCAATATTAAAAGAGAGGTGGAAAGCATTTGAATTTCTGGAAATTAATCTGTTCCCATGACTTCATAATAAGATAAGGAATGTGCTGAGAATAATTCGAGTGCATTTTAGAAGCAACTGGAAGGTATAAAATTCAAATTATTATAGTAATTCAAACTATAGTGGCTCCCAAGGTTAAATCTCATTTTAGACTGAACTTTAAATTTTTAACCCATCACTTATGTTAGTGCTGAGATTTCTGAATACTTCCTGTTGTCTTAAACTCTTCTCTGTAAGTCAGTGCAAACTTTACTTTTTTAGATCATGAGAAAGTCAGGGAAAATCTGGAACACTTCACGATGTTGCTCCAAATGAATGTTTAAACCTGTTTACATGTTAAGTATTTTCTCGCTGAAAGAATAAAATCCTTAATGTGATAACTAAACCGGCTTCATGACTTTTCTTTCTGGAGCCAGGACCCAGAAGCATGTTTGATCAAATTCCTTGACATATAATTCATAATTTGAACAAACGCATTCCATCTGTGAGAATGGACCAGCAGTAAACTGAAAGGTCAATATCAATTAATCTCAATTATCTGTCAGTAGAAATCATCCCTAGGATGCAAATGTTCACATATAAACTGGCAATATTAAGTTTCCTAGTCTGCAGAGAAAAATAGGAAGTTTTACAGAAAAGGCCTTTTAATCCTGAAACGTTTGTCTGAGCTAAGTCTTAAGTTTCCCTAAATTTTATTTCTCTCTATCTATATGGCAGGAAGGTTTGAGTTGTGCATCATGTATATGTCTACAATGTAACCATGTAAAGCTTGAAAACTTCCAGTCTCATAATAAAAAGATTTTTCATTATACTCAAATGGACTAATGCTTCTGAAAACTCAAAAATAGTGAATATTACATTCTTTATTGCTAGTATTGTTTTCCTGTTGCTTATAATTACTTTCAACATATCCGTATGTGTTTAGCTCACTTACATGTCTGTGCTAATTGACACCATGCAATGTAGACTTGCTCAGAAGTGGAGAGGCTGGTTTTTTTAATAATACTTCAGACTTGGATAAGGCCAAAGGTGAAACCCAGATGTTTACATAGTCAAAATAGTGTAATTCTTTGAGCAGAGGAAAACAGGAAATGGACTATGCTCATCTTGTTAGTCCAGAGCCCTAAACACTAAGCATGATCGTCATTATGAGACATCATAACACACGAGACACAGCTATTCCTGTGGGTGGGAACAGTCCCATCTCCCAACTCTCATAAACTTCTAGGCAGCACAAAATAAAATAATCATGTCTGAATCATAAGAGGTTTTGTCTCAGATCATACTGCCCAAGCTCCATCATCTTTCCCTCTCCTCAGACTGGTATGGCCAGCTACCTTAGCTAGGAACGCAGAAATATTTGGCTTTAGGTACAGCAGCTGTCACGACCTACCTGGGGCTACCCAGCCTGCAGTTGCAGAGAGACTCAGCCCTGGCTTAACAGTGTTCTATGACACACACCAGCACAGAGGAGTTTACCTTATAAATCTCTCCACTTTTTTTTCAGAGTATATGTAGCATGAAAAGTTCTAAGGGAGAAAAAGTCCACCTTGGGCAAAAATTAAGTCATTTTTATATGACAGAGACATAAAGAGGCATTGAACACCTTGATTCAGCAGCCACTACATAACGTTATTTTCAATTTTTCACATGGGATAGCCAATAGATAACAGTATTTTCTATTCTTGCAGACGAATATTTATGTTTCCAGGCTGTTTTCCTGCTTTTGCAGTTAGTGGTGGTTATGGACTCTTACTTTATCAGGATGTTTTTCTCTTCTATTTGACTATCTTTCCCCATTTCACAGGGTAAATTACCCTTACAATTCCATCTTTTACAATTACCCATGTTGTCCCAGGACGTCTCTGGTTTCTAGCTACCCAGCTGCACTTCAAAGATGCCAACTGCAATTTTCAAGGGTGGTTATGGTTCACATGCCTAGTTCCTAGGCTGGTAGGCATTTTTTCTGTTAGTATTTCAGCAGACATTTTCTTCTGTTCAATGACTATTCCCTTTCATCCAGGTCACCCTTCTGGCTGCTCACATAGCATAAAAGACTTGGTCAGGTTACACTGAAACAAAGTTTTCACCTCTTTTTTCTTACCACCTGTATAGAAGTACTGAAGACTTGTGCACAGCTGGCAAATAAATCTATAGGAGAATATGAGACTTTATATAATCTCTTTTCAAAATAGGAGTCTGACTTGGAAAGTCTTAAGCTCTTCTTCCTGCTCAGCAAAAGCATGAAAGTGTGCTGACTTGGGAAGGAATGTGAAGAATGGTCCATAGCTGTATGTCATTCTAATTTAAGTAGTTTTGAGGAAGATTCATACCCTGGAAAAACACAATGGAGTTCTGACCAAGAGCCTTTATCAGGGAGCAAATGTTTGCTTGACTGATAACAGATTATGTTTCTTTCCTATTGTGCTTAGCTCAGCCCAGGCTGTGCCCACACTCCACTCTTCTTCTGCCCACAGGTATAGGTAAGGAAGAAAGGAAGAGTTGTTACTTCCTCTGGGCCCCTGCACTCTGAGGCAAAAACCCCTCCAATTAGGTGAAGAGTCCTCAGTCCTTACTTTCAAGTACTAAAGAAAACACATTTCAGCAGCTAGAAAGATCAAAGAGCCTTAACAGGATCCCGGCATGTGGGCAGAGACAGGCACCTGCACAGCCTTGTCCTGAGGGGATAGTCAGAGAGGCAGGACGAAGTCTTGTAGGGCAGGACAGAGGCACTGTCCATCTCTGCTGTGAGATGGGACGCCGAGACTCACTGGAAATTGACAGTGAAGGAACTGCAGGGCCAGACTAGGACAAGCAAGGTGGTGTGCTTACTGCTTTCCTTTTCTTTCTCTGCATCTCCAGTCATCCTCTTCCTGCTGCTCAGCACCTGGTCCAGAGTCAAGCAAAGCTGGAGCCAGCGGGAGCTATCACATTTGCAAAGTGGAGCAGCACACAATGACCTCAGAGTGGCCTCCTTGGGCTCTTCCAGGGCATTTCACTCAGCACAGCTGCGTCACCTGCACAGAACCCCAGGAAGGAAGAACTCAGGCTGTAGTGGCAGCCACCAGCCACAGGCACCACCCCAGGGGCACACACTGTCTGCTATTGTACCTCTGGTGTACACCTGCCATGGGAGTGGACATGGGTGCATCCAGGACTGGGGGCCCCTTGGGTGTCCCTGCCCTGGTGCCAGGGCCAGTGCTTGGTAGGAAAGGCAGCTGGAGTCAGAATGTCTTACTTGGGCTTCAGGATGACTATGGCATCCCGGTAGAGGAGTAGGTGTCTCTTCCTTGCCAAACTGCCCTGGGTCACCAGCATGTACTGACAGAGCAGCAGCTCAGGTGATGCCAGCCAGGATGGATCTGCATCCTTGCACGGGGCCAGGGTCATCCCTGCAGAGCACACAGCATCGTGCATGAGAAAGCTGGCTGCTGATGGATGGAGTGAACTGTGCCAGCACATCTGGGAGCTGCAGGGGAGGCCCACCTGAAAGTGCAGCAACAGTTGACCTGGCCCGTTCTGTCAAGGACAGGAGCAGCACCACATGGAACACCTGGCAGAGCTCAGGATACTGTCCAGGTGGATGAAATGAGGCTGGGAATGTGGGTCCCATTGGTGAGTAGTACTGCTCGGCAAAAGTCTGGCGGTTCCCAGTGAGAGACCTGGCACAGCACTGTCCCTGCAAGTATTGGATCCATAGCAAGAACAGGACTGGGTCAGAGCAGCATCCCATTGTCATCTCAAAAATCATTCTGGGAGTGGCAGGGTGGTGGAGAGAGACTGAGGAGCTCTCCCCAGTATGTTTGTGGTACTTTCTTACTGGGAACCCAGATCCGGGCACAGTGCTGAGCAGCTGTGAAGTGTCACTTCCCTCCAGCTGCTGGCAATATTTTGCCTAGTGCAGCCCTGAGTACCACTCTCTGTTTTGTGGCAAGGTTGTCTTGCTGGCCTATGTTCACCTTCATGTCCTCCAGGACCCCCAGGGCTTTTTCTGCCAAGCTGCTTTACAGCAGTTTTACCAAGTTGATTTTGGACATAAGTATGTGTGAATATTTTCCTGCCACAGGCAGTCAGTCTCACCCTCTTTCTGCAGGTCTCCCTGTACCACTGCTGTGATGTTTAGAAGGTTGTGTTTTCTCCAGCCAAAGCAGTGGTCCAAGTGGAAAGGGTCTCTCTTGTTAGGGGACAGGGAGAAAGAAGCTGTACCTTGGCAACAGAGTCCAGAGACAGTTTCCACAGAGGAGAAGGTAATGGCCTGGGATTATTTACAATATAAAATGTTTTATCGATAGTCAGCAATATTGCCATAATATGGGGAAAAACAAACATACAAATTAAAAAATCACCCAAAGAAAGCAGAGGTATAAGAAGTGCAGATAAAAGAGAAACAAAGTGAGCAAAAGTAGTTCTTCAATGGCTCTTGCTGTGCATTTTTCAACCTCTAAATTATGAAACTGCTCTCTCCTTCTAAATACTAGTGAGAAACATGTTCTGCAGGTGAACCGACATTGTCACCTGGACAAAAAAAACATTAGATAGATCCTTTGATATGTGGATCTATTACCAAATTTAATTGTTTTGAGACAGAATATCATATGAATTAGGAAACTCACATCCTGATCCTTCTTTTTCAGAGGTGTAGTAATTTTACAGATGAGAATTAAGAATACTTTTTCCAACTACTCCACCTCCATTGCAAAAGCAGAATCACTGGCACGTAAATCTTGTCTATTCTAAAGACATGCACTACTGCTTCAAAAGGAATAGACAGATACAGGCAGAGGGTGCTAAAATTCAACAACTCCTTTTAGTAAAGCAAAAGACCCAACAGCCAAAAAGAATTCTGATATTCCAATACACGCCCCAGGAGCAGTCATATGCAAAAATGCTGCTCCTGAGCTGGGGAGAGGTACCCTCATGGCTGTGGGCAGCTCTGGGCCAGAATTAGCAGAGCTATTTCACCAAGGTGTAACCAGCCATCACTTGCCCAGTCCCATCCTCAACACTGCTACTGCTCTCTGCTTCACTGATGGACAGTACCTGAGTGTTTCAGAGCCCCTTGAAAGTCCTCAGTGGGCCAGGAAGAGAGAGAAAAGGTGTCTTGAGAAAAGGTGCAGAGCTCTTTGTCTGCCCCTTCCCCGTGTACAGGCCACCAAAAAGAGTAGAAGAGTGGAGGGAGTGACCAGCCACCCACCATCAAGCTCCTTGGTGAGGAGCTGGGCCACCACAATGATGTGAGTGTTCCACCTGTCTCCACTTTGCCACCAGATGATTCCTCAGCTCAACTTCGGGTGTACGGCTTCTCATGTATCACTTTTTCCCCTTTTTTTCCATCTGCTGTGGGCCTTTCTTTCCTCTTGAAAATTAGAGGCAGGAGCAATGGCCACAGGACAGACTTTGACAGTCAAACGTCAACGTACATAAATCCTCGATGACAACACCAATATATTACATTTCCTAATAAACTTTCAAAGACTCGATCCTTAAATTATTATCACTCTGCATCAGTTAGTTCATATATCCAGTAACTAGTGCCCTGTACACATGTAAAAATTGGATTGTTTTTTTTTCCCTCCAATATGGTTGGAAAGATATGCTGGTGCGAAAATATGGACGCATATTGATTTTTTCAGAGGTCACAAACAAATCTATTAGACTGCTCTCAGTATTCTTTACTTCTGAAATAATCTTCCACTTTTTTTACAGCAAGGCTGCTACTTTTGCTGCTGAACAGTGTCTGTACTACAATGCTTGTTGTAATTACAAGATGTTGAAAAATAAATGACAGCTGTATCAGGAGATCAGCAAACTGCTCTTCTAACAGCTTCTGTGGCGTTTCCATCGATGTACCAAATTTTGACAGAAATATCTCACATATCATCCTGGTTAAAGAAGCAAGATTCTGATGGCAGTTTATTTACAGAACAAGAGTGTGAGGGGCACTAACTTCCTTCTGAGCTTGGAATATCAAGATCAAAGTACAGACCTTTCTTTTTGGAAACCTTGACAGAATATTATTCATGTCCTAATATTGATCCTGTAGCTCTAGGCCTAGAGCATTTTTATTTAAAGGAAAGCTTCATTTTTAAATAAACATGAACCTAATAACTTATTTGTCATTCTCTTTTGCCCTCTTCATGGTTCTCTGGAGACAAAACTCCAACAGTTTTTTTTAAGTACGCATTTTAGTTTAGATTGACAGAGGATGTTACGTCAAACCCATGAGGACTGATAGCTCATTGGTTGTTTTATTTCATGGAAAAATAAATTCATTTTTGTTATGAGAAGTGTCTAGTCTTGACTTAGCTACTCTGTAAATATTTCTTCTCAGTTACAAGCAATCATCAGGGTTGTTCTCACAAACTTATTTTACTATTTTAAAGGCAAACGGATTGGCAGTAACATGTGCCCTTGCCTAGCAGTATTTATTCATCCAGACTGAGGAACTGAGCAAAGTACAAAAAACTCTCTTTCAGCTCATACTCATTGTTTTCTTACTTTGGAAATCATGCTATGCAGCGAAATGAAGTGAGGGTGCTGATGCACCCCTGGATTTGCCCTGGGATTGAGAGGAGACAATCAAAGCTTAAGGGTTCACAAGTTTCTCAGATGTATCAGTGAAGGCCTGCCCACAGATAACTTTGAACCTCAGTGACCTGGAAATGGAAACTCTGCTTAAAGGATAGTAGACATGCATAATTCTCCCTAACTTGACATGCTGCACAGTCTTCTACCATTTAGTTGCTTCAGAGTGAATGGGTTTCTGTCAATCATTTGATATAAATCTGAAGATGCCACTACAGATGTAACAAAGGATTGATGGTAAGATTCACAGACTTGTGTCTACCAACTGCAAACTGAGTGGGGGATTGATCTTTAATATGGCTGAATATTGATATGTTTTATCATAAAACCATAAATCCATATTTTGGATAAACCAAACCAAACCAAACCAAACCAAACCAAACCAAACCAAACACCAAACCAAACCAAACCAAAAACAAAACCAAAAAAACCCCAAACAACACAAACCTAACAAATGAAGAAATAAAAAAACCCAAAACAACCCAAACCCAAAATAAGTAAAGGCAATCAAAGAAAGAGAGGAAGAGAGGGAGATCAAGCTTCGTTTATGAAAGACTCAAACCAGAAGTATTAGTGGCAGCAATGACAGATTTGTGAGATTACAGAAAAAGTCTTATTATCTGAGCTTCTACAAAAACATCTCCCTTTGGGCATTACATTTACATGCATGAGCACTATTTTATTTTCTGAAGCAGAGAGATGTCTAATAAAACATTTTAATAATTTCTAAGAATATGAATCTTGCAACTGATTGACAGTAGAACCTTTTAAATAGCTAGCATTGTAGCATGCCAGTAAAATCAATAGAAAATGTGAATTTTAAAAATACAGGGGTGATTATGAAAATATTTGAACAAGATCCCAGCGTTAAGCAAACTACGGAAAATAAATCTGTTGCAAATATACACACGAAGAAAACTGTTACCGGTTCAACCATTCTTTCCAAGTGTTTTACTTTTCATACAGATACCTTTAAAACATGCATGAGATACAATTATGGGCTATTAATTGCTCGTTTGCAGAACTGTCACTTCTATAGGTCTTGAATGCTGATATTTCACAAAAAACCTTTAGATGAGAAAAGCTGCAGTAGTGCTCTTATATTTTTATCGCCAAACTTAGTACCCTTAATACAATTCATCAAAATGGCAGACACCTCCTAGTTTTCTACATTCTTTTTTACGGTTGTAAGGAAACCAAACAGATCTGAGAAATGACTGATGAGCAGCAGCAGCTTGCACAAATGGGATGACCATAAGATTAGGCACTGAGAGAAGGTGTGATGGAATGTAGCAACAGAATCTTCCCGTTTTCCTTTTCGTCCCCAGACTAAGCAACTCCAGCTCCCTCAGCCACTCCTCATAACACTCCTCTAGACCCTTGACCTGTTTGTTTGTTCTTCTGTGAACAAACTGTGTGTGTGTTTGACAAGTTAAAAACAAGCATGTGTTCTGCATAGAAGCTTTGTGTCAGATCAGTGCCTCATTTTGCATTACTCCTCCCTGTGAAATAGAGGGCCTGTGATTTTCTCAAAAATGATTAAAAAATATTTCTTAGCTTTAAAATAATGAAAATTAAAAAAAAAAACAACCAAATACAAAACAAAACAAAACAAAACAAAACAAAAAGCAACCAAACAAAACAAACCACTGCTTTATTATAGCAAAATCTTCAATTTGTGAAGTCTGATACAACATTTTGAAGTAGACACAGAGAAATTATACCACAAAATGGCTGTGATTCTAGTACAGATATCTGGTTTTTTGTTTATTTCCTTCAGTTAGCAAACTCTTAGGTCACATAGTTTGCTAAAGTTAGGATTCAGTTTGGTTCTCAATAAAATAAGTTTTGCTCCACAGTTGTTTGTGATTCACCAACAAATAATTTTCAAGTGTTTATTCTTGACATACTTACATAGAAATCGGCACAATGTATGTAGTTCATTGACATAGGTTATGAGAGACAAAGACTTTTCTGCTTGACAATGTGTTAGAAACAGCCCCAAAATGCAAGTGGCTGGTATGAGAAGGGAAAGCCTTATTCCCTTTTCATATCTGTATGTGCCTCATTCTTTTTGGCTTTCTCTGTACATCAGAGCAGCCTGTTAATAATCAGCTTTCTTTTCCTCCCACACAATGCAATGTTGTAGGTTAAGCCACTGGACTTGCCACAGAAATGTCTGATTGATGTCTCTTGAAGTCAAATGCCTTCTTCTCACATCATAACCAAGCACAAAACAGAAAAATGAAAAAACAGAATTCAGTGCATTTCTTCTTCATAATGATTCTTATTCATATCTATTTCTGAGGTACCTCTTTTCACTTTGAAGAGTTTGGCTACTGCAAAACTAAGTGCTCTGTCAGTTACCACATAGTTGTGATTCTGTATTGCCTGGAAAAAATTACCATGTTCATAGAATCCTAGAATCAGAGACTGGTTCGAGTTGGGAGAGACTTATAAAGATCATCTAGTTCCAACCCTCGCTCCATGGGCAAGGACTCCTTCCAAAACACCAAGTCATTCATATGCCCACTCAACCTGGGCCTGAACACTTCCAGGGATGAGCCATCCACAGCTTCTCTGGGCAAACTCTTCCTCTGCCTCACCACCCTCACAGTAAAGAATTTCTTCCTAATATCTAATCGAAACCTACTCTCTTTCAGTTTAAAGCCATTCCCCCATGTCCTATCACTACATGCCCTTGTGAAATACCTCTCTCTAGTCTCAGACTGTTTTCACCAATCAGGAAGAAAGACATAATTTTCTTTTCATATTTCCCTAGAGAGTAACTATTGCACGTGATGTAATATTTCTACTATTGCTCATGATATAACATTTGCTCCAAAATACATTTTCAATTTCAAAGACCATCATACAGATGCAATGGATTGGTAGGTTTACATATCTACCAAGTGGCAACCTTACTTCACTATTTTCCCATACAGAAAGCTTTGTATATTTATACAAATACACACAGAGTTGTACAAACAGATACAAGCATAGTATGCATATTAATTAGAAATATTCTGTACAATTGGAGGGAAAAACAATGAAGACATCATAGACTAGGGCAGCTTCAATTATCAGTTCACAAAACGTGAAAAGTGCAGCCCTATCACCTAGCTGAGCAGGGTCTTAAAGATCCCAAGGGTCAGGTTTGTTCACTGGATGGTTTCTAAGGTTTAGATTGTATTTGGCATTTTAGCAATCAGAAATTGATCCCTAACACTCTTTCCAGCATGTTTTGGACCGGAAGGCTCAAGCAGCTGCAAGTAATAGAGATGTATTGGCAGACCTACTTGGGAAAGTCTGTATAGCCTCTTTCTTCCCTGTACCTGGCCCAGCTAAGGCTATTACTGCCTATTGATTCCTTTCATAAGCAGTACATTTTATCAAAATCATCCCCACACATGAAATTGGTACAACACATGAGGAACACTTATTGTGCAGTCTATTATTGTCCTTGCTCAGTGAACCATCAAGAATGAAGTAAATCACTGAAGCAAAGCAAGTTGAACTACAAAGTCCTGAAATTAGTAAAAAAAAAATGGAAGTATGTTTAGGCTAAGGGATTTTTCTTTAACTTTTCTAAAAATTCTCTCTTTTGTGATGCCTCTAATAAGAAATAATTTTTCCACATTTTCCTTGCTTTTGCCTTATCTTCATATTTTAACTTCCTCATTGCTCGTATATTGAAGACTCTCTCCAAATCTTAATACAGGGTGTCTGCTCTGTTTTGATTCATGCAGTGCTGCAGAACAGATTCTCTTGATTATCAAGAAGAGGTGGGATGGGCCAGGGCTTGGCTGTGCCCACTTTATGGAGTTGGCTCCCATGGCAGTGTGGAGGCTGGAGGCTCCAGGAGGAAGAGGAGTCTCTCCATGAGGTTTGCCAGGCCCAGGCACTAGCAGTCAGGGCTGTCCCACTGCCCCAGGCAGCATCAGGGCGTCTGGGGAGTATGGGCAGCCCCATTTCTGGGAATTGTGCACCTTCATGGGAATGGGGAAAGACCAAAGCCAGGATCAGACATGGGTCTGCTGCTGTGGCAGAGCAAAGCAATGGCTGTGACATGGCAGGGGTGGGATTTCAGGAGGACACTGTGCATAGAAGCTCCAGCTTGAAAGCATGTCGCACAGTTGCAGAAGTAGCCTCTTTGAGGGTCACTAGCAGAGATATTTGGGAAAGTTAGTCAAACACCTTCCATTTCATTCTTTCAAGAAAGAAAACAACACTCTCTCTAGCTTGATGCTGAACCCAAACAGCTGTACCCTGGAAAGGAGGGGACTCAGGGGCATGACCCACATTTCTAGCATAATTAAACCATCATGTTTTTACAAGTAGGCTGACCACACGGCAGCTGAAATAAGAAATTCCACGTGATCAAATGAGTTTAAGATAACTGCAGCCTCTAATGACAGCTTTAAAAAAGAAAACTCTCCAAAGCAGTAAAAGCTTAAATAATATATGAACTCCACAGCATCAAATATGTAAATATATAAAACTCTATTTAGCACTCACCATGATCTAATTTAGTACCATTTACCATAAGCCTGATAAACAAGGTCAAAAGTAATTTACAAAGCACTCGACTGCGAACTGCAAACCATGTTTATGGCTGGAAAGGTGAAGGAAACTTCCTGAGGTATTAGATGTGGCTGACAGATCAGAAAAGGATCCCATGTGAAATGAGATAAACAGAAATAATCTCCGGCATGCTGAAAGAAATGTTTAGAGAAGGCAGTAGGTGTGCTTGCTACACTTTGAACAAGGATGAGAAAGGCAGAAGGATTTTTCTAAGCAGACACCTACTTTCTCACTTTCAGTGCTCAAAACAATGTGTGGGTGCCAGGAATCTCTTATGCATTGTAAACAGGAGAAAGGTACTTATATTACTAGCAAAAAGCTCTGAGGCAGAGTTTAAATCCAGCGTCCCAAAGGCTGTAAGTGTAAAAGAGTAGGACAGAAAGAGTGAGTGTCACAAAGAGAAGCATGCTGGAAAAAAATCTGAATTTTTGAGTATTTTGTCCAAGAAGGGACGGGTAGTTTTATATATGCAATCTGGGGATGCTACAGATGAACTCAAAAAACTGAAGCTGAACACGGGGCAAAAAGGCCATGCAGAACATTGTAAAAAAACCCTCCATCAGTAACATCATGAAAGAAAAAGGGAAAAATCATCCTCTGGGTGGCAATCTGAATCAAAAGCAATCAGGAAATGCAAGCACTTGTCAATCAGTAAAGTGCGGTTGAACTGTGAAAAAGAACTTTTGGCAGGTAAGTGCTTCAGCCTCATCTACAAGGACTTACTAACCTCACATCAAGCCCTTCCACACTTCCTCAATGCTGAGCATCATTCTCCACTACAAATAAAGCATGTCTCTTTGTGGGTCAGAATGGCAGAATGGGAATCTGAATGATTTGTGACGCTGAAACAAAGAGCACTTTATCCTAGACACTGGTGGAAATACTGTTCAAGTAATCACGGTTTGTTACAAGAAAAATCAGGTGAGATGACATTGATCAGACTTAAATGTAAGCTTTTCAAAGTTAGATGCCTATTGTTAGTGACTTACTGGAGGTGTCTTCACAGGTGATATAGAAAAGCAGGCATCTCCAGAGAGTGATTCTTTTACCTTCTTTAGACACCGACATTAGAGCGGATTTATCACTCTCTGATAATGCCAGTTCCTCTCCACTGACTCTAGAAAGAAACTGTGTGATGATTGTAGACTAAAATGAATGACTTTTAGATGCTCTAAACTTAGTGAGATGAATCATTCATTAGATTAACAAATTAAAAGAATGGGAATTTTGTCCTGCCCCTCTGCACATAAAGTGAGTCAAGACTTTTCTTTTTCTACTTGTCCTTCCAAAGCTTTCTTCTTACTTTTCTTTGGGAAAGGGGTGGGGGTGAGGGCAGAGGAAGGATGGGAATTCCATTTCTTCCATGAATTTAAGATACTTTACATGTGACAGCAATGTTGTTACTAACAATATTGCTCTTTCAAGGATCATCTTTTGTTCTGCTTGCATAATTTAATGGTGGTACAGAAAGATTGCCTAGATGTTTAAATGCATATATTTCTGTATTTTTCTGCAAGTTACCTGTAGTAGTGTTTCTAGTTGGATTATCAATTTAGGGCAAATCTGACAATGGTTTTCTCTTTTATTTATATAGCTAAACAAAGAAAGAAAGCAAGCTAGAATTCAGTTCCCTGCTGCAAGACAGATTGGCCCTGACTCATATATACAGTGTTAATACAGAACCTTATCAAGAGCAGATCTGTATAGCAGCGAGATCTAGCTGGAGCAATGCAAACCAGAGCCTTGGGAGAGCTAATATTTAACTAATCAGTGATCCAGTACTAGAACTTATTCCCAGAAGCTTCTTTTAATTACAATTATAGACCTGAAGTTCCTACTGGTTTTATGAAAGGAAACATCTGTTGCAGGAGAGACCTAAATAAGTGCTTTTAGTGACAGAAAACTTCTACTACAAACTTTAAAAGCAGGACAGTGACAGGATATATGCCTTCAAATATTCTGTCTCTCATAGTAACACTTGGTTTATTTGATGACTGATCATATTTTCTGCACACATCTTCGGCTTATTTGGTTTATTAGCCTTTCTCAGATTCAGTGAAAGACTAATAAAAAATAAACATGCTCTGATAATAATGTGGTGTAACTTTATTTGCATCTCACATTTTTGCTCACATTGAGATGTATTTTATCTGAATAGCCCCTAAGATTTCAAATGGGACAAACTGTTTTAAAGTACCATAATTTTCATCCACAGATGTCAAAATATTTTTCAAGAGGTAAAATCGTTGTCAATTTGGCTAAACTTTTCACACTGAGAGCTTATGTGACTTTCCCAGAGTCAGTAATACCACCAACAGTGTCAGTGGCCTCTCAGTAAAAGTAAATCCACTGGGAGAAACCCACTGGAGTCCAGATGATCTATTCAGTGAGTGCCTCCTTTACGTTAGAAATGCCAGGAGTGGCCTTCTATGTGTGTGTCTAAGAATGTCATACTCATCTGTGAATGCGTATGAATGCTGTGTAATACGGTAATAAATATTATGCATGCGTAACATTAATTGCCATCTTGGAAGTAATTTCAGATAGACATACATTGAAGCCTTGTTGTGGATCTGAGTCTTCTTTTGTGGGTTTTATTCAAACCCTAAGTGTGTGCTGCATACAGAGGTGGGGTTTTTTTGTAGCTTAATGTGCTACTTTCAGCTAAAGCTTCTCACAAAACAGAGAATCAAACCAGAAATGCCTAGGGAGAGGAACAACAGCCAGAAGGTGAGACAAAGACAGAACATGAGAAGTAATCTCAGCTGGCAGGTCCAGCCAGCCACAACAGAGTGACAGTGTGGAAATTTGTTGAGAGAGATTTTCAGGACACCGCTGTCCACACACAAACCAGGGTACACATTATGCAGTTCATAGCACAGCCTTCTACATTACTCCTACTCTCAAATGCCTGTGCATGGCAGAGATAGTTTGCCCTAACATAATTTGTGGTTCTGTCTAAACAGTAGCCAGACATTTTTATACACTTCAGATTGGCTGAAAGGACTGTGCTTTCAAGCATTTTCAAAATGGTAAATAAATCTAACAATCTAGTTAGAGACATATGTTATCACCATTTGTCGGACATGAACTTCCAAGAATGAGAGGTGAGATGTTTTCACAGAAATATTTTCATTTGTCTTACATTTGACTATATAAAAAGCAAAGGAAAATGAGCGAGGACTAACAGATAGCTGATTTACATAAGTGAATGTTGTACACGTGTTATTGTGCAGAATTCCAGAAAGCTGCTTCTGCACCAAACTGGACTTGGATCTACTTCAGTTTGCAGAGGTTTATGTGCTTATTCTGTTCACTTTGGCCCACCTCCTAAAGGCAGTTTGGGGGCCTAAATTAACTGAAAGAAAGGGAAACTAGATGCACAAATAGCTTTGAGAACCTAGCCTTGTCAAATTATATCCTATGAAAACTCTGAAGTTATAACCATCCTAGAGAACTGAACAGTGTCAGGTAGCATTCCCAGGTACTGAAAGAGTTTATGCTGTTACATTTTTAAGGTAGTTGCTGTCACGATTTTATCTTGTGCCAAATGATTCTTGGCTGCGGCTCATTGGTTTGCATGGAAGTGGAATCATTCCCTCTATTTAGTTTGGATACATGCACCTTGTTCTGTTGTGTAAGAGTTCATTAGTGGGGACATAGGGTCTTTCAAGCCAATTGTCCATAGTGCCAGAAAGTAGTCCTAAACATGTTTCATAGACACAGTCTGAATGGCTCTGGGAGAGGTTAAAAAGCAGAGCTAAAGGCTTAGGTTTGCCTTTTAAATAAAGGAGGAATTTCCTAAGGAATAGAAAATTCAGAGCATCACTAAACAGGAAATCAGGAAAGACAGGAAAGCAAGAAACAGATTGAGAAAAATCATGTGCCCCCCACAGTAAATCTTTTGTGGTCAAATATAAATCCAGTCAAATTTATTATCAGCTTACAGATGCTTGGGTGATAACAGTGAAAGATCACACGCCTTTCAGGAGGGCACTGAAACATGATGATGCATTTTGGCAATGACAGGGTCAGGGGGAGTACCACACAGCACTGTGCGTGGTGAAATCTAACCAGACAAAAATTAGTTGCACTGCTGAATCTGGTCTCTTATTCTGACTATTCTGAGTATAAATATTGTGATAAATCATAGAAAAAAAATCTAATAATAATTCATATTGTCCCCAACAGGAAAAACCTCAAAAAAATAAAAAATACAGGCCATGTTGGTTTGAATTTTTTCCTCCTGGTATTTAAATGTTAGCATAGATTCTATTAAAACCTGTTCTTTACTCTTGAAATACTCTGAATAATATGCACCTTCTGTGAATTTTCTAAAGCTTTTCTGGCATGTTCTCTTGTACTGCTTCGATTATTCGCTGTATGTTGAACATAAAATTAGTTTCGGATGCATGCAATTGTTTTTAGTGAGATTGTTTAAGTGGCTCATCTTTTTCTTTTTTATAACATTGCACATAGACTAAATATATCATATGTTTATTGTTAGATTTACTTATGTTCTTTTGTTTTGTTTTAGTTGGTAGGTTGGGGTTTTTTTCTCATGATAATATTTTTTTTTTTGAGTGTACTACAGAAATAGAGGATAAAATCTTATGTTGTATAGGTTAGAATATTTTCCTTTCTATGTCCTTTGTGCAGGTAGAAATTTCTAGACCAATGAATCTGGGAAATATTGACTGATACTACAACATTCCCCCAATTTTTTTTTTCCTTTTTCTCAGGATTTGAGAAATTAAAGGTGTGATACCACTGAAATTAATACCTGATATTTCATTTATGTTACATCCTTGTATAAGGACAGGTTTTTCCTGTAATAATCCATCAATAAGCATAATTTCACAATAAAAAATTTTACACGGACATTGTGTTTTAAAAACAGGTTTTAAAACTCTTGGAGAAAAAAAAAAAACATAGTAAGAACGTAAAAAAACCAAGCCTTTCTGCTTTTTCATTTGGGAAAGGGCTTGCAAGACAGATCTCTGCCAGAGAAATTCTAGGATCCTCTAAAGGCTGTTTTAAGAAAACACTTTTACCTGTTATGATTTCGAGAGTTCCAAGTATTATTCCAATTTTTCAAAATATCTGTGTGTTTTATTATTAACTTCTTAAGAACATGTTGCCTTACAAAATTGTTTTAATATGTGTTTTTAACTGAAAAACAACCTTTTTAAATTCAAATAGGTTTGCTTGCTTCTACAGTAATATTCTTTCTGTGATTAGAGTGACATTTCCCCAAGACCAATGCATTTCTGGAAAGTTTATTAAATCTTTTTGATAAGGGTTTTTAAACATGAGAGATATCATGGTTTTCCTTCTCCTTCAGTATGCTTTTCTTTTCAGAGATATTCACAGAACATATAGTTTTCTTCAAAAGGATTGCTTTTATTATGATTTAAAAGGAAAGGTCTCTCCCTAGCTATTCATAGTGTTTTAAGACCATTTTGACAGAGTGCATGAAACACTACAACAGGTCAAAGGTTTCCATGATATATCCCTTCTTCCTTGCTCAGGTGGTTAATAAAGCCTATTTGCATGGTAAATATACAGCTAAAATTAGGTTGCACTGTAAACTGACTTGATGACACTTCTGTATCCTGTTCTGCACCCTGTGATTTCTGTTCTTATTTGGCTCCAGTCACTTTATCTTTTATATCTATACCAAACATATTTATGGGGAAGGAGTTCAGCCCTTTGTGGTAACTGGCTTTACAAACTGTTTTCTCTATTTACTGTTGTAGGAATTTATCAGCTGCTCCACCACTTATGTGGTGTTGTCTGCTTGACAAATTTTCCATTGTTTTCTATCTTTTGTCAAGAATATGAAAAAATGAAGGATAGCAATGTTTAAAAAAAAAAAACAAAAAACTTTTATGTCCAATTGCTATTCTCCAGATCCCAGGAAAAGTCATTTAACTTTCTGTGTTTAATGTGGTGATGACCCAGGAGCTTGGTGAGCCTGGCAGCCTTGGCAGGCATTCTTGACAGCTTGTCAAGCCTGAGGCTACTGCATGTTGTCTTTCCTCTCAATAATTAATAATTAATTAGTATCCATGGTTTTTTAATGATGGACTGATTTAAATGTACTGGTTTTTGGGAGGTTGTATTTTTTTTAAACATTCATTTTTTGAAAGCAACAGAGACAAGTAAGAGGAGTGATGTACATGCCTTCAAACAAGTCAAATAAAATCACTGGAGGAATAAAGACCTACCATACACATACATTTGTCTGTGTATATAAGGATGCCTTTGCACAAAATTCATCTAGTCCCCACTGGCCAAACACAAGTGACTAAACACCTTTATGCAAGCCCAGAAAATCAAACACTGCCTGAAGCACCTCATTTATGGATTTACCACACATACAAAGCACAAATCCCAAAGCTGTATTTTTTTTCTGTCTTAATCGGTTGATATGTTCTGCGGAAATGTAGGAAAACTGCGTCCCTAATTTTCGAAGACACTACAAGGAGCCACAGAACAGACAAGGGAGAAGACAAGGATGCTATTGTTAATTTAAGTGAATCAAGTTTTCTTCTGTTATACTTCATTTCCATTTATATTATATATTACATAGTATACATTGCATATCATATTTTACACATTATACACTGTATACTTTACATTGTGTATTGTATATTATCTCTGTTTCTGCTTTGTATGATTTCCCCCCATTCCACCTTTTGTTCTCTTGCAGAGGCCCAAGTTCAGTGAAAACTCCTGATGTTGCTGAACTGGAGGAAGAAGTCCACAATTGCCCTTTGAACTGTGATCTCCAGCCTTAAACTGAACATCCATGTTCCACACCCAGTGCCTAAGGAACACCTTTCAGAACAAGAGGCGAGTCCAAATATTCCCAACAGGGTTGGAGTCCTTTGCTTTTTAAATATTAGATGCTTTGTTACCAAAATCTGTCTCCCTATACTCAGGACTCAGAAACTGATCCTACATAAGGGTATCTGGATAAGACGCAATGCTTACTTGGTTTCCAGGAACCCTTTATGCACAGAGAAACAAGCTCTTCTGGAGTGGTGTTGTTCTCTCGTATGTAGGTGATAAAATACCAACAGAGAAGTGATTTCACACTATGCATGACAGCTCCATACCCAGCTGCAGTCCTCGTTATGCTAAGCCTCCCTGAGTGAAATTATATTTAGCCTAGTAAATGTAACTGTGTTTCTACTGTTCTCTAAGAAAAAATAAAAATCATCAGTATTCATCCGTATATTTATTAACTTTTAGATGCCAGTACTTTTTTTGTAATCACTTAACATTTGTGAAAGTTCTGTTTAACTGATATTAATAAATAGCTCTATACATACTCATCATCTTCCACGCCTTCAGACTTGACAGCAGTGTCATCAATATCCACCTGGGTGTATAATGAAGGGTGATCCAACAACAAACAAAGGCATTTCCACATACTTACAGTCTGTAACTCGAGAATAACAGTATTAAACATAAGGGAATACTCTAACAGAAAAGTTCAGCATGGGAGTAGAAGTATTGTCTTTTAAGTTCTTTTCGATTCTTCTCTTACTATTGCCAGGTGGTAAACATCATGAGATTATGATGGTGTGGAAGTTGTGATCTCTTAGTTCTTGGGAGAGGCATCCCACAAGAAGGAAAATACATCAACACAAAAGTATTATCTGTATTTTCTGTTTAACTGAATTCAGTTGCTGGATATGAATTCCATCCGGGGACAAACAATCAGTTGATGGATTGAGATTTCTGAGGCAAATTAATTACTGGTAGGACCAGTTTAAGTTGTTTGCCACTGCATGTGGAAATAAATCTCAAGATCTATTTGAACTCCAGTGTTCGTCATATAAGGATTTAAGGTGTCAGTTTCCAATACCTTCCTACTGACACTATTTGGTGAAATGATGGTACAGCAGCAAGGATCAGAGATACCATTTTCTGACAAAAAGATGGGAAGAGGTCTTGACAGTTTGACTGCCTTATTTCTGTCCAAAGTCAGTAGCAACTGTGCCAGTGTTGTTCTGGACAGCTGCTTTTATCAAACTGTACACAAAACTTCCAGTGATGTGGATCAGACACTGACTCTAGATGATCTATTTGACTGCTTCACTATTCTTACTGCTAGGAGAGATTTCTGTTTATGAGTGTGCAACCTAAATCTGCCTTTCATATAATTCCTTAAGTTGATGTCACAGTAGTGTAAGTAAATAGATCAAAACATCTCAGAGAAAATGCTTTCCTACACCTTTAGCCAATTTTATCTAGAACTCCTTGAAAAATTGTGGGATATTATTTCTAAAATTTTAATGCCTGCATTTGTACATGTGCTGGAAGCTGTAATACATGGATTATGTAACTGCTGACATGATGACCTTTTACAGATCCTATGTATTATACTGTATGCATATATCCATTTCAGTGCATAATAATAATAAAACATACACAGTTTTTATAGCCCAAGGGGTAAGTAGTATCTGGCATATTAATTAATTGAATAGTAATCCAGGAGGAAATGTATTCCAGTGGAGGCAGTGGAACACTCCCTTTCCAATTGATCGTATTTAGTTAAGAGGATTGGCAGTAGTTTGTAATTCACTCAGGTGCTGCTTTGGGCAGGGTCTGTGTTACTTAATCTAATAGCTCTTTTTCAGCTTTGATGTTGATAAAGGCCCCTGAAACTCATCTTCCTTAATTGTATTATAATAGAAAGAGTGCCCTAGGGACAATAACAAGGAACAAACCCCAAAAGACTGAATTCATTTGCTACAATTGGAATGTGTTAGGCTGTGTGATAAAAGCTCATCTGTACACCCACTGATAGAGACAATAGCAGGTGGCGACTTAAAAAATACCCTTCCAGGTTACTCTGAGGTCCATTACAGGAGCCATCAGCCTTTCAAAAAACCCACATTTCTACGTAGGATCACAGCGGTTCGATGGCAGATGTGGGCAATCCAAATTAAAGACTCCGAGGAACAGATATTATGTCTGGGCTTTCCCCAGGCCTACCTCAGGAGAGCCTCAAACCCGGTGTCCAGAGATGAAATCCATCAAGGTGTGTGAACAGAGCACCTTTTTGACTGGAGAGTTAGTGCTGAGAGGTATGGGACATGTTCTGGGATACAGGAGAAGAGCATTTTGGGATGTCACAGGACATCTTATGGGATGTTTAGAGAAGAAGACAAAGGCAGAAAAGGGGTGGATCTAGCTAATCTGAGGACCAGTAAACATTGGAAAATAGAGGGATGAGTGGACAGAAATGTTTTGTCATATGCAAACAGTTTGGAGGTCAGTAAACTTGTCTTCTAGGGACCAGTACAGTCTGCCTTATCTTCTTATTAAGCTCCATGTCTAAATCATTTCCTGGGTTAGGGACTTTCTATTTGATGCACATGTGTGGATGAGTTGTGAGTGCCAGCACCTGGAGTAGGCCGTCATGTCACGTGGTCCCATGAATGCCGTAACTGGAGCAAGTATGCATGAGTGCTAGGATAGTGGGTTGAATCTGGCCAGCAGCTGAACTTCCACCCTATCACCTCTCACTCTCCTCTCCCACAAGATGGGGAGAAAGTGAAAGGAAGATGAAAAGACTTGTGGACTGAGATAATGAAAATTTAACAAGGAAGTCAAAAGATGTGTGTGCAACCAAAACTAGAGGAATTAATTCACTGCTTCCCATCAGCAGACATGTGTCCAGCCACTTCCTGGAAAGCAGGGCCTCAGAATTCCTAATGGTTACTTGAGAAGTGAAAGGCACTCTCTTTTTCTTTTTTTGTGCTCTTTATTGCTGAACATGTCATATGGTACGGAGTATCTGTATGATCAGTTTGGGCCAGCAGTCCTAGTATTGTCCATATTTAATATTTAACATTTTTTGTGTCTCTGTAACCTGTAGAAATCTACTTCTGTTTTTAAATATAGGTCTGGTCATTCAGAATTAATACAAGGTAAAGTGGGAATAGAGTTCTCATAGAAGACACTGGCCCTAAATGTCCTCAGACTAATAATTTGTAGAAAAGCAAGAATGGAGAACATCTGATTCCTCATTTGGAATTTCCACCTCTCCTCTTCTGAATATATGACTGCTGACTTCAGTAGAAAGGTGAAGGAAAGAAGAGAGTTCTGCTCTACCATTCTGAAACCTGAGGGGTTCCCATACTCTTCACTTTGCTAAAACAAAATTTCACCGGTTGGCATAGTGTGTCTATAATTAATGTACAAATGAGACAAAACAAAAGTCTCATTAGAAAGGTGAAAGAGCCTGTCTTTAAAACAAAACAACAAAACAAAACAAAACAAAACAACCCAAACCAAAACAAAAAAGACACGAGGCTTTGGTGACAAGAGTGAGCCAGCACCTGGCAGATCAGTTAGTGTGTCAGTAGCCACAAACTAGCAGGTGCAATATTAATAAAAGGCAGAAGAAGACCCAGAGCTCTGTGTGTCATACCATCAGTTCTCTGGATTGTGCTGGGTATTGATCATAAATAAATAATCGTTCCATTCTGCTGTTGATTAAAATGTTAGTAAAAATACAAAGTTACAGGAGCAGAATCTAAAACCATACCATGGCTATGAAGAATCTATAAAAGGGGTCAAAACATTTTTCCTCCTGCTTAGTCCTTCTTAGATTAATACAACCTTCCTGTCACATGGATTTTCAAAAGGGTAACATGTCTGAAAGATGGTATTTTAAGTTTCCATCTGCAAGTGACAAATCATTTTTCTTGAGCATTTGTATTATATTGTACATACATTTGTTTTCACTTTCTGTGGTGTAAGAGCAAACACGCACAGCAAAGTTTATATAAATCATATATAAGCTTACTTATATAAAAATTTAAAGGCAGTAAAAATCACTTTCTTTCTCAGTACTGAGTCTCTGGACCAGATTTAGTGAGCACTTCGTTTTCTTTTGCAACTAACAAAAAATTAAAAAGGTAGAGAAGATATTTTAGTTGTACTGAAGTACTTTCTACTTGTTCTCTCTCAAGGCTCAGAATATCCTCTCTACAATGTAAGTTCCTACGGCCTTTATTTCAATGAGCAAATGGCAGATTGATCCTCTTAAACTCTGTTCAGAGGCTTTACATGAAACTGTGGAACATTATACTGAAATCAGCTGGCAGTTATGTGAGGTGACAACATCCAGATGAGAGGTGGCAATAAGTAGATGGTAGGCAGTGACATCTTAAAACGACAGCCCTTTCTGAAATACCACCAGAATAGTGGCTCACATTGCTGTCTTTCAGCATGATTTATTAGCTTTCGTTTGGACAAGCACCTTCATGGTTAAAGAAGTTTTGGATGAAAACTAACTTGTGCCTGCTCACTTGGCACGTGTCTCTCTTTCAGTGTTGTTTATCACAACGTAAATATTAGCTATTGCAACAACTATATTCAAAATTGCTGAGTCATTGTTACTTCACACTGAGGATATTTCTAATTTGTTATGGAAAAAAATATTCCTAATATAGTAAGTAAATACATGAACTTAAATAAAAGAAGCAAAGAAAGAAATTTGTAAAGAAATTCGTAAAAAAATTGCTTTTATTGTGAAATAAATGAAATAGGAAATTAAATGGGAAAAAAAAAAATTCTCTGGATAAGTATTAATTACTTAAAGAGCCTATAACCAGAGTATCTGAGTGCTCATTTAATAAGGGAACAATAAAAAAGAAAATAATACGAATTCACACTGTATTAAATATACAAACTGAAATGCATTCATCTTGACATGATATGGGGAACCCAGATCTTTTCCCAGTCAGAAATGAAAGGAATTTTTGTATTGTTTTGACTGAGGCAAAAGAAAACAAAAAAATCAAAACCCCCCTAAATCTTCCCGGAATAGAGTAAAAGGTTTATACTTTCCTGGAAAAAAAAACCATCAATTTGAAGCTTTTTTGGGGAAGGAGTGGTTGTGTTTGCTTTTCTGAAACTTTTCAAGAACATGATACATCACCCAAACCATGAAAAATTAAAGGATGCTGTAGAAGGGAATATTATAATTTATTTCCTTTAAAAAATTTTATTTTCTCTGAATCCAGCGGTGTTAGAAAGGGGAAACAGATGTTGCATTGCAATGCCTCTCGATCTCACTTTTCTGTTCTTCTCTGTACACGTGTTAACATTGCAGCTACATCTCACCTCTCTAAGACTTTGAGCACTTCCCTCTGATTTCAGTACTCCTCAGCTGCTTCAAACCGAAATGCCAAAGCTGTGGCTGGAGTTTGACGTGATGAACAGTTGCTGTGGTCTAAGCCACAGGTTGCTTTGTCACATGCGGTAGTAGAGTGTATTTCTGGTACACGGTTACCCATTTTCTCCTTTGCCAAATGGGATAGCTGGGATTTGAGATCCACCTAGCAGCAATCAATGAATTGCAAAACAGTGACTGCAGCTTGCTGGGTGAGAGATAAAAGGAGCTTGGCTGTGAGCACAGGAAGGAAAGGGAACAGTTACAAGCAGCCTTCAAGGAAATTGAGCTTTAAAAACAAGAAAACACTAAATGAACCACATAACGACCCGGGGAAAGAGGAAGCAAAAAATCACAGAATAAATGGATACAACAAAGAAGGAGCATTTTAGATTTTTGTATTTATTTATGTACATGTGGTTTTTTTAGCGTCTCTGAAAGGTCTCAGTAGGACATGGAAAGAGATAAGATAAGCTGGGATTCAGCTGAAATATTAACTGGAATTTAGAGAAAGCACTAAGAGAAACATATTGTAAGATATCATTGATTGTTCCTACATTTCTTTATGGCTTTATTAGATTTTGAATTTGTACATTTTACAGTAGGGGAGATGACAATTTTTTTCATGTCTTTTAGGAAAAGAGGAATTCTTCTCCTGTAAGTGTTGACATCACAGGTTATATATCTTGACGATGCTACAAAAAAGAAAAAAGAATGAGAAAAAAACCTAATAACACGCCTTTAGCAGAAATCTTTAAAATCAAAGTAGGCTTGAGACAATCACAATGACTAACAAATTCACATGAAAGCCACCAAATTTGCATTCGTTTACAGCCTTTCTCCCCTACTACAGCCATTTTAAACTTAAAACATGTAGCTTTTGTTATGAATGCATTCTTCTTATCCCATAATCTATTTTTGATAATAAGAGTTTTTTAAGCTTCCTAATATTTCCATCATAAAATTAATTAATTGGGCTTTCGTGATATATATCCTTAATTCAAAGCTTTATTTCTTGAACAACATACTGAATTTACTCTAGAAGACATTATTTGTATGTCTTGAAGAGACTCTATCTTACAAAACAATTTTAATATTAATTTACTTAAAACTTCGTCATTGTGTTGGGGTTTTTTTGTGCTTGAAGCAGTGATGTGAACTATCAAATAAAAGACATTACCAACAGTGAAATCAAATGTGTAAAACTGTGGGTCTTTTTTATTGGAAAAGCTCTATACTATGTCTCTATGACTGTCATTCTCACAGTCCTTTCAGCAAATCCATAAAGCAGGGGGCAGAAATTCTGCTATGACAAAAAATATGTTCTACAAAAATTGCAATTAATTGTATGTCATGGTTGATCAGATGCATTAATTAACATAACCAACCCCCCAAATCGAGGGAATATTTTCACATCAGCATAGAAGACATAAGGCAAAATTCCTCTTTCTAATTTTTCTGAATCATATTGAGATTATTCAGCATTAAATATAGTGTAAAAAAAAAAATCCAAACTATAAGGAAGCACATTATCCTTGCTGATAAAGAAAATAAGAAATTTGATCATATAAATAGGAAAAAGGAATCATTTTATGAGAATGATTTTTAAACTATCTCGGAAATCAGCCCACATTAAGTCATGCTCAGATCTGGCCATTTCTCTATAAACATGATTTCTGCAGGGAATAAAAAAGAGAAAAGAAACTTAGAGCATTATTTTAGTCAAGTGACTGCATTAATGGTAACACGCATCTCAAGCATGAACATTTTGAGTCATAGAATTTGCCTAAGTGTCATTGTAGTTGGCGGAGATTTAATTTGTGTAACAAATTAGTTCTGAAGACTTGATTGTGTCCTCTCAACATGGGCATGCAGTGCTATTTCAGGTGACCTGTGACATCCTATCCAGTGTCCAGCTGAGGCACTGGGACTTAAGCCTTCTGTATATTTTATGTCTACTCTGACAGCTATTATGACAGATCAAGTCTGGGACAGCCTAGGGTAGTCAAATACCACTACACAAGTCATTTTATCTGTAGGTACCTATTATCTTGATCCAAATATCGCTCTAAGACTTCAGTATTCAGGAGAAATCCTAAAAATTGTGACCGTATTGATGGATAATATGGCAACATGCCTCGTATGTATATGTGTCTTACAGATATGCCACTTCTCTGAGCTGGGGGGAGGGAGTAGGCATACACCCTTTGAGCATGTTACTTAAAATTATAGATAAACATTTTTAAAAATACTGCTTAAAAAAGAAGCCCACCTATTATGTTTTCACTAATTTACCATTCTGAAAATATTTGTAGCTGATTTACAAATTTCACACAGATGTGCAAACAAAGCTGTAACCCTATATACACATAGGTACTTTTTTTATTCTCCTGTGCTTCCTCACCTCCTACTCACATTCACAACAGAATAACAGCCTATTAATAAAAAAGACTAGTAGAAGTCTAGCAACTAAATTCCTATTTCTCAATATTTTTGCAATCAGTAATGTATTGAACTCATTCCCTAGCACCTATAGGGAAAGCAACCCAATGTTTGAAATACTTTTTTTCCTCAGCTGGAAAAAGTTCAACACATGTTGCATAGATCCCTTTGGAAAACAGGATTCTAGCTGATATCTAGAAAAGATTCCCCAATAATTAAATTATTAAATTGTCCATCATTAGGTGTGCTCAGCTGATGATGCCAGCGGGGATGTAATTTTAGTTGCTGGTAGGTAGCAAATAGTACAAGACATTTGCCTACAAGTAAGTCCTGGGAGGCAAATCGTGCTTGGACAGATGAACAATACTGGGAGAAAAATGTGAAAATGTTTCTAAAGGGCAAGGCAAACTCAACACTCCACTGTTAGAAATGTTCTCTATGCCACGTTTGCAACCAGCTATCAAATTACTAGGAACTGAGGGAACCTTTGAAATAACATAAAAGGGACAGGTGAGTTCTATCTAAAGAAAATAAAATTCAAACATAAAATAAAGTTTATGAGGAAGTTTTAAACTTAAGACTGAGGAAAATCCAATAGGTATACAAGGATGAAGTAATAAAACCTCTGCAGTATCACAAACCCTGACAGAAGTCAATAACATTGAGGAAGGTAATAGCAATGTGAGCAATCTCCATAAATAAGACTCTATTGAAACAAAGGACATAAAATAATTGATAACCAGAACAGCGCCAAATATATAAGAGATTCCATATGAAATACACAAATGTAAAGAATTTGGTAGCCAAGATCAAAGTCCCATCTTTAAATAAGAGTATTGTGATATTAGGGATTGAAGAATATGATGGAAGTCAGATAACCAGAGCAGACTGTATCTTGGATGTTAGTAGACAATTTACATTAGGAATGGCAGAAGCTGTATGGAAAAGTGGCACTGCATGTTAAAAGAAAGCTTAGATTAAAATACGGAAATATACCGAGCAAAATAAACACTGACAAGGAACGTAAGATTTATTTGTAGCAAAATACTGTGCCCAAAAAGAATAGTATAGCAGTAAGGCTGTACTACCAACATCTTGGAACACTTAGATGTGAAATACTGGGGAAAAATATTTTTGCAGGCGTAAGTAATTACTTTTACATCTATTTCATTTCCTTAACGAAGTCAAATAACATATGCTTTCTGTTATCAGATTATTTTCTCTATGTAGAATTCCAGGAAGATTTCTGGAAAGATTCTCTGAAAAGTCACTACAGTGTTGCATAGTAACAAAAGGAAGTTGCACAGATGGATTAATAACTGCATAAGAAAAAAAGGCAACGAAGGACTAGTTATAACATCTAGTCTGCTGGATTCAAGTTTAGGAGAATAAACAATGAAATTTCAGAGTCATTTCCTTAAAGAGTTCTGCTGGTCAATGTCTGCAGCTGATGAAGAGTTAGGTGATAAAACTTACTGATGATGTGTGATTACTGAGAGAATTGCAGAAGGGCCTTGCACTTCTAAGTGTCTGCTAAATATAACGGCAGATGAAATTTGGTGCTGAGATGAGAAAAGTACACATGAAGAACACCAGAAATTTAATGTCTACAATTATTTGAAGACATTTCATATCACTTTATTAAAAAAAAACCCAAAAAAAACACAAAAAAACCTCAACCCAAAACATATCAGCTTGAAGCTGAGCGATGATTAAAAATACAATTAGAATCATTAGCAAAGGAACAAAACAGAAGTCATAATTACCTCACTGCATAAATCTAAGTGGATTCGCATTTTGTCTACCAATTATAAGAGTTTCTTGCCTCGAAAAAATGATATAGAAGAACAAAAATAATGTAGGGAGAAAACACAAGATGTTCATAATTACAGAAGGATGTGAAGAAGGATTGAATAAACTAGGATTCTCTGATAGGGAAAGAAAGAAGACAGATGGGATTATTATATGTATCTTTTAAAAAAAATGAAAACTAGAGATTAAAAAGAAGTGTTGTTTTAAAAGTAAGACTAAAAAAACTTTGAACTTTTAAGTTAAAATAACCCACCACACAACGAGAAAAAAAGAAAAGTTTTGATTTGTTTTCTTTTTAAGAAAGGGACTTTATACTCACTTTTCATGCCTTGAGGACAGCCATAGACCTTGTAACCTCTTTAACTGTCTAGAATTTTGGCAGTCTGTACTCCAGATCAGCTCCAGTATGGTGCCGCTGTAACATTAGGTCAGACTGCCGGGGAAAGAGCTGTGTGAGAAGCATTAATTGCATTCCCCCATCCTTCATTTCAGAATTGGATTTAAGTTCACGGACTTGCCCTTGCCTGATCTGTATTACAGGTGTACCTATGCTTGGCTACATGTCTTGCTAACATTGACCTGCTAACTTGACTGGCTGCCTTGATTATTGCCCTGCTTTAACCAAGTTTGGGCTCGTTCGTCAGTTTGGGCTTGTTGAAACTGGTTATTGCTGACTTTTCTGAGCAGCCTGCTCAGGATCAGTGGGTTAAGCCCCTTTGTGGAGCCACTGCCTCTACTTGCCTCGCTGTCCCCCTCAGCTCTTTGCCCACTCACAGAAAAATGATATCACACGATACCTTGGGTGGCAGAAAAAGACCTATGCTCCATTCCTCTGCTTATGACAGAGGGTTAATGTTTATACTACTTTGTACAAACATTAGAATGCTTTCTGTAGATGGCTGGGACCAAACCACTATCATGGCCAAGGTCTACAAACACTTGCCTAATTGGTAAATACTCTTCATTTATGTTTTCTCTTGATACATTTGGTTCCGGTAAAAGGTGATTAGTTATTCTCAAGTGCAGGTATTTCTTGATGCCATTTAGTGAAGTTTAGTGATTTTTGCCATATGGTTTCACCCAGACTCTTCTATGTTCTAGTGAAGTTTAATAAAACAGACTCTTGTTCTGACCAGGAAGATAACCACAAACTATTTTTAAATAGGTCTTCAGTAACAGAGAAATAGTAAAAAAGGAGGAAAAACTCCCAACTGATAAAAGCACTATAAGTGATCATTTTGCTGGGGAAAAACAGCTGGGATTCTTTGAGCAAAACTGTAAACTCTGGGGACAAACACAAAAAAGGAAAAACACACATACACTTTGGTAACTGTAACCACAAGTTTGCTAACAGGAAATTCATATACTGTGTTATCCAATGTCTTACACAGGTTTGAACTCAATTCTATTTGATCTTATCTGAAATATTTAAATTATACATTATTGTACATTCTGGAGAAAATGTCTATGTTTCAGCAAGTAGAGGTTTACATATGAAAAACTTTATTTCTGAAATTGTTGCAATTCAAAAATTATTTTTAAATGTTTCATTTTTCATAATTCAGTCTTTTCCAAAACAAGCAAACCAGCATTGCTTGACTGATTTTTTTTAACTAGTTGTAGGGTTTTATTAAAAAGATAAGTAATATTGACCGATAAAGTGTGTGTGTATATATATATATATATAAATATATAAAATATAGACCGATAAGTATAAATAAATAAATACATAAATTTGAGATCAAACAATAAACATTATAATCATACAGAATGATTACACAGTGTTGCACTCGCCATTAAAAGTGTTTCCCAACATATGACTGTTAGTGACAGCAATTCTTAGAGAGCAAGCTTATCCCTCTTCTAAATTTAGATTTTTGAAAAACACGAATGACAACAAATCCTATATTATTATTCTGCAAGTAGCAGTAGTCCTCGTATTTTAAAAAATGTCTGTTCATTAGTTTTTAAAAAAACATCTGTCCAGAGGAGCGGGCTAACAGTAGTATAATAACAAGATCTCTGTGGAAAGCATGGCTTAGTGATCCTTTGCAAAAGATAAAAGTTTCTCATATAAAGTGTTTCTGTGGGAGAGAGTTGTTGAGTTGCTTAAAAAAATTCTACCTACGTGTTTTAACTTAAAATGACTGTTTCACATTACTGTTGAAAGACTAACACAGAGGTTAATATCGAGAACTGCCTGTATACATGGCCTTCATTAACACCATATAATTATACTGAGGTTTCTTGAGCTTGACTTGTCAGATAAGATCTTATCTAGATGAATGGTTTTTCTTGCTTTGAATGCTTGAATGAATCTGAG
The DNA here is from genome assembly GCA_013397755.1 of Cnemophilus loriae. NCBI lineage: Eukaryota > Metazoa > Chordata > Aves > Passeriformes > Corvidae > Cnemophilus > Cnemophilus loriae. Next base: position 3,353,634 of record VZTF01002825.1, on the reverse strand, counting down.
AGTCATTTGGCACTCCGCAGCCTACATTATGACATGTTATCAGCCAAGTAGTGCAAAGAAAAAATTAATTATTTCAAAGGAGGAATACATGATAGAAATATTTTAAAATGTAACAATAGCTGTGTTGGCTCTAAGGAGAGAAAAAAAGATTACAAAGCGGAGACAAGTCCAGTGAAGAAGAACATCTTTCTCCAGAAACTTGCAACAAGGTTACCTATCAGTGAACACAGCTGTCAACTATCAATCCCCAGCTGAAACATTATTTGGAGAAAGAAAGTTAAAGCAATTCATGAAATGTTTCATTGTCCTCATCCACATAAATTAATGCAACCACTTTTGCTGTTATTGTCATTGTCTTCAGGGTGTTTCTTGACATACTTTCTTTCAAGGGTAGTCAGAAGACAAATTGCATATTGAGATAAAATGCTGGAATGCTTTTTTTTTTTTTTCCTATTTCACTTTAATTTCACTCTCATTCTGTGGCTATGTTGTTCATTTGGTTACCTGATTTTGGGCAGTCTTAGAACAGCACAGAAATGCAGCTGTTGTTTTGTAAGAAGACTCGAAAACTTACAGAAGTTTGGCCACTGCTTAAAGAAGAATTATATTTAAATTTAGTTCAGCAATAGAGGGATAAGTGGCTGCCCTAAAGTAAAAAGACACATAACAGAAATTTGAAGGATTCATGTGGGGATTTGCTGCAGACACCTTTTAGAAATATTACCTTGTCTACTTTTTATACTCTCCTGAATATAAAACACGCAAAGCATAGTATTTGCTAGATTATTTTCAGTAACTGTACTTATCTCAGGGAATCATGGATTCACAGAATAGATGGGGTTGGAAGGGACCTCTGGAGATCATCTAGTCCAGCCCCCCCTACTGAAGCAGGTTGACACAGAGCAAGTTGCACAGGATGGCAACCAGGTGGGTTTTGAACATTTCCAGAAAAGTCTACTTATTATACATGCAGTCACATCTCTCAACATATTTATACCAACATAACTTATGATTTTTCTCTGCTTGACATTAATGCAGATTAAAATACAATGTTAATTAAAAACACATTCCTCCTAAATAACACTATGTGACCACTCTGATTACCTCTAAAACGAGAAAATACAATGATCTATAACTTTTCTTTGTCTGAGTACAGATAATTTGGTGTCTGAATCTAAATTTTAAAGAATATGCATACTACAGTGAACAATTAGATTTCTTCCAGGCTTGTGGTCCACTTGTAACTAATGGGATCCTGTACGTGGTCATGAACCCTAATTTTGGAATCTGTGGGCTAGACAAAATTAGAGAGGACTCTTCTTAGAAAAAAACCCCAAAACCACTAGAAACCCCCAAACAACAAAACCACAACAACTATATGCATTTCCACAGTGAACTGATGGGAAGTAATTCTATGCTGCCAGACACTGTTTCTTTAGATACCAGGATCACAGTAAGCTAAAATAAATATTTCTACCATCAGATATTGGTGCTTGTTGTAAACCTTTAGAAACCTTTAAAGGAGCAAATTTTAAAGTATGGACAATCTCAATTTTCCCATTTATTCCATATACAAAAAATGTAATGAAATATCTTTCTCCATATCCTTTCTCAGTCTTCATCGAATGTCATCTTTTTAGGACAGGGACTAATTAATATCCTGTCTTACCGAGAAGTTTAGCTCAAAAGGAGAAAAAAAAACCTTTGCTGAGAATTCTAAGTGCTACAACAAAGTAAATTATACAAATATTTTATGGCATTAAAGCCTCAAATAATGGACAAATATATTTTCAGTGCTAGCATGCTGTAATATGTGTCCAATAAAGACTTGCCCATATAAAACTCTTATCTCCAAACTTATAACTGCAGTAAAAATAATCGCAAATGAAATTTGATAATCTGTCATCATACAGTTATTTCAAAATTGAAAATAACATAAATGCTTCCTGCCATTATTACTTAGCCCGTAGGTTAATTGCTTATGAATGATAGACTAAGCCTCTAGACCTTATCCTCTTGAGAGGATACTAACGCCCTTTTGTCCTTTAGTTTAATGCGGTGTTTCTTTTGGTCTTAAAGAAACAAATACTACAAAAAAAAAAAATCCATTAATTTGTGTGTCCCTTAAAATTTTGTTAATCCTTACAACTCTGTGGAAAGTTAATTATCAAAGAGCAACACTGAAGATGTTCATTGGACCATTCCTCTCTTTTTCCATATCCACAGAAAGCAATGTCTGTCCACTATAATTGTTTTCCTTTTTCTCTTTTCATTTCTTCAGATCTTTCAACCTAGATCAAATTTCTAGACAAGTCTTTTTCTCATTTTCAGGCGTTTTGCAAAGTGATTTTAAAATGTTATTGAAAAATTTTTCTGTCGTTATAAAGTGTGCTTGCACTACAGCAAGTGATCTAGATTATACGCCAAACTGTTGAGGGAGGTGACAGATACTTTGAGTCCTAAACTGAATTTTGTAACAATGCCGTGTGAAACTTCTAACAGAAATCATAGGCCCATAGCAAAGCCACTGTAAGCAATTACAGTTTTCCTTATCCACCTGATAAATATGGTTTTCATACTCTTATCGATATTCCTTTCAAGTCATTGCTGTCTCTTGTTTTCAACGATTGCTGTGTTAGCAGACTGCTGATGGGCAGTGAATGACTGCAAAGATCTTAGCAGAGGGATAATACCCAATGTGGGGATAAACTAGAATAAAATACTTGAAACAGGACCTTGCACCAGCAAATAGATTCTTTCCTACACTATAATCCGCTTGGGGCGTTTAATCAGATTATTTCTATATTATATCTAGATTAGCTAAATCTGGATAGCTAGGTTTTTGAAAATTTGGACAACTTCCAAGCGTTAAATGCAAATTTCCCTAATTTCTCAGTATGATAAAAAGTCTATTCAGTTTGGGAATCTGCTCTCTAAACACACTTTTTGATGCATGGTTAAGACAGTTTTATGATTCAGTAACAATGAAACAAGCAAATTAATAGGACCTTTAGAGATTTGTTAATCAAACTTTTGAATTGTGAATAGTTAATAGTCCTTAGCAATACTTGACATTTAAAGTATATAACACTTTACAAATATTGAATAATTACCATCTCAGCTTCTTCAGGTGCTAGGAAAATCATTTTAGCATTAATGTGCATACAAGGAAACTGAGGCAAAGGCAGCTTCCCAGTTTTGGAATATCCTACTGATTGGAAAGAGATAATATCACTATCCACACTGCATTGATCTGGGCATTTATAAAAAATGCTAAGGAAACATGGGGCAAGGTTCTAACTATTACACCATTTTTCACAGTATGCAATGTAATGGTGTAATATCTGCTATCGAAATGTCCATATATTAGTTTTAAGAATGAAATATTCAGCAATAATTTCTGCTACCAGTGAAGAGGTAAGGGCTCAAAGGTAAATCCCATCCATCTGCTTTGGATGGGAAGGTAAGGAGGGATTTTGGAGTATGCATTGTAAAACTAGAAAGTCAAAATTAAACAGGTGAAAATAAGAACTATAAAAATCTAATAAATGGTAAAGAACTAATAGCTCTGGTAATCTATGTCATTGCTAGGGCAAGCTTTATTGGTTCTATTGTTACTTGTGGTTTTTTAGGAGTCTTTTGAAAAGATGGAGTAATGTGTACACATTATTGGCTAAAACCAGCATTTACAAAACTATTACAGTAAAGCGCTTTGTACATATTGATAACTCCGCTGATATTGACTAGATCATTCACATAAGCAACGGTAATCTAAATATGTAAATTTTCAGGACTAGTGTGTGGGTTTAAGCCATCCTGAAGTTTGTAAGAAAAAATTTTTTTTGGTTACATCAGTTTTTAAATTTTTATTTTTAAAAAATATTTATTTTCTTAGTGTTCCATTATCTTGCTTTAGATGCAAATTATTGTACTGGAAAGAAATTTCCAAGAATTAATTATGGAATTGCAACAAAAAGGATTTTAAAATAAATAATTTTTTCAATGAACTTATCCTAAAAAACTCTCTCGGATTGAGCTGATAAGATAATAAAACTGAAGTACTGTGAAGTCAGCTAAAGAAACATTATTCACATTATAAAAATGAACTTCAGTTATAATTCAGAATCAAATATAACATTTGCTTTATATTGAACTGTATCTTTTTTAACATCTACTGACTAGAACTTCAGATTTTATTTTGTAATTTCTAATAAATTCTGAGATTTTTGTATATATATTAGATACTTCTTGAAAAGCCAGATGCATTTGAAATGAGAGACAATGATATACCATCTGAGATCACAAAAGACCCCTATTTAGGGGGTCCTATCCTTTAGGATAATTCATGCTCCGCTTTCTTAAAGGCCAGTTTCACAAGAGGTTTCCCATAACTAAGTCGGATTTAATCTTTTAAGATAAAATTAAATTCTTGATAAACTTATGCAGATAAGACCAATGAATTTTCCTGCTAAGAAAGACAGACGTTTATGTTTTTTCTGGTAGAAATTGCCTAAAAAACCCAACCCTCATCACCTTTACATAGTGTTGAAAATTTTGCTTTGATTATTCCTACGTATTTGGGTTTATTCGGGTGAACTATTCCTAGTAAACAATTTACAGAGTGAATTTCTGTTTGCTTTTTCACTCATTTATTCAATATTTTCTTTTTTCCCCTTCTTCTGGAAATACACGGCAAACTAACTTTTACCACATTGCTGCATAGTTTATTTAGAAACAATCTGATAGGTCAATTTCATAGAATCATAACATCAGAATGTCTGGAAAAACCTCTAAGGACATTAATTCCAACCTTTGACCAAACATCACCATGTCAACTAAAACATAGCGCTAAGTACAACATCCAGTCATTTCTTGAACACATCCAGGAATGGTGACTCCATCACCTCCATGGGCAGTCCACTTCAATACCTGACCAGCCTTTCAGTGCAGAAATTATCCTTGATGTCCAGTCTGAGATTGCCCTGGTGCAGCTTGAGGCTGTTTTCTCTTGTCCTGTTGCTGGTTGCCTGTGAGAACAAGTCAACACCCACCTGGCTACAACCTTTTTTTGGGTAGCTGTAGAAAGTGGGAAGATGTCTCCTGAGCCTCCTCTTCTCTGAGCTGGCTAACCCCAGCTCCCTCAGCTAGTCCTCATAGGACTTTTTAGACCTTTCTATGGACACACTCCAGCACCTCAACATCTGTCGTGTAGTGAAGAGCCCAAAACTGAACCCAGGACTCGAGGTGTGGCTTCACCAGTGCCGAGTACAAGGGGGACAATCACTTCCCTAGTTCTGCTGGACACACTGTTCTTGGTAAGGGACAAAAGGCCATTTGTCTTCTTGGCCACCTGTGTACATGCCAGCTTGTGTTCAGNCCAGCTCCCTCAGCTAGTCCTCATAGGACTTTTTAGACCTTTCTATGGACACACTCCAGCACCTCAACGTCTGTCTTGTAGTGAAGAGCCCAAAACTGAACCCAGGACTCGAGGTGTGGCTTCACCAGTGCCGAGTACAAGGGGGACAATCACTTCCCTAGTTCTGCTGGACCCACTGTTCTTGGTAAGGGACAAAAGGCCATTTGTCTTCTTGGCCACCTGTGTACATGCCAGCTTGTGTTCAGTCAGCTGTTGACCAGCATCCCCAAGTCCTTTTCCACGGGGCCATTTTCCAGCCACTCTACCCCCAGCCTGTAGAACTGCATGGAGTTGTTGTGGCAAGTGTAGGACCTAGCACTTGGACTTGTTGGACCTCATACCATTGGCCTTGGCTCATCAATCCAGGCTGCCCAGATCCCTCTGCAGAACCTTACTAACTCCTGCCCAAAACTCCTACCCAACTTAGTGTCATCTACGGATTTATGGAGGGTGCACTTGATCCCATCCTCTAGGTCATTAATAAAAACTTTAAACAGAACTGGTGCCAGCACTGAGCCCAGGAGTGTTAGCGTAGAAACACATAACCACACGGGTTATATGCAAGGTGCCACTCCTTGGGCCTGGTCATCCAGGGGGATACAGACNCCAGGACTCGAGGTGTGGCTTCACCAGTGCCGAGTACAAGGGGGACAATCACTTCCCTAGTTCTGCTGGACACACTGTTCTTGGTAAGGGACAAAAGGCCATTTGTCTTCTTGGCCACCTGTGTACATGCCAGCTTGTGTTCAGTCAGCTGTTGACCAGCATCCCCAAGTCCTTTTCCACTGGGCCATTTTCCAGCCACTCTACCCCCAGCCTGTAGAACTGCATGGAGTTGTTGTGGCAAGTGTAGGACCTAGCACTTGGACTTGTTGGACCTCATACCATTGGCCTTGGCTCATCAATCCAGGCTGCCCAGATCCCTCTGCAGAACCTTACTAACTCCTGCCCAAAACTCCTACCCAACTTAGTGTCATCTACGGATTTATGGAGGGTGCACTTGATCCCATCCTCTAGGTCATTAATAAAAACTTTAAACAGAACTGGTGCCAGCACTGAGCCCAGGAGGACATCACTTGTGACCAGCTGCCAACTGGATATGGCACCGTTCACCACTCCTTGGGCCTGGTCATCCAGGCAGTTTTTAGCCCAGCAAAGCACACACCTGTCCAAGCTCTGGGCTTTTCCAGGAGAACACTGTGGGAGATAGTAGCAAAGCCTTTACTAAAGTTCAGGTACACTACATCCAGAGTCTTTCCCTCATCCACTAGGTGGGTCACCTGGTCATGAAAGATCCAAAACCCATGCTTACTGGGCCTGATCCCCTGGTTGTCCCATACGTGCCCTGTGATTACACTCAAGATAATCTGCTCCATAACCTTCCCCAGCACCAAGGTCAGGCTTACAGGCCTGTAGTTCCCCAGATCCTCCTTCTGACTATTCATGTGGGTGTTACACTCACCAACCTGCAGTCGTCTGGGACCTCCTGTGTTAATCAGGGGATCATTTATGGTAATAACTGAGGGACGATATCCAGACTTTCTGTTAAAGATTGAGGCAAAGAAGGCATTAAGTACCTCAGTCTTTTCCTTCTCCTCAGTGACAATATTCCCCCCCCATATCCAATAAAGGACAGGGATTTTCTTTGGCCCTCCTTTTGTTGTTAATATATTTATAAAAAATACTTTTTATTAACTTTTTGCAGTGGTGTTCAAATTGATTTCTAGCTGAGCTTTTGCCTTTCTAATTTTTTATTGACATGACCTAGCAACGTCCTTATACCCTTCCTAAAGACCTGTTGGTTTTGTTGATGTCCTTCCTTACTTCAACAAGAATTGAAAACTCTATCATTTCATGGTCACTGTGCCCAAGACAGCTTCTGACCACCACATCTCCCACTGGCCCTTCTCTGCTTGTAGACATCTTCCCTAGTAGGCTCGCTTGCCAGCTATGTCAAAAAGTTGTCTTCCACACACTCAAAGACCCTCCTAGACTGCTGTTGTAGTTGAGGCATGGTATTTGTTAACTTAGTACTCCCACTAAACTGAAAACCATGAACTGCTACCCTCCCTATACCTCCTCTGCTGAGAGAGACAAAAGGCAGAGACCCCAGCTTGAGATGAGAACAATTTACTACAAACAGCAATGGGATATGAAAACGGGCAGTAACAGCAACAATATTAATAACAAAAATATACAAAAAGAGAGCGATTTACTTGCATAAAATGTTTGCTGTGCAACTTTTGAGACAAAGAACAAAATGGCCCAGGACACTTGTGCACCACCTTTTTCTTTCCAACTGTAAGCCATGTCCCCCCTTCCTTCTCGGAAGTGAGAATTCCTTACTTCTGCACCGGGCGGTGAAGTGAGTGGTATAGAATATCACCACAGACATGCACATGCTGCTCCAGGCTCTGACTTCTCATGGCTACAGCAAAAAAATTTAACTCTGTACTGGCTGAAACCAGGACAACTGCCTTGTCTCTGCTGTGCTGAGTTTCCAGCAGACACACGGAAAGTTAAGGTCTCCCACAAGAAAAAGAGCAAGCGATTGTCAAATGTCAGCAGCTGCTTATAGAATACTTCGTCCACTTTCTGTGAAAGTATTGTAGTTGCCCTGTTTTCTTTGGATATGCCTTAATTTTTATCTCATAATTAAATATTCATGCCTCACAGTGTGTGATATCGGTATGATACTGATTCAGATTTTGGAGATGAAATGGAGAAATGTTAGAACAAGATGATAGAACAAAGGAGTTTGCAAAACAGCTCTGTGAATAAACAGAGAAAAGGAAAGTTTTACAACATTGTTCTTGACATTCAAAGAACATCTTTAGATACATTGAAAAAATGCTTGACATGCTTCTTGAATATTGTTTGTTTGTTTTATTTTGCAGCATGCACAGCCTGCAGTTATCTGTGTGATGACAACATAATTCAGGTTTGTAAGTAAATATTAAAGACATACATCGATCAAGTGAACATGGAATCTTGAGTTATCTCAGCAAAATAAGTGAAGCATAAATAATTAGCTCAGTTTGTTAGAGCAGAGTGCTAATAATGCCAGGGTTGTGGGTTCAATCTTTGTATGGGCCATTCACTTAAGAGCTGGAGTTGATGATCCTTGTGGGTCACTTCCAACTCAGAATATTCTGTGGTTCTGTGACTTAATGCAATTCAGAATTAAACACTGATGCTTGATTCATACTTCTTGAGAAATAGCATGTCTCTGATACTGACCAGAAATTGCCTAATAACATAGATATCCATTTGTTTGATAATGAAAAATCAACTGCAACAGACATATTTTCAGTACTGAAAAAGATCATCTGGCTTGTCAAAACCCTATGTCTGATTAAAAAAACTCAACTATATAAATTATTTTAAATAATTAATGAAGTAAAATGAAAATAACATATTCTGTGGCATGATCCAAAATGAAATGGGGTCCTTTTATTTTTATTTTGTGCTTGGCCATCTTTTACTCAATATTTCTCATTAGTTTCCCTCTTCTTTGTGTGAAGGGGAAGAGGACAGAAAAACAGATAGGGAAACAGTGTATTCTTTCTGGTAATTTAAAGGGTTAAGAAAATTATGGTAAAATTTTACTTATTTTGAACTCTGGGGGAAAAAAAAAAAGAAGAGCATGAAGAAACAGAAAATACACTTCATCTTACAGTTTTGAGGGAAAGTCCAGGCTAATACAAATGACTTGCTGTGCATCTGTTAAAGGGTCAAAAAAACAGCGTAAACATACTGACAAAGGAAAAGCTCAGAAGATGTATTTTGACTGTTTAATACAAATTCCTGAACTGAGTTCAAGGTTGCAATACCTTTTTTATTTTTGTCCTTACTTTCACACATGCAATTTTCAGAGATTTTTTGGTGTTTTACACAGAGCTTTATGTTAGGACCATTTCCTTATATGGATGAAAATGAACTGAAAGGAAAATATAAATGCATCAAAATTGTACTTTGGTGGGTTCAGTTTTACTTGTCCTTTTCTTTCCAGTCTTTATTTTGTTCACACCTTCTTTGTTTATCACATGTAAAAGCAAATTTCACAATCTAATTCTTTTGCGTAACATAGTGTGCTACTTATAGAAATTTTTAAAACCCTCTAATATTTGCTTTTTTGCTCTATCTAGTGGAAAACAAATTTCCAGATCTAGGAATGAATAAGTAAAAAACAGGTTCCTCATTCAACTAGTCCATTTATTATTTTTTGTGGAAAATTTCAGGTAATAGTGTTTTATAATACAACACCTGTAAAAATATCTTTTGTTGTTTGATGCAATGACATTTTATCTGATTGTTTTACAGCTGATTGGATGTTGCGCTATACTTAAAGAAGAGGTCCCCACATATCTCCATAGTGCTCTGGAGATATACTCCATAACTCCCACATCTGCTCATAATTCAAAACCAGAATTACAACTAAATCAAGAAACTTCTGATTTTATTCTATGAATCAGTAAGAAAACATGGTGTCCTGGTTTCAGCTAGGGTAGAGTAATTTCTTCTCAGTAGCTATTACAGTGCTGTGTTTTGGATTCAGAATGAGAATGGTGTTCATAACACACTGATGTTTTGGCTTTTTGTTGTTATGTTTATCCTAAGTCAAGAACTTTTTTTCTTTGTCCTATGCTCTGCTGGTGAGGAGGGGACAAAAGAAACTGGGAGGGAGCACAACTGAGACACCTGACCTGAACTGACCAAGTGGATTTTCACACCTAAGAATGTCATGCCCGGTATATAAACAGCGGGGAGTTACCCAGAAGGGAAAATGATCTGAGTTTGGGAAAGGAGGTTTGACACTGGTCAGTGGCTGGTGAGCAAGTTTATTGTATATCGCTCCTTTTTCCCTTTTTACTATCTTAATTATTATAATTAATGATCATTACTGTATTTTACTTTATTTTCAATTATTAATCTGTTCTTATCTCAACCTACAAGTTTTACTTTGATTTTTCTCCCCATTCCACCAGTGAGAAGAGCAGTTTGTGTGAGCGGCTGAGTGGTGCTTAATTTCCAGCTGGGCTTAAACCACAACACATGGTTTAGCTATCGCTATATCTAATTCTAAAATGCCACTCACTTCAAAATGTCCCTGCTTCTAACAAGTTTACAAGTGCTTTATGAATGTGTCTAGCTCCTACAAGGCTGAATGACTGGCATAGGGATAGCCAGTATGATCTTTCATATTTATCAAGTTCTTCAAAACAGGAAAGAGGTATTGAACAATTACCACGGTTACAAGTTCAAATATTAGCCCCCAAAACAAGAATTCAAGCTAAACATTTAATTATTCCTGAATTATTAATTAATACCTGTGCAGTATGCAGGATAACAACAACAACATTGAAATTTAAGCTCTTATTTTAAATGCCCTGAAATCTCACATGCCCCATGAGGAAGTCAGAAGAACCAAATATTCAATTAGAAAAGGCTTAAAAATAGATTGAATGTTGACATTAAAGTTGAAAATATCACGAGTTATCATCCATTCTCCTGCTCTACTTCTTGAAAAACAAAAATTAAATCAAGCAATCCCCCCATTCCTCCAACATCACAAAAATAAAAGCCACTCCAAAGCCCAAAATATACTATTACTAGTCTCTTTTATCTTCTTCTAGCAATATAAAAACATCCTAAGTTTCGTAAACCAACAAACAGTATAAAAATTAAAAAGGCATTTTCATCTTAACATTTGCAGGAAATAAATTACTCTGCTTTAATACCGATATTTGCCTGAAGCATAATTAATACTTTCAGAGAACTAGCAAGGAGTCTTACAGAAACTTGATTCATAACTGTATGAATGTATTTAATTGGGTGCTTCATTGTTAAAATGAAGAGACATTAATTAGACATGGGAGATCTGAAACTGGACAAGAGATGTGCTTGAATTCCCAGAATAGCTTTTGAGACATTTGGTGTCAGAAAAATGAAGTAGATCTTGCAATGGGGTATGTAGAAAATTAAGAATTACCGGATGGTTTTACACAAAAGCTAGGATGCCATTTCTCAGCGGCACAGACAAGATGCAGGCAACGAGACAAAGAGAATTTACACCTTGGAAAAATAAACTTTATTTGAAAAAATTTAGTTGACTGATTATATCAGATACCTGTGTCAATTAAACTCTGATTTTTTTTTTTAATTGTTGTTATAACTGTTAAAAGATGGAAATCTTAAGAGGCTTGGATTTTACAGGCAGGGCACTGAGACACCAGAATGAAATAGCTGTGGAAATTGTAACCTGAAGTTATGGAATCAGTCCACTGTGAAAAAGATGCGAAAGACTGGAACTAAGGTAGTCAACAGATTATGTTAAGAAGACAGCAAGAACTAAGTCTTACTCTAGAGGAAATTTTTGCCCCACCTTTCATGAGCATTCAAGTAACCTGAGCATTTAATTGTTCTGGGACTAGCTGGAGGTGCTTCCCTTTAATATGCAACAGACAAGTGATTAAAGAACTCAGTGATGATGTGTACATGTAAATTAAGTTTTTAATAGGATAAAGAGTTGGATGGCAACTATCTTCAGTGGCTGTTCATCAGCACACTCACACACAGTATGTGACAATTTTCTGTCAAAGTCAAATGTTTCTAAACAAAACCGAACATTTTTCAAAGGTTTAGCACAGATCAATCCATATTAAATCACAAACTATCTGGTGAGCGAGGTGATCCCTTTAGAAAGAGCAGAAGTAGAGAAAGATCTCAGCTCACAAAGATGAATGAAAGGGATTGGAAGTGGAAAGTCTCTTTCACAAATAAGTAGGTGCCTGGTAGAATTCCTTTAAAACCACCTCTGAAGTTTCAGACATGGTAAAATGGAAACTGATAATATTTTTGGACCATGTACGTATTATTTTTTAGAATAAATTATTAATTTGATGCTTTAATTAGAATATATAATGAACACCTAGAAATCATAGATGCTATTTTTTTGCAATGATTTGTTTTGACGGCATACTCTGCCACGAGTAACCTTTCCCTCACACCAATAAAACCAGTCAATATTTTCCTTAAATTGTGTATTTGAGCTCAACAAGAGCTCACTCAATAAGCAGTTTAAAATTATCTTTCTGAATAGTCTACTGTTAGTCACCATTATCTCATGTTTGAGGGTATTAAAAAAAATAGAGAGGAAGAGAGATAAGAGAAACAGATATATTTCAAACAGATATATTTCATTCCTTTTGAATCTTCTTATGTTGTTTACATATTCTGACAGTGCAGGATGACTCCTGCAGTATGTGCAGGAATCAGCTGTGGATACATCTAGCAGCAAATGCTCCTGGTCTCCAGCTTCCATATCAATCCTATTGCTTCGTGAAGACACCAACTGGAAGAAATTTGAAGGGGGATATTTTGCCACAAATCTGAAAGTGTTAGTGCTTCTATACTTGTGCTGCAGGAATTACCTTTGTGGGCAGCACTTCCCTACTACCGCTATCAGTTCCAAACAATATTTCTACTTTTCTATTCCAGGTTAGCACAGAAACAGTAAAGCACGAGGCAGCTTTAGCTTTATCTAGGGATGTAGGAATTAGTATTGATATAGGACATATTTCTACCCCTGAAGAATAGAGAAACTGAAGAATAGATTCTGATTATTGGCTTCACTTTGATGTTTAGATCTGCTTTTGGATCTACAGAGGTACACACTATACCTGAATATGGGTTAATTATCATATCCTGCTCTAAATGTAAGTTTTCTCCGTCCTAATAAATTGAGAAGGATGTATCTATTCTGTGTGTTCTGAGAATATTTTGCCAATATTTTTCTTCATGGTTCAATATTGTAACTTATAAATGCTAAAGAAGAGTTATCCCCAGTATGACTATCAAAAGATTCGAAAGAAAATTTATGTATAATATTTTCATAAGCCCGTGATCTGTAATTGGATGCTAAAATTTACCAGTGAACCTAAATGTATTGTTTTTAAAGTTCTGACTTTGTGTATACATATAGTTTTTTAAAAGAAAGTTGTTATTGGAATGCTACCTCTGAATGATAAATAAATCTGAATATATTTACAATATAATTTTTTTCCTGATCTGACTCCATGGACTATCTGAATAGGCCAATCCTACTCCTTATGAGAAGATAAATATTTTATTTTGTAGTTTTTTGTCCCTGCAGCCTGGGACCATAAGTTGCTATACTGGGATAATTAGAAGGGATATTGAATCAATAAGAAAAGGCCAAGGTATGTTTTCAGCTGGAATTGCTATCAGAGAAATGGTACTGTGAGGCTGTACCTGAAGTTTTTAATGTCAATTATTTTTTAGACTAATATTCTTAGAAAAGAATCTAATGGAGCGTAAGCAGTTCTGTAGCACATTTCCAGATATAATTTTGATTTTCTTTTAAATAGGGAGGGAATGAGAGGCCTAATCTGAATCAAATGGTTACCCTTCTTGTAGAAAATATCAGTTGACTGGACCATAATAGCTCTTTTCAATCTGTATTCAATTATCTATTATAACCAGCTTGTACATGGCCTGTGTAGCATAGTATTTTGATGATCACAGACCTAAAATTACTACTCTAACTGGACATCTTACAAGACAATATATGTGGTGATCCCTTTTCAGAAAATAAATAGATGGTAGAGCCATCCCACAGCAAGATCTACTTATGTTTGCAGGTAACAAATTAAAATTCTTGTATGAATTATTCTGTTCCTCGTTGGTTTTGTAACCTAGCTACAATTACCTGAAATGGCATAAATGAGACATACAAGTCAGAAATGATGGAGAACTTAAAAATTGTTACAATTAAATTTGTAAGAATATGTTGGATTCGTAAATGATTTCCTGCAATAGAGATTCAAATGTCAACATGCGGTAAAATAAGTGAAATTTTTTTGCCACATGCAGGTACTGTAGTTGCCCACCTTTTGCTTTCAGCATAGACATAAACTGGTAAACAAGAGGAAAGGGTTGGTTATATTCAGAGGATTATACATGTATATGTGTATCATCTACATCAATAGAATCAATATTGTGACTGTCCCCTGCTGAGAAAATCATCTACGTTAAAAAGCAGAGAGGTAAAGAAATCAAATATAAACACAACAGAAGTTTTCAGAAAGAGAAAGCGTATTGCTGAAAGCAAAAATGTTAAAGTATATAAGGGTCTCTTGATTACAAGTAATGGAAGTTCTTCTTTTCTAATGAACTATTTAAATCTTTAAGGAGCAATTGACACCACCAATCATACCGTTGTTTCAGTGCTATTACTGCCAGTGTTATTATATGCCCATGTTGTGGGCATGGTGTTCAAGGATTCTACTTCTCTTCTATAAAACACAACATTCTTGAGTAACTGGTCTCATTTAGATTCAGGTATGATGAGAAAAAAATTGTGTATTGTATAATAGTGCCTTACTTTTTTTTCTAGTTTGATTTACTACTTTCACAGGGAAATGAAACGTAGGCTCTTCTTTTTTCCACCCATGCTAACAAGCCATATAAGCTAAAGTGAGCAGGGGAATGTGGTAGTCTGTGCTATGATTTGTCTGCTCTATTCTTTCATGGCTAGAGTCCTTGCCTTGCAGCAGACTTTGTTCTTCCTAAGAGACCATATATGTGCTTTAAGGCTGCTCACAAGGTGGCTATGACTGGGGGTTGCGACTGCTAATAAAATGTTCGCTCTAGTCTTACCTCTCAGATTTTTTGGTAGCAAAGGTAAACAGGTTGAAGTAGTCCTATAAAGGAAGTTAGGGGGTTTTTTAATGGAAAAAAGAGGACATTTCTTGTTTCAACTGAAACAGAATGTATGGGGTATTTTTAAACAGTGTCTTTACCAGAAAGCAAATGAAAGGTTTCGGTAGGGAAAAAAGAACCACAGTAATTTCTAGCAATTCAAGGCCAAGGAAGAAAAAAAATGAAAGTGTGATGTTGAAAATATTAGTCTGGATGTATGTAAGTAATTAAGACGACCCTACTAGCTTGAGAAGACTTAAAATTATAAACAATGGGAGTTAAGTGATGAAAAAGTGAACAGGCTATAAATTTTATATTTTTATATTTTTAATCATAACACCTCATATGAGGTCCTTTCTCTCATATTTTTTAACATGAGACATTGATGATCAATGACAAGGTCTTCAGAGAAGTAACCTCAAAAAAGTACGAAGAACTTCCTTGTCACAGCAAATATTTAGACAGTATCTTTGCACTTGGGGTATTTCAGAGATGGCTCAATGCCAACAAGTTTTGAAAAATCTTATGCCATGGCTGTTGTAGTAGGAACGTCTTTTTAGCGTTTCTGAGTTTGTTTCCCTATATTTATTTCCCTAGGTGCCTCTTTCCGTTCTCTATTTTTTCCCCTCTTCTCCATTCCCTTTCCCTCTTGGCTTCTGACCTGACTGAAATCAATTGTTTCCTGCAGCATATGGCACAGACACACTGAGATGAAAGAGTTTATCCACTCTGACCAAACTCAAGAGAACCAGGAAGGGAAAGACACCTGCCAAATTAATCCAGATGGTATCACATACCGGGGAAGCAGGCCAGGGCCCAGAGCTGCACCTATTATGCCAACCTGCCTGCTCAAGACCTGCAGATATACCTGACCTGCAGTGACCCCAGCGCAGAGTAAGTAGGAAGTGTATTTTCTGAATCTTCTCATCCTGGTTTTCTACTGTTTCATTTTTTAAACAAAAATAGCTCTCAGAATAACATGGCTATAATCACTGGAGAAATTTAGTGGTAATCCTATTAGTGGTAAAAGAGTTTAATGAAGTAAGAGAAACTGAGGTCCATTCTCTGAAACAAACACAGTGTTCCTTACCAGCATAGTGTATATGCATGTTTTGGATATCTACTCCAGTTTAAATACTTTTATTTCTTTTTATTTTATTTCATTTTATTTCATTTTATTTTACTTTGTTTTAATTTTCTGAAAGACATAATTAGATAATGCTTTTAGCATGTTGGGTCTACTGGGCTGATCAAATAACAGTATATTCAGCAACTACCTTCTTTCCTTTTTTTTTTTTTTCTGCTAGGTACACATGAGTGGGAGGTGAAGGTGGTAAAAACAGTGTGTCATTTTTTAGTGTACGTGTTAAGAAATGATCTGGAAGTTAACGGATCTGGAGAGCTTGAGGGTTCACATTTGACCTGCTTATAGTTATTGGTTCAGGCCTTTTGCAGTCATGTAGTTGTTGAAATTCAACTGTTATTCTCGTTTCTAGTAGAGCCAGCATCTATTTTTTCACCTGCCAATTTAATCATAGGTTTTTGTGGTCTGGATCCATAAAGATACTTAAGTATCACAATGCTGACTATGGCGGAAAACCTAACTTTTAGCCTTCCTGCTGAACAGTGGAATCCACAGCCCAGTCAGTTTTCCAGGTTCTCTACGCAATGCATAGAGAGAATTAGTCACATAAAAACTGACTTTAAAGAAACCAGAATTTCCAGTAGGAGATTGTTTAATCCACCTTTTGTGAAATATGAAGGCCAACATATTGTGTATATGTGTCCTCATTCCTTTCAGAATTTGGCATCTTCCTTTACTCATATATTTATCTGTGAATTTTATCTTACGTTAGTTCATGCACAGTTGGTCTTAGCTATATCTGAGATCAAATCTGAGAAAGGGGAAGAATTGGATGGCTAGAAAAGTGAATCTTTTTGGCAGCTAGAAAAATGTAGTGGCCAAGTGTCTACCAAGAATTCTTTGCGAGGTATGTAGTCTAAATCAGCTTCTTATTTTCTTCATTCCAGGACTCACCTCTTACTCAAAGGACTAATTATAAAAATATTATACGATGACATACTATCATGCTGAAGTTTTGCCAATACATGAAATATTTTATCATGTCACTGTGAAAATAGCAAGACTCTTATCTGGTGACCAGGACACCGTCATCTGAATCCCAAGTTCTATTATTTGCTCCAGTAAACAGTTGTTAATTTTATGCACTATAGCATGACTTCAAAAGAACATTTCCAAAAAAGGACTGAAGTTCAAATAAACTTAGTTCTTCAAATGAACAGAAAATCCTAGGGTATCCAAGAAGAATAAAATGGAAGGTGAGAGCTATGAACTATGAACTGTATTAACTATGGAAATTTTAAAAAAATGTTACAGTAAACAGTTTTGAAAAGAGATACTGTTCTTTGCACAGGAATGAGTAAGATTAAGAGGTCAGAGCATTTAAGTACCGTTTACAGAACAGACACAGAGGAAGATAATTGCTCTGGAAGCTGAAGACAGACATAATTGTTACTAAACATGCGTGTCTATTAATGAGAAAGTTTACAAAGAAACATGGCACAGAGCATGAGCCTAATTCAATCCTTAAAAGACAACAGGCAGCCATTGATGGGCCTTAAGTACAAACAATTTGATAAGAGATTAATTAAAGAAACTGAACAGTCAAGAATTAAATAATTTTCATATTCAAATGTTTTAGGGGCTCTGAGGAGAGAAAGAAAGGTATATTAAAAAAGGACAAACTCTTTAGTTATCAAGCCCTGAATAAGAGACAATGTCTAGCAGCAAACACAAAGAAGCCAGTTTGTGACTCAGAGATCTAAAATTTGCTTTATTGTACCTTGTTTGTTCCAAAAGAATCTCAGTACCTCTAAATTGTCATTTTAGAGTTTAAGTTGTGTAGGAATGAAGATGAAAAGCAAAGTCTGTCTGACAGAATTTAGTTAGCATTACTGCAATGAGGGAGTCAAATGCCATCCTCAATAGGACCTCACAAAATATTCATCTAAACCCAAATATTGTTACAGGCCACAGTGAGGGCATTCATGATGACAGCTTGAGGCACATTAACCTGCAAAATTATCTCTGTATTAATTCAAGTACAAGGCACTGTTCCTGGACTGATCCAGTGTACCTGTAACCTTCACTAGGTTGAATGTCTTCTACTCGCCTGGGGCAAAGTACTTCTGTAATTATAGATGTATACCTTCTGTCTCTACTTATAAACCTGAGCAAAGACACAGCTCATCTCTAAACAAAAAGTTCACTTTTTGCTGAAGAAATGACTACGTCTACTTAGCTCTTCTCAAGGAGGCCCCTCAGTTTTAATGAGCTAGAAGATGGACAGAATAGGCAACATCTGTCAACATTTTAGTGTGAGATAACCTACAGAGATTTTCTAGTCTTCCAACAGATTTTTGTCCATCCTGCTGAAGAAGGCTGGCAGGTACACTGGAGGCCTGCCATTCAAACTTCTCTGAAAGTTAATAAGGTGACTCAATTTTTCTCCTGTACAAAAGCTCAGCATACTTTCAGTGTCTCCTGAGACAACCCAGCCCATCCTCAGACTCATAATTTCCTCCAGCTTTTCTTTGATTTTCCATATCTCCTCATTTTTCCCCATTATCAGTATATTTTGCTTTGAAATTCAGGAATATGCCATCCAGTTTCATTATTTGTTTCTTGTGTTCTAGAAAGATGATTAAAACAAGCAAGAAAAGAGAAAAAAGTCTATCAACCTATTAACTTTTTTTTTTTTCTTTTTTTTTTTTCTTTTCTGGTGGAAGATAAACCAGATTACTTCTTTTCCACATAGCATACAAGACATGAGAGTAGATGGGACCTTTCCTAATGAAGACACATCTGCTTCACCACTGATTGAATAGCCTAACAAGATTAGTGCTGGAGCCTTTTCTTTCCTTAAAAGTTAGTTCACCCAGACTGATTGAAGTATAGACCAGCTTTCCAGCTCTGTGATGTATTGCAGATGTCTCAGTGTTCCCTATGGACAAAACACAGACACAAGTCTGTGTAGCGTTACTGTGATTCAGTGTCATCCATGCAATAATGTTCTAAGAGAACATCTACAGCTACAAATAGATGTACACTCCTATATATCTACATCTCTCAGGTGAAACCAAGCACGAACAATTTTTAAACCATAAAGAAATTATTTTAGGCAATTACATTATAGCTTTCATCCAGTATAAATATTTTGTAAAAAATAAAAATATTAAAGCAATTAATGTGTGTGTTATAGCTGCCAGAGTCTTAACAAAAAAAGTATTTCTAACTTGTCTGAATAATTGTATAATATCTGTTTCTATTTTCTGGACCATCTACACAGCCACATGATCTTTTTGTTAAAAAAAGGATTTGTAGGAACTTGAGCTTTGCTGAAGACAAAAATAAGCAATTTGCCATTGCTGCTCTAAAGCTGTTAAGAACTTTACAATCTGAAATGCTTTGTAAAGCCAGAAAGTACCTTATCTTCTTTCATGATTCTTCATCCTCTGAGGCTGGTACAGAACAAAAATGGGTCCTGAATGTATGACTGCTTTTATATCCAGAACCATCTCCAGAAAAGAAGGTGTTTATTTCACCTGCTAACAAAGGTTAATAAAACATGCTTATGAAAGTTGAATGAAGTTGTCTGAAGAGCAAAATTTTTCAATATAGCTTGCTTAACTTCCACTACATTTTATGTACAGGACAGAAAGTGCTTCTGATTTTTCATGCAGTGGGTTTAAAAAGATCCATCTTATCTCAAGACATGTCATTATGGTTTTGTTTGACTATTAGTTTTGCAAATAGACCCACACCAATGCATAAAAGAACATTTTACTGTAACAAGTAAATTACAATTGAAGAACAATCAGAATCAAAATTTCTTGGTTGAATGTTGAACCTCTGAGTGCTGCTTTGTCTAATAAGCCATACCTAATCACTTTCTTGGAGGTTTGGGCAGCAAATATGGTCCACCTATCACACCACCTTACTGCTGAATTTATATATAAGTGATGGTGACTGAAGCTTAGGCCTTGCATGTCTGACAGAAAATGCAGGGGTATGTTACCAGGTAGCAGAAAACAGAACAGAACTCCCTTCAGAGGTCCTATTCCTGAGAACAGTTTTGTCCTGAATTAAATGTATCTCAGGAGTGCCTCTGTGCTTCAGTTTAGTCAGAAGGGAAGATGGTGCCTGAGCTTCACTGGGATGGTGCACTGAGACTTTTCAGCTTTAAAGCTGTCATGCTGTGGGAGCCTGTGGAGGCCCTGCAGATAAAGCTATGTAAGGCTGACATTTGCTGAATACAGTCCTTAATGATCACACTGGATCTCTCTGAAGTCACTTGTGAATTGAAAGCTGGAAAAACACCCTGTTAAGGAAAAAGGTAAAAAGCTGTAATGAAGATAAAAGGCACCCAACAATTCGCATTCTGCATTTTTTGGAAGAAAGTTGTTGCCTGTGATCCCAAAGAGCTGAGTGTTATGTCAGCTTATCTGAATAATTTTACCAATAAAATAACAGAACTAGTTTTGACAATTTAAATTCCACCTCACATTCCATTATCTTCTCAATATAGAGACAAACACAAAGATGAAGGCCAGTTATTTTGTGAGCCCTCTTTTGTGAATACAGTACTTGGACTGCAGCTGCCTCTATCTTGGAAAAAAAGCAAAGAAAGGAGAACAGGAGAAATGGAAAAGTAATGCTTACATTTCTATCTCTAAAGCATTTCTAAAAGACAGAATTAGGGCAAAGGCATGGGTAAAAAGTATTTATGCTCACTGTAGCTTTGGTACAAGAGAATAGTTCTTTGGATATCCAAATGAAATGAAAAAAGAATTTAAGAAAGTAATGGGGGGATGTCAGTGTGTTTTTTTAAAGAGCTGAAAAGAAATATGGGAGTAGCAGGTCTTAACTAAATGATTCATAGTGAACATTGAACTCTCGATGCAGACTTCATTAGCTGGTGAATCATCTGTGGCACATTTTTGCAGATACATTGTTTCTTTCAACAATGGAGCCTATTATGTCAGGAAAAGCATCCAAATAGTATTACTCATGATTTTATTTGCTTTTCTTCAGTTTATGTATTTCTTATTGTTTTCTTGCCCTATGCCTTTTCAGAGTGTTGTGCTGAGACAAATGGGTACATTTCCTTTTAAGTATGTTTTTCTTCCTCAAAGACTTGTTTTGTTTTGTTTTGTCTGCCTGAGAGCAGCAAAAGAAACGAGTTGTATTTGGGCACAGAGCAATAATAAAACCATTGTACTGTTAGATGTAGTAGCATTAAAAGACGTGATGCTATTGCATGTTGGGGATATTTGGAACCATAGTCTAGAAAATGCAGTTCTGAGTTTTTAGGTTAGAACAACATTGCAAAAATTAAAATTAAAAAAAGGGGATCATCTGATCATCTGACACAAAGATGTATTAAAATTATGCATGCCATATGTCTTAATGACACTAAAAGTAAAACGTTTCAAAGAAATTTTCATATAACAATATATCTTTCAATGTCATATCACCATCTCAGCAGCAGCATCAGTGAAATTTAGTTCATATCAGCTCTTTTAGATGTCAGATTTAGCTTCACTCTTCAATAAACGGGAAAACTGTCTTTTCCATCCCACCTCTCCATAAATA
Organism: Cnemophilus loriae; assembly: GCA_013397755.1. Lineage (NCBI taxonomy): Eukaryota > Metazoa > Chordata > Aves > Passeriformes > Corvidae > Cnemophilus > Cnemophilus loriae. The sequence continues at coordinate 3,331,819 of VZTF01002825.1, read as the reverse complement.
CCTGCAATTTTCTGTGCTTCCTTCTCTATTGTAACTACTGAAAGTGCCACTTCACTGCCTGCTGATTTCTATACAGGATATTAAGTGGACTTAAACAAAACAACATCAACATTTTGGTTCAGATCATCACAGCACTTCTGAAGCGAGTTCCAAAGTTGTACCACAAAAAGCATATTTGTTTGAAGCACAATGAGAACATTCTTAGCAAGTGCAATCACGAGTCCTTTTGGAGGAAATTAAACTGGGCTCTCCATTCCAGTCAGTTATCAAATGTGCACCAGAGATTTATAAGGATCTGAACTGCCTGCTCCACACTATCATGAATTTCTTCAACACACACACGTCCTATTAGAAGTAGTCACATGTGCTATTGCCCACAACATCTCAACCCTTTAACTAATCAACCCTATTCATTTATTCACACTTCCTTTCACTCAAATTCATTTTTCTTTTCATGCATTTGTAGTTCAGTGATATCTTGTATATTTTGTCTCACTATATTTTATTATTACCTCTTAATTAGTGCTGTCTTTAAAATGATTTGACACTATCCCAGATGAGTTCCTGAGGAAATGACGGAGCTCATTCCTAAGGAAATGACAGCATCAACATTTATGCATCAGTATGATAACCTTGTGGAAGTATCTAACTGCTGGTGGGTAGGCAAACAATGCCTCAATTAATCTCAGAAGATGACTACCCTGTTTATGAAGGCTCAGTAGAACCACCACACTTTGGGTGCAGTGCAGAAGATGTTCATTGATTACAAGCTCTTGAACTGACCTTCATGGTGGAGGGTACCAGCAGCACTGCTGTCTGACTGCATGCTCACATCTGAGGTCTTCGGCTCTCCATATAGGGAAGTTTAGGAGCCTATCCAGCACGGCTTTATTGTTCTCATTTCTCATTGAAGACAAAAGCACGTCTACAGATACCTTTCCTACTTGCTCTCTGCCACAGATTGTATCAGGAACCCCCTGTGTGAGGACTCTAGTTTTCAGCCTGAAAAGAAATTGTGATGTTCTTCTGTACCTGTCATTGTTACATGTGCAGTGGGAGGGAGGAATGACAGCCCTGGTGTCAGAGTTGCACAGAGATGACACATAGCACTGAATCATAAAGGCTGTTTTGTCCTTAAAAGCTGTTCTGAGGCTCTGAGCTGTGAGGGAATCTTCTGCCTGAAATTTAGGTATGTCAAAAAACACCTGCTCAGCCTATGCCCTGTGTGAATCTAATTCAGCCCCAGTACTAAGCAAGCCACAGATGTGCACTCACCGGAGTCCTCTAAAGACCTATGCACATGGTTCCATGTCTTTTTCAAAAACAGTGGGTTATGAGCTGATGATATGATCAAAGAGTCACAAATGTGATGCTTTTCTGTCATATGGCCTTTTGATTCTCAGCCTGCAAACTAGAATGACAAGCAGGAGTGAGGGTATTTTCATTTAGGGTACACAGCAGTTGGTGGTAGAGTTAATGTTTGCTGTTTTTAATGCTCCCCTTCCCGCTCTCTCGTTCTTTTTTCATTATTCGCAGGATACTCCAGCCCTTCGTGGGCTACTGAGAGTAAGCAGTGGCAGAGAAAACCTGCTTCTGGGACTTGACTGGGTCGTGGATTTCTCTTCATGAAGTTTTAAGCAGCAACTTCAGGCTCAGGTGGCTAAGGGCTTGCAGGAAAGAGAGCAGGTGCAGGTTTTCATCTCTTGTTTTAGTAGACAGTCTGCGGGTAAAGGCTCAGCTGTGACTTGTGAAATTCACTGTGATCAGGTCAGGAGGACGACACGTTTTGCCATATTTGCAGACACGCTATCATTTCTAACGGTACATGTTTTCACTGAATGCTCTATTTTCACTTGGTTCGAAATCAGAAATGGTAAACCTTATTCTCAGTAAGAATTCCAGGCTGTTGACTCGAGAAACCAGCATTATGGTGTTTTGCATGGTCTTTATGACACATATCTCAGGCAATTGCAGTAAAAGGAATAGAGTCGTAGAAAATACAGGCTGGGTTACCCCGCTAACTTCTAAGGCCTCAAGCACTGTACCTGAGAGCACTCAGAACAAAAGATTTTTTTTTCTTTTTCTTTTTTAAGATTTGTTTGTATGTACTCTTATGGAGGAAACCAAACAAGAATTAAGAGATTACCTTTAGTATGGGAATTACATTTTTTTATAGAAAGCACTATATTATTCTTCAAGGCATTTGGAGTATCCTGCTCCACCCTCGTATCCTCACCCCTGCCCCTAAATTAGTCGTATAGTCCCAACTACCTTAGATTTAGGCAAATCACTCTATTAAGGTTTATCTCTTTCTTGTTCAGGTGCAACATCTGTTAGGGATGTGAGTAGGTAACATTTCCCATCGAATCAGCCAGAACCAAATATGGTGAATTATTGTGATGGTCCTTTTAGAGAAAGTACTAAAATCCCCACAAATTTGAGATAAGAATGTGTAATTAACCACATTGACATTATCTATAGATTTATCAGCAGATAGTTCAATAGATAGGTACCACACCATTTAAAAGCTTGTAACTAAAACCATGTAACTAAAACCTTGTAAATTTTTCTTGGTGTTATCCACGTTATCTAAACAAGAAGTTTTGGAGAATGGCATCTAAAGTCTTGACCATTATTTTGCCTAAGGTAGTGGATTTGGTGACCATAAACTTCTCAGGCCACTGATCTCTACTAGTTCAGTGTTGCAGGACTTCACAAGAGGAAGGGAGAGAGAGGCACTTCCTTTTTAACACAGACGTGATTTTTTGAAATGTTAAGCCATGACACTGAAGTAGTAGTAGCTCACAGTGCCATGAACTCAGAGAAGAAAGCCTACAACTGTGACTGCAAAAAGGGTATTACACTCATTGCTGCTGATCATTCCGTATTCCTAAGACAATTGCATGCTGGTGTGTTAATTGGAGGTGAACAGGAATAGAAACAGGCAAAAACACATGCAGGAGCAGAAATTAACTCTGTTTCCATTTATTAGATTTTTATTCGAGCCAGGTTGGTATGGGATATTATAAGTTACTACAATTTGCCTGACGCAGATAAAGGTCAGTATGACAGTTGGAAGTGTGGTCAGGGGTGCGGAATAACTTTGCTTCTTATGGCTTTGTATCACACGTAAGACGGAAATATTAACTAGGAGACAGAACTAAACTATCCTGAAATAAATCCCAAGACCACATAGACTGTGCTGCAAGGACAGAGTTTCAGTTTATGCACTCCTGTTGTACCATCAGGAGGTAATTACCTGCTAATGTAGAACTAGTCAAAGAATCCTGGAGGCTATGTTAAATTTTCTCTTCGGAAAATTTAAATTTTCTCTCCATAGCCCTATCTTCAAACCATCTAATTTCATGTGGTTCTTTGGACATGAAAGATGATTCCTGTAACATTAGAAAGACTTGGCAGTGATTATGCAGAAAAAAGCGTGTCGGTTCAGTTATATTCATGGAGAGGGTCACTCTCTGAAGGACAGTGAGAGTAACCAGCAGGGAAAAATATAATTAAAGAAATCCTTTTGTAGCCCTCTTTGATTTTCTCTTTGTTAATTGGAATGGAAAATACATAATATTTCTATTTTTAGCCATACCACCAGACTAGTCCCTAACATTAATAAAAGATTATTTACCTTTGTCTAACAGTAGCTTTGATTTCCTGTCATCATCATAGTGTTCAAACACTGTACAGTTCAATCAGAGCTTTGCAATGAGGAATAAAACAGGACTATAGAGAAAAACTCTATATTTCCTATTATTTCTTGATAGGTAACAAAACCCCAAAACTAGCCCAAAAAAATGTTAGGAGACAAATTCTCTTATCCTCTTATCCTTATCTCTGGCAAGCTTGCAGATCTATCGCTGAAGCTAAGAATCACAGGTGCACCTAGGACAGTAAAATGATGAGATCCAGTCTACGTATAGCCCTTCTTGAATAAAACTGCTGTTAGGAATTTAGGATGTTCTCTTTCCAATGATTATTCAGAATGTATTTTTGGTGCAGCTGGGAGTATTATACTAACAAATAAGCAAACCTGAGGAATGAGAATGTAGAAGAGCTGATAACCTTAAAGGTAAATATGAGAATTTGTATTACTTCTAGAGCAAATGCAGATGCAGCTCTCAACACTAATATGTGATGAGTGACTAATGTCAGCTCAACATGAAAGACTTCAAAGGCAAGAGAAGTTCTCTGATCATGAATCCTCACAGGGTATCATATGATCACATAAAAGCATTGAATTTTCTGAGTAGAAGATGACTGGTTAAAGGTCATAAAAATAGATTTATTTATTGACAAATGTTATGATGATTTCAAAGCAAAGCTACAGAAAATATTTTTCTAATAGTGTTATTTTTCTGTCCATGAAGTGACAATTTAATAACAGTTGTTTTAGGAACAGAAATATGTAGCCTACCAGTAGAGGTAGGAAGGCCCACATCATATTCAAGACATGAAGTAAGGTCTTTCAGACCTTGAAATACTAATGTTAAGAAGAAAGTGGTTAAACAACATGATGAAAATAGGGTCAAATTCTACCAATTGCTTTGATGTGAATCTGGGGTATTTTCACCTACTCTGTTTAGAATATTATGAAATTAAACATAAAAGGAGAAGAAAAAAGGGAGTTCTGTCTAATCGCTGATCCATGGAGTAGTAAGACCAGTCTGGTACCAGCTTGATATTCATATAAACTTCAGAATTACTCTAGTGAAAATCAAGAAAAAAATCTGCAATTGGATATATCAATACATCAGATGTCTAAAGTTCTGATCTCAAGTTTAAATAAATTTTTGACTTGAATGGCACGAATCTGCTGGTAAAAAGGATACAGTGAAAATACGCAGTAAATATTTCAAAAGGCAACAGATCTTGATCTGAATATGCCAATTTAAATCTATTATATTCACCCTATTAACTCATATTAGGTACGCAGATAAACAGAGTGGAGGAACAAGAACAGATCAGGCTGTCTGGTTTCCATCAAAATCCTGTATGCTGAAGTTAATAAGGAAACAGTAGCAACCATGAGGTAGGCTAGAACAGAAGCAAGTTCTTTCCTTGCAGGAAGAAGAGAGCAGAAACAAATTTACTCCGTCTTAGTTTTGGTCAGGGCTGAGAGAGAGACAGTCTGCACATCCAGAAAATCGAAAGTTTTCAACACTGCTAATGAGCTTGTTATCATCTATCATTTCCTGAACGTTATTCTGGTCTCTCTATTTTACTTAATGCCAAAATTCTCATTTTCATTAAGAGTATGGTTATTTTATATCTATATATCCTCATATAATTTTTTGTTTGTTTCGAGATTCCTTTCACACCAAAATGTTATAGCTACTTCAATTTGTTTCATACAAATATTCTTAACTTACAAGAAATTTGCTCATCTAGTCAGATTTGCAGTAATTTTCAAAGCTTTAGAATATTCCAAATACCCGGATGGATTTTGTGGCTTTGACAACAAAATTCTTTGTGCATAGAGCTATGAATACAATTATATTTTTTAATGATACATAGAGAATCAACAAAGAAATACTTTTACAATATGGAATGATGACATGTTGCTCAATTTGTAATTCATTATACCATGAAAATGAAGTTTTATGATGTCATTAAAATGCATATAAAGTAATAAGAAATCAACATTTATTAGAAAAATAATGATTTGAAAACAGCCTTGCAGTATGACAAATAAATAAACCTATCATTTTTATATCAGTACAGTAACAATAAAATGCAATGTCTGAGAAAAACACAACGACACAATGAAATGAAAAAGGCCCTATAATCATGTCCTTAATTATAGACCTGTTGTAACAGCTCCAATTTTAACTACTTTCAACTAATTTTAAAATCTACTTTTAGGTTTTAATTCATACAAAGTGATTTGATACTTGAAGTGTATAGAGTATATGCTAGTATTTGCTTGCCATTCAGTGTTGCATTTAAATACTAGTCTATAAAAAAGAACTGAGGATAAATTCAAGCTGTTAATTTGGTGCCTGTCAGGTTTTGTGAATATTATCTAGCTAAACATTTTGAATGGAGTACTGAGAAAACAACACACAGTTCTGCAATGCTTCCTCACACATGGAAACAACTTGTTCCTGTATAAGTTCTACTTGTTCCAGAGGGCCTTTTCATGAAATGTGTAATCGAGATTGGGAAAAAATTTTAAAAAACAGAGCTACTGAGTACCCAAAGTGCAGATTAAGATGGGCAGTCTTAAAAACCAAGGAACTGAACAAATATTTGTGCTTGTGTAAGCATTTAGGGAAATTCTGGAAAATTGAAACTTTTTTTTTCTCTTCTTTTTTTTTCTTTCCTCCCCTAAATATACCCTATTAGGGACTCATATGTCATATAACTAATTATATAGTGTAGATATGACTTTCGAATTAAACTGAAATTTTCATTAATCAGCATAAAATAGAAAATATATTTTTTCCGCTTTGAAATCTTAAAGGAAAGATTAACAGAGGGGTTACCTTCCAGAACTACGTAACAAATTCTAGGTGTCTTACACAGATACCTGTATGAAAGGCAGCTATCTAATACTTTAAGCAGTACGGACAGTGATGTCTGGAGGGCAATTTTTCTAACCAGTTGCCTACTTGGGGGGAGATGTAAAACTACTTTGACTCCATTAATTGTATGGATTAGATCTTCCAGCGGGAATTAAATTTCTTATCTAGAGGAATTTGGGTTTCATCTCATCTTACTTCAACCCTTTATATTTTGTTGTATAAGTAGGCTCTTTTAATACAGAAACTAAAATTTTGAAATAAGAGCATCACTAAAACAAAATATTATTTTTGTCTTTCCCTCTCCAACCGCAGATCTAGATTTGCCAGATATTGTTAGTGAGATCCCTGAACTGGGATGCTGCCACTGAGCATCGCTAGCAGAATCATTTCGTGCGACTCTCATGTACTACTGTTCTCAGGGGAATGTTTTCCATGCAGTAAAGGGTTGGCAATTATTGTTTCCTATTATTATGAGTCATTAATCAGAAATTTCTTACAGTTAAAAGTATTAGTCTTCATATCTCAGCAAATAGTTGGAATCTAAGCCTCTTGTTGGAATTCTTTCTCACTATGTGAATTGCAGAATTTTGGGCTGCATGTTGGGGTAAGTAAAGACAAACATTGCATAAGAGAATAAGATGGTTAAACCTAAGTAATGTATCCAGCTGTGTAGCCCCTCAGATATAATAATTAATGTTTTATTATACTGAGATAAGCGTGAATAAATGATAAGCTTTACTTAACAGTGAGCTGAAACAAGGGTCAGAAGTTTGATGAAAAATATCAGGACTCTAAAGAGAGGAGTAGGAGAATTGATGAATAATCAAATTAGTCTCTGAGAAGAGATATGTGGTGAGTAACCTTGCATTTCAATTTTTCTGCCGTGCTAGGATATTAGGACTGTCTTTCAAGCCCAGGAAAATTGTCCCCAATGGTAGTGGAAAAGATAATGTGAAATATATATAAATGCTAGAATAATGATATAAAACCATACAGTTTTATGACCATTTCAAGATCAGAGAATGGACCAAGGAAGAGGTTGGTTTTTTTACTGCCTCTTTCTTCTCTCTAATGCGTAGACAGCATGCCATGTTCAGATACTCTAAGCACACTACTTCACACTTTGCTTTACAGATAGCAGGGCAGACAATGGTATCAAAATAGATCACTGCATCATGAAATGGTACCCCAGTGAAATGCCAAGAAATTATGCATTAATTACAGTTCTGGTGGGATGGGTAACTCAACCAATTATTATATGAGCTCAGTTTTAATGCATGTTTCGTACTCAGAGAGAAAAGAGTACCAAAAAAAAAACCCTCAAAAAGCAGGCATCTTAGCTAAATAACATGAAGATTTGAGGGAAGGCAAAGTCTGTGTTCCACTACTCAAAGGAAGGGTAAATTTCCATACTATTATTTATTTGCATGTCTGAAATATAATGTGTGTCTGATAAAACATTCAGGAGGAATCATAGTATAAAGCAATGAAATAGTACATCTTTATCTTCTGGGACATCAGCCATAGACAGCTATGTGCACTGTGCATCCACTCCAGCAAGTTTGTTTTTCTTTCTGATTGAGTTTACATGCTGAAAGCTGATAGCCCAAACAGGTAATTAGTGTCAAGCAAGGAGTTTGAAATGACTTTTTTTCTACAAGGCTTATGAAATTTGTACTGCGTTGCTGGTTTATCTGCAATATTATAAAGAATTTAGACTTTATGTCTTTTTAATCATCTTTTAATTTTTTTTTTTTTAAATCAGTTCCCTATGTTTTCTGGAACAGCTTTATATTAGCTTAGAGTAAAAAGATATCTCACAATATTTCAAAACACCACATGAGATGATTTCTTTTTTTTTACCAACAATGATTATGTCAAAGAAATTACTGAACTCTAAATAATTGCACACTTCTTTTGTGTCTATTTTCACAGCATGTTTCCAAAGCTTTAGTTAAATCCTACTAGCACATGGCACTGCCGAGGGGAAAGGTTTAGGTTAGTACCTCAGGCTCACTAGCAGAATCTAAAAGCTAAACTTAAGTGACAATGGGATAGTACCATGAGTGTGACTTACTTAAAAAAGAAAGAACATAAATAACATTGTAACAAAAGTTTTGTCCGAAAATGGAGAGCTCAACAAAAATTCAGCAGTCCCTGTGACCCTATAATTTTACTTTCCAGCAAATTTAGACTTTTATTGGTATACTGCAAAGCATGAAATTTTTCCAAGGTTTTTCATCAAAACAGTAAATCATGCCACCCTGACTTCCCAAGCTGCGGACCAGCCAAAATTAAAATGGTCCTCTCCATGGAAAAGGGAGAGGGAAAAGAAAAGGGTGGAAGATGAAGAAAAAATAGAGAAGAAGGAGAAGGGACAGCAAGGAGTGCAAAAAAGTTGTCATATTGTTCTCACTGTTGCCATGGAGGGATAAAGACAACAAACGTAGTTCTAAACCACAGAGCATCTGCCACCTTCTCTTTCCCTACCACATCTTTGGTAGCAGAAATTGGCTTGGCTTTCTAGGGCTCTGGCATGGGCAAAGGAGGTAAATTACTTGTTTGTTTATCTCCAGTGTTGTGATCCTCTAACCAGCTGATAACTGCAGTAGTGCCTAAGGGTTTCATTGGCAAGGTATGTCTCATAAAAGGAGTGAAAAATGTCCTTCCCATCACTTGACAAGGAAGAGAGGCATAAAAACACATGAAACATAACCCCATCACTGTTAGATGTTACAGTTTCACATAGTTGTTGGGACTTTTTCCCGTAGTGAAACTGAGATCATAACATTACATGCCATGTGAAGGATCTAATTTCGTACCTCAGCATGTCTGACTGCATCCTGTGCAACACGATGCCAGTCAGCTTCGGCTAACTTTTAACGTAAATGGCCACAGAAAAGAGTTCTGTATAAAGACAAAGACTGTTTTGAACAAAATACAAAGATCTCTGGCTTTCACTAAGTAAGCATGCAAGTAATTTCTTATGCATTTTGGATTTCCAGAAGTAAAAAAATCAGCCGTCTTTCTTGTCTTTCTCTTGCCTTCCTCTTACTTTATAATACTCTTTGGAAGGGTTGTGGCTTAACCACATACGGTAGCTAAGCCCCACACAGCTGCTTGCTCACTCTCTCCCAGTGGGATAGGGGAGAGAATTGGAAGAGTAAAAGTGAGCAAGCACATGTGGTGACATAAAGACAGTTAAAAGGTAAAGCAAAAGCTGCACACGCAAGCGAAGTGAGACAAAGAATTCGTTCACCACTTCCCACAGGCAGCCATGTCCCAGAAAGCTGGCTATGCCACATGTAACAGTGACTTGGGTACACAAATGCCATCACACTGAATGTTCCCACCTTCCTTCTTCCCTCAGATTCATGTCCTGACCATGACACCATACGATCTGGGATACCCCTTTGGTCAGTAGGGGTCAGCTGTCCTGGCTGTGCACCTAACCAACATCTTATGCACTCCCCTCATCCTTTCTGACGGGGTGGTGTGAGAGGCAGAAAATGCCTTGCTGTGTCAGCCCTGTAGCAATAACAAAAACATCTCCATGTTATTAACCCCGTTTCCTGGACAAATTCAAAACACAGCTGCATACCAGATACCACGAATAAATTTATCTCTACTCTGGACAAAACCAGCATAGAGAGTTATATGAAACTTTAGAACTAATGCAAAAAGAAAACTAGAATATAAATATATTATTAAAGTAATTAATTGCTTTCATCCTTAGCTTCATTAGAGAATTTCCTTAAAAATCTAAGGGATCCATGGGGTTTTCAGAACACCTAAGATAACTGAACATGGAGAATACTTTTGTTTTCCTTTTTTTATTTTCTTCTGTTTTTTCCAAAGTTCTTTGTTCTCTTTTCGCCTTTGTACTTTGTTGTCGGAATACTACAATTCTATCATATCAATATTATATTGCTATGTGGTTTTTTGTATACTGCAAACTCTTCATTCATATTTCTACTTCTAAAATGTTTTGAGACATTAAATTAGACAATTTGAGTTTTTTGAGGAGCTTTCATTATTTGTTTATATCTCTATTTTTAAGAAGTTCTCTTGTCTTTAAGAACATCTCAAACAGTGATAAAAGATTGTCTTTGACTCTCAGTGGGCTGTTTAAAACCTATCCAGTTCTGGTGATAATGTGGCTTGAATCCCTGAAGTGCTGACTTATTCAGCTTTCCTTATTGCATGAGATGCTGCCAAAGAATCATGGTGAGATGACACATCCGTGGATGAGGACTTTAACTTTTAGAGGTAAGTAAATACTGTTGAATTTTCTGTAGCAGTTAAATAATTTTTGTGGATTTTTTAATATTATTTTTATTTCTGATTTCCATTCAGGGATTTGGATCTTAAAATTAAGCCATAATGAATTAACTTCCAAAGCATGAATTTATGATATATTATTTTCATAAAATCCAGATAATGCATTTACCCTTCCTTCCCTAATTATGTTGATTCCCTGCTACAAAACTTGGTATTTGCAGATGGATATGACGGTAAAAACAAGAAGCTGATCAGTTGGGAGGACATAATTTGAAAGCACTCTCTACAAAATATTACAGGAGAAAAGTGGGTGGAAAAGGATGAACAAATTGTTTGAGTCAAAGATAGCAGTATTTCAGGACTAGGCTGGGAAAAAAACCCCAAAAAAAAGTAAGAATGCAACAGGAGAATGAATGAAGAGAAACAGAATTTTTTGGCAAATTAAATATTTGGCTGCTAGCTGGCATTTTATCATTCTGGAGCACTGTGACTTTATGGTGTATTACACAACACAATGACCTTAAAGTTTGGCATGATGAATTGCTCACTTTCTGTAGAAAGAGTAACAGGTTTTGGGTTGCTCCAATTATACACCATCCATTTGCTCTGTACGCAGGGATTGTACTGCTACTTATAAAATGCACTGTTTAAGCCTCTTCATGCATTTGGCTACTCTTGCTTCCAAGCTTTAATAGCAACTTACAATTCAAGCATCAGAAGTGTGCATGCAGTTCAAAGCAAGCTCAGCTTCAGTCATAAGACTACAAGATCTTCTCCTCCAGCCACTGCTTTTGTGGGATAATTCTATTAAAGAGCATGGAAATACACAATATTTTTATGGAATTTGACTTTAAGATGCTAATTTCCCAAACTATCATTCAATAAATAAAAAAATTTAAAGGAGATAAATTACATTGATGCATATATTTTTTTTAAAATGCCCTTTAAGAGATTGTGGAAAAGCAATATGATTTTAATCTTTAAATTTCATACAAATCAGAAGCGAGATAGGAATTCAACATCAGGATAAAAGGAAAAAAGTGCTCTTAGATCAAGCGCTTTAGGTTTATAGTAAACTCATAGAAGGCAACAGGCATTTTCATCGGGCTTTGACTCAAGTTCGTGTTTTTGCTAGTGAAGGATACTTAGCTGATGGCTTTTATATTGCTGCTAATAGAGAAAACTTATCTGTGACCTATAGTAATTCAGTAAAACCTTTTAAACCGTTAGTTTGGCCTCTGCTAGTCTTCACAATGTTGCAGTGACCACATGGAGAAAGCCAACTTGTCCGCAAGTGCATCTAAGCCTACAAGCGTAAATATTTTTATGCATCTCTGTTACTGTTGTTCATAATGCATAAGACGAAATTGTTAGCCTAAATAGTGAATTAATTTTGAGTTTTTTCTTTTGTTTCTTAACCTAAGGATAATTTTTACTTCTTTGCTCTGTGCTTCCCAGCACACAAAGATTCATATTACACTTTCCCGGCTCTGATTTTTTTCCAGAGTGCTGATCAGTATTGATATCAAATCTGTAGTCTGTAACAGAGTCACAGAATCACAGAATGGGTAAGGTTGGAAGGGGTCATGTGGTCCAAGCTCCTGCTCAAGCAGGGTTGTCTCAGGGCACATGGCACAGGATTGATTGCATCCAGATGGTTCTTGAATATCTCCAGTGAGGGAAACCCCATAACCTCTCTGGACAATCTGTTCTAGTGTGTAGTCACTTGCACAATAAAGTTCTTCCTCATATTCAGGTGAGATTTTCTGTGCATCACTTTCTGCCCATTGTCTCGCGTTCTATTGCTTGGCGGTACCACCAAGAAGATCCTGGCTCCATCCTCTGGACACCCTCCTCTCAGATACTTATAGACATTGATGAGGTCCCCCTGTCATCTCTTTCATGGCTGAACAGGCTCAAATTCCTCAGCCTATGCTCCCAAGAAAGATACTCTGGTTGCTTAAATGTGTAAATAATCTCGGTAACAGCCACATGCCGAAGGAAAAAGGAAAAATCGTGCCATTTCTTTTTCATAGTGTAAGGACAGAAAGCTGTTGGAAGACTTCAGCTTTCCCACTATGTTAAAACTAATCCTTACAGTTCGATGATCTGTAAGGTCTCTTCCAAACCAGGACAAATTTTGGCTCTCATCAAAATTCACCCAGAAAAGGGAGTTTCCATACATTTTAAATTATTCAAAAAAACATTTTTTTAAACATTAAATGTAACTTGAATAATCTTGTCTTTTTTTGTCACATATTATCAGGGAAAAAAATCAAACCAAATTAGAAATCTACTTGTTCTAGAAAACAAGTAACCGTAATCCATTTTCTTCACTCACATTTATGTTTCTACACCCAGGTCAAGGAGCAAAATACCAGGGTGTTTATTGCATTAGCTACTATAATATAACTTGAGCTGACTGGTCTGCATAACTTCAGAGCAAGCAGGATGTCTGTTCTGACTTTTAATGTTTCTCTGCTACTATTCTGTCACTGACTAAACAGTCAACATGCTGTGTTGATCTCCTTTTCCTCACAGCAATAAAAAATAAAATGCTTTACAGGTTGTGGGGATCCCCCATTCTGTACAGGCAAAGGTGTAGCATCCTTCCCATCCCTCTGCAAATCTCTGCCTCATGTGTGACAGTGTTTGGCTTTGTGCTTTCATGTGCACTGTCTGTGCTTGGCACTGGAGGGAAGAAAAGCTCACAAAGATTTGTACTGAGAGTTATAACATTCTGGTGGGAATGGATCCTAGCACCCCTAAGGCAAGAGCTGCCCTTGCTTTTGAATAAGAATTATAAATGTCTTCCAGTCGGGCTAAAGTCTGCATTTAGAAACAGGTAAGGTATTGTTCATGTTCCTCTCTTGTTTGAATCTGTGAAAATTTCCCTTTCAGTTTCTAAAGCACAAAAATCTGGATGATCAGTTCTATTTACAAAGGCATACTAATTAAAGCTTATGTTTAAACAATATCAAGTCTTCAAGGATTTTTCTTTCTTGTTAGTATTTATTTCATGATTTATATGTTTTTTCTCCCTGAGGCAGTGAGGATCAGTATTTTTTTGGTAGGAATTTCTGGAATTACTTATTTGTCATCTTTAAAAGTGTAGAGTCATACCTGGATTTTTTCTAGCCTTCCCCCCCCACACACTCTGGTCCAATGTCCATGACTTTTCAGAATACTAGTAAATGGTGGCTTAGTGAGCTAATTAGCTAATTTCCTTTGGGAACACTGAAGAAGGCCAAAAGATTCAAGTGATGGTTACCTAGAAACAAGAAAAGTGTATTAAATAATTTTTTTAAAATCTATATGAGTTTTCTGATGATAGAATTTGTGTGCTTTTAGAGAAAAAAAATCCAGTCTTAGTTTTTAATTATGATCATCTTTTTGCATATCTCCACACTTCTTACAGTCATCATTTTGACAAGCATAAACATACATTTTCTTGATGAAAATAATTTTCCTTTCATGATTACACTGGCTGACTCCTCATTACTTAAACTGCTAGAAAGAGATCTCAAGGGAGTGGCTTAGTCTATTCCCTTAAGGTCAAGAGCTTCACAAGTGGATGTAAGTAATTGAGTTATAGGGCAAAGATGAGTAAAGCTTTTAGGAAGTTAGGAAGAAAAATCCTCTTGATAAAGAAATTAATCTAATTTACAGAGTGTTATTTTAGTACATAAATTGTCTAATTATATTGTATCTCACAGGCAAATTTCATATTAATTGCTAAAAATGAGGGACCAATTCTGACCCAATTCCCATAAACAATCCTTTTATCACAGAGTGGAGGAATTAGAGGTTCAATAAAACTGATTGTGCCCCAAAAATGAATTTTGAATTCTGTATGTGCATGATTGCTGATGTTTTATCACATAAGTATAGACAAATTGTTGGGATGGCAGAGCACTATAATTTTCTGAGGAGAATACTTTCAGCATCTTGGGTGGTACTTCTTCTGAACAGATATAGAAATGTGTTTACATCTACATCTCAGTCATAGGAAAATCAGTATAGGAAAACTGTCACTTCTAGGTCACCACTTATCCCACCATAAAGTACTTGTGTGAAATAGATCAGATGAATCCTGCTCCACAGCTTCTTCTGACTGTAAATGAAGTTCTCAACAACCTAGCCTCTCGTGGCGATATCTGTGTGAGATCTTCACAGTGAGGGTTTCATTCAGCTACATTAAGCAGGGGTGTGTAATGCTGAGCAGGTTCACCAAGAGAATCCTGCATAGGAAAGAATATGGCTCCACACTGTATCTGCTCTCTAGACAATCAGCTGGAGGTCAGGTGGTACACCTATGGTATCTCTAATGAGACTATGTATGGGTGACTATACTGATCTGATAACACTATGAAAATACACCTTCTCCATATACTGAGTATTACTACTTTGCTTCCTGGCACATTTGCACCATATCCTTTACTGTAGTTTAGTCTTCTGATTCAAACTGCTGGGAAACCCTTACAGTTCTGCCCAGTCTGTAATCCTGCTGCTTGACATGGGAAGAAGGTTTGTGCTTTTACTCCCAGATCACGATACAGTTATTGAATAGCAGCACACTGCTACATCAAGGATAGCCTGAAAGGAGAACATGGGAAGAAAAGAATTTTTATGGAAATGAACCAAAATAATTGCACTTTCAAAAAGGTCACCTTCCTAGGTGTTAATCTCTAAGCTTAATCACAGAATCACAGAGTACTCTGAGTTGGAAGAGACCCACAAAGATCATCCAATCTAACTCTTAAGACAACGGCCCATATATGGATCAAACCTACAGCCCTCCTGTTGGCAGCACCATGCTCTATCCAGCTGAGTTAAAATGCAATCTTTGTCATCTTCTGCTGTGCCAGTCACTGCAGAACTAAAGAGCCTGCCCAGGACTGATCTGGGAGCTAATCCTTTGACATTAATGCCTGGGTCATTGCTTTTGACTTTCTCCAATTCAAGAGTGGAAGATGACTAATACTTTAAGTATGTTATTACTGCAAATTACAGTGTTAACGAACCATCATCTTGAAAAAGGTTTCCACAGACAGAGATGACAAAAATATCCACAATGAAAACCAATATTTATTACAGAAAACATAGTTTTTACTTTTTACTTACACTGTTTCCACCAAAGATTTAAAATATATGAGCTTTTAGTGAACATTTGCCAAGACAGGGACTTTTACCACTCTAGACAGTCTAGGTGTATTTATCCAGTTAGAGGTCCTGGTGCTACCCATGCAAGTTGTACCTCAGCTACTGTTTCCATTTTTGACCCTTATGAATATTTTTATGTACCCTCTGAAAATGTGTTGCTTTCACTCATATGTAAAATTTCTAAAAAATTATCATAAAAAAATACAATTAAGAAAAAACAATCAGAGTTATCTGCTAAAGAATAGAAAGGAAAGACTTATGAAAACTTGCAGTTTTAGTCAGAGAAGTCAGTGGGGCTACAAAAAAAAAATAGAGTCAGTTTCATAAGTAGTCAATATTGCTGCATAAGTGGGATCATTTCAAAATATTAACAAATATTTCAACTCCAGAGGTGCAAAGGAGAGACAGGAATATGAAGGAGTGGCAGATGAAGATGTGATAAGCCATATAAAATCACTATACAGGAGCAGTAAGAAACAATAAAGAGTTAAAAAAAGTCAGACCTTATTGATTTAGGCCAAAGGAAGATTCCATAGTTTTTCAGCATGACACAGAAAGAAAACAAAGAAAGGGAATGTAGGTGTTAAGGAGATTGAGAAATTTATTTTTAATGAGTTCTGTCTGATCCTTTCCCTTCCATCATAAATCTAGACAAGAAGTAGTAAATAGTTTTAGTTTGCTGGCCACGCAGCTTGACTTGAATATATAAAATTCGTTGTACATTATTCAGAAACTCAGAAATGCAAGGCCAGAATAGATCATCAGATCATCTTGTCTGACCTGTGCTATAACCCCCCAGAATTTTACCCAGCTGAGACTTATAATTTATGCTTGAATAATACATACAATAGCATTTCTCCTAAAGCTTTTCTTCCCAAATCTTCTGAGAAACAGCTAGCCTCATTAAATAATTTTCTGAGCTCCTGAGATAACTGGAAGACCTAAACTGCCAAGATCTTAAGAATCGTACCCTCAGTCTGGATAGCTTTGGCTAAGTCAAGGTGGAAATTATTTTGATATAATTATTCATGCGTGCAGCATTCAGAGGATTATCTCTTTGCTTAGTGAAATGTGATCCGACCTTGTAGTGAGCCAGCGCAGCAGACCATAATGATGAGACAGTAATATCAAGCAGAATTTGGGCAGAGTTTAACCAGAGGTTTTGTTTGTAGACACCTATATGTTAGCAGGAGTGTCTGTTGTTTAACTCAAGCGTGTACCATGGCTGTCTTTAACAACATTGCCTCTATTTCATAGAATCAGACAATAGTTCTGGTCAGAAGGGACTTTTAAATGTCATCAAGTCCAACTACCCTTAAATGAGCAGGGACAGCTTCAACTGGATCAGGTTGCTCAGAGCCCTATCCAACCTGATCCTCTGTGTTCCCAGGCATGTGGAATCCACCACTTCTCCAGGCAACCTTCTCTGGTCTTTCATCACCCTCATTGTAAAAACTTTTTTCTTATATCTAACCTAAGCTGATCCTCTTTTAGGTTAAAATTATTAACCCTCGTTGTACCACAACAGGCGCTGCTAAAAATTCTGTCCCCATCTTTCTCATAAGTCCTTTTTAAAGTATTGGAAGGTGCTATAAGATGTCCCTGGAGCCTTCTCCAGGGTGAACAGCCACAACTCCCTCAACTTTTCAACACAGGAGAGGAGCTCCCACTCTCTGATCATTTTTGTGGACTTCTGGACCTGGGAACCACTGGGAACCACCAATGAGCAAGTGCTCATTTCTATGGAGATGGGTAAGAGGGTATCATTCTCACTGAATCTTGGTGTGTCACTTCGAAAGTTTAGTATGCAACAGGTAAAAGACTGATAACTGTTCACTTGAAAAATATTCTAGAAACATAGTGATATAGATAGTGAGAATTTCATCTTCACACCTTGCCATGGTCAGCGAGCAGGGGCTTGTCGTATGCTACAGGAGCATCAGAAAAGATGCAAGATTTATGTAATTTTCCTACCAGTTCTGGGTTTCATGTAATTAATCATTAACTACCCTTACATGCCTGTACTTTTCTTCCTGAGATTCCCAAATGAATTTGTACCACCGTGGTGTATATAAAAAGAAACGTGAAACATACACCATTCCTTAAAGTTCATTCAAAATGTTATTAGAAACTTCACATAACTATCATATTGCTGATCTTCCCATTTCATCTTTCTCTGTCCTTGCTTTGCTAGTCATGGAATTATTGCTTCTTATGTATATAATTTTTGTTTGTCTATGAAGAACTCTTTATCTTCCCATAGTTCCCGTCAAAAAATTGTCCTCTTTTCAGACCTTTATTGTTGGTCTTTTCTTCTCAAACTAGCAGTACGAATTTCAAGAACACTGGCAATTTTAGATAAATCGAAAGCAGCAATATTTTTAAACATCATTGCATATAAATCTGAAAACATGTAAATCAGGATAAAATGAAGTTTGGTTTTGCATCAAAATTTTAATTTTTTTTGCATTTTTTATATTCTACATTTACCTATTTGATGGTGGTTAATAGATTGGAATTGAGAAGCAATTTTCTTATCCGTGTATAAATTAAAATTGTCTATTCTTTTTTTTCCCTCAGATTGCAAAAGGAGTACTCTATACGGGAACTGAGCAAGCAAACAAAGATTTTGATCAAATTAATTTCTCTCTTTAAATGATCCACAAGTATTTTACATGGAATGACCACTATGATAGCCAATTCTTATTATAAAACATGCCATTTCAGACTGGGTAAAAACTCAAAAATTAAATCTCCTCTCTATCTTAGGAAGTTCATTGAATTAAACCTTTTCCTTAAAGGAAACCACATTATACAATTGCTTTTTAACTTAAAAAATTTAACAGTCAAGTATTATAGAAGAGTGTGCTTGATAAATCTTGCTGTACAACAGAACAACCCAACTGTCGCCTGTACACGTTATCTTTTGAGAAAAGTTAGTTATGCATGAGAGTATCCCACAAATTTTGAGATGAAACTAAGCCAGAACCCTGTTCATATTATTCATACATGACTTGTGGTTCACTGAACTGTAACAATGCAAGCCATTTCACAAAGCCTTTTAATGTTAAACTGGCAGGGCCACTTTTGCAAGGCTTTTCTGAGCCAGCTCAACCCTTGATCTCCTTTGTGTAGAAATGCCAAGAATATCAACTTTTGTTTATGAGTTCTAATAGATATTCTTTTCCATTTGAGAGCAAGTCTGAAAAGAACATGTAGCCTCCAGTTCTTTGTCTCTTGTAGCTCTTAGCATGATACTGAAACATCAGAAGTAATTAAACAAAATTGTATTGTAAATCCCAAGATAAAAGTGTGACTAATGATTAATTCTCTGGTATTTTGTCAAAACCCTTCTCATAATTTCAAAGCTCTAGTCAATATTCACATAGCTAATTCTCCCTAAGTAAATTTTTCCTTCCACTAGGAAAACATTTGTGTTCTGCTTAATAAATAATTTCTTAAAGTTCTAAATATATAGTTTCTGTAGTTGTTTTTCTTTACTATTTTAATCAAAACTTTGATTTTCAAAAGAGTATGTATTTTGACAGTCACATCAAGGAATTTAATTCTTACATATATTCGTATTTCATTCTTGCATCAAGAAGATGAAGAAGACTTATTTTCCGTAAAGGTATAAAAGTCTAATGCTACCTTTTAGATGATTTATACTTCAGTATAAGACAGGTTTTCTTCAGAAAAAAGAGCTTTCTGAATTATGCTTCTTAAGCCGTAAGTGCACCAAGAAAATAGATACAGCAAATGTAATTTTCAAGTCCCCTTTTCTGGTATATGCTTATTACATATTAAACTATTACCTTGCTGTCTTTCTTTCAAATCCCCAGCTATTCTTACATCTCAATTCTGTTGTCCATGTTATCTGTTGCTCTGTACATGTCTTTGAATTCAAACTACAAAACTAAGCCGACACATTCAACTTATTTATTGAACTACAATGCTTTCATCTAAACAGGGCTTTTAATGGTCCATATAGCAACAAACCCAAATAAGACCCTGACTGTGAACTGCACCCCACTCTAGAGAGAAACATCTTCAGAGAAACTCTTTGTTTCCAAATCCAATTCCAGTCCTAAAACCAATGTTCAGTGTATGTACAGAGAGCAACCTAGGAATACCCTAGAATAGAATTATGAATATCACAAAATTTCAAGACTCCAAGATCTCTATAAATGTCAAATACAAAAGAATTTTGCTTCACTTTTCTTCCTAAGAGAAAAAAAAAAAAAGAAAGAAAAAAAAAGAACAAGAAAAAAGAAAAAGAAAAAGAAAAAGAAAAAGAAAAAAAAAAAGAAAAAGAAAAAGAAAAAGAAAAAGAAAAAAGAAAAAGAAAAAGAAAAAAGAAAAAAGAGAAAAGAGAAAAGAGAAAAGGTGGCGGGGGGAAATAAAAAAAGAAAAAATTTATCCCAAGTGCTGACTAATTTGGGTACAGTTTCACAGGACCAGTCTTGCAGCACTTACAAAAGCAACAGTTTCTTTTCCTCCGCTGGTGTTCATTCAGTTACACATCACTGTCTTTCACAAGCATGCTCTTCTAATGCTGTTGCATTTTGAATTATTATCATTAATAATATTAGTATCTTTATTCTTAGTATCAGGAATGAGGGTTTCATCATGAAGTTATTTGAAGTAAAATCCTAACTCCAAATAACTCAAAGCTTTGTTGAAGTCTATATCCAAACTCATAGTTACATTACATAGACTTTATGTGTTCTTTTTATCTGAAAAAAAATGACATAATTTACCTCCGTCTTTCACCTTTTCCATTAAAAAGAATTAGCATATGCATATTTACTATGATCAGACATAACAAATACTTTTTTTTTTCCTGCTGTCGTACCTATTAAACCCATAGAGAAACTGTGGAACTTCAGGAATTTCAGGAGTTATCCTGGGGCTCTTTATCACCTCTCCTTTTCCATAGAATGATCTAAAAATTGATTATACTATCTAGAGTGTATTTATGCTTATCCTCATTTCTAATGGATATTTCTAGTAGTAAAAACCTTATAAATATAAATATTGAACATTTATGTTTAAAGTTAACTCAGTAAACACACTTTCTTTTCCGGAAAAACTTTATCAAATTTATTCTCACTTTCAAACTCAGGTTTTCTTGAAAGAAGTCTGCAGTTTTATTTTTATTTCCACACTTTCTTCTTGAGCTTTTAAGTCTGTAGCATCATATGGGAGAAAATAAGATGAGGTTTTATTGAAGCCAAAATGTCTCTCCCAATGCAAAAGGCATAATCTGTTTCCCAGTAAAAGGAAAATATATAGTAATGATCCCAAGTTTATAACCATCTCTTGTTTTATAATTCATTTCCTCAAGGATGGGCACAGAAATATTTGAGAGATTTGTTACAAAATATATTCTGTTCCTTATGAAATCCGTTCAGTTTTATAGGTATGAAAAGAGACATCAGACATAAATAAGGCCAGGATTTGAACAGTTTTGCAAATGCTGCATAGAAGATACAATAGCAATATCCTATTTGTGCCCAACTGCAACTTCTTTGTTAAAGCTCTAGACTCCAATTCAATATAATGCTATCTGATAAGAAACATGGATAGGGGCAGGGGAAATTAGGCTTTTGGTGATTCCTAAAAACAACATTTCCTTTTTCTTTTTTTTAACCTCCAAAGAATGTAAAAAATTCTGACTGCTAACACATCACCAGACAGAAAACCAGAAACATGCCACCTGTCTTTAGCCACTCCTAAATTAGGAATTAAAATTTAGGGTAGAAAGTTACACTCCCTGTATAGTAAAGATGGAGGCAGAATCCTCCAGCTAATGATTAACACTACAAAAAAATCTCAGTCATAATTTAAGGCGCTAGACTTAGAGTCACAGATTATGTTTAATGCTCTTAAAGTAGGAATGCCATTTACATTGGTAGGCTGGTAGTAAAAAAGTTGTTCCTCAAAGAGTTTCTTTTTAGCAGCTAAGGATGAAATCCAAAGAGCTAACGAGGCTTCTATATTAGTCAGCTGAGATCTGAAATGCAAACTGAGCAATCTAGTGAGCAGTCAGCTAGCGACTCAGAAGTCTGCAAGTTTTTATGCCAATCTGCTGTCACCTCAGTACCTACTTAGAACATTACATTTATAAACTTGTCAAAATCCTGAGATACCTGAATACGTAAGCATAATCTTGTGCATGTGATCTTGCATAAGTAGAATAGTATGTACCTTTTTCAATCCTGAATGCATTAGGAAAACAAAAAAATATTTTGTAGCTCAGTGATGAGTGGGGGCACATTTCCGCTATGCCATTCCTTATTGGATAACTGAGGTAGTTTCCTGTACAGAATATTCCCTGCTAGAAAGTCAGCTCACAAGGTCTCTTTACAAAAGAGATCTGAGGGTGTGTTTTCCCTCTATATTATCATAGGATCCAAATCTTTTGCCAGCTGCTGCAATAGTAGCATTCCAGTCAGGTGACAGGGCAGTAATGTAAAGAGATGCCAATTCAAGATGACGCAAGTCTGCGTACTCTACTTGGCATTGATAATTAACTTGAATATTTCACTGCAGCCTTGATGAGCAGATAGTGACTTGGGTTCTAGCATTTTTCTGGGCAACAGCAGATTAGAACTTCTTGCCTGTATAGCTCTGCATGATGGGGAAAGGCACTGATGTGCAATTTGTGAATGTAGTTTAATTCTCAAAGCCCTGGAACTTAATTTAGCTTTCTTTTTAAGAATCTGGCTTGTATTATTCAACAGTCTGAACCGTTAGCAACCTTCTAACCTTAGCACACAGACCATGAAAAGAAATAATGCATTGATACTAGGACATACTTCAGAGGACAGTATGAAATTCCTTAGAAATTAAAGGATATCAGACTAAAATGTTAGTACTGTGTTGGATAGCACGCTGTATGCTATCTAATATTCAGTACTTAGAGACAACATGTGGTTAAGACAGAGAGAAAAAGTAGTCTGACTAATACGTCTTCTTTCTTCTCCTTTTATTTTTGGTAACTAAGCAAACAGTATATAATATCTGTTGATTATAAAATCCTTGCAATTTAAATATTAAGCATTCTTTTGCATGTTAATAAAATATCACCTAGTATTAAATTGGTATTTAATTAACACAAAACATATGTCAAGCTATAATTAAAAAGAAAAAAAAAATTGTGTGATGTATTGCTAATTTTATGTGCAGATTGAAACAAGTATTCACAGACTTCATTTGCTGCTCACTAGTCAGATTTTTTTGTTTTGTATTGTTGTTTTAACTATGTATTTAATGAAAAAGAAAAGCTAAACATCTCCATGTAAATAGTTGAAGTACTGTGTGCAAAGCGAGAGTGTTGCTGATCATATATTACTGTGCCCATTTCTGTTTAAATGCACTGAGGAAGAAAAAAGTACCGCTTATGAAAAGAATTTGCTACTTATTACAACTGAGGTAAAGTTCCTCCGGATGATTTTTTTTTAAAGTGCGTCGTTGTTTGCTTTGTGATAGTGTAGGGATCCTTAAAATTTTGTTTTGAAAGACGAGTATGGGAAGATAATACCTCTTCCTTTAAAATTTACTCTTTTACTTGAGCAAGCCCTCAAGTTACATACTGTAGTTGTTGTGCATCTCATTTGGGAAAAGGAACACCTTTAAGGGATGAATTGTCTGAATTCTTTCTTCGAAACAATGCTAAAAGGCTCTTTAGTAGAGATTTAAATATACATATATAGAGAGAGAGAGATATTTAAATATACATATATAGATGTGTGTATATATATATTATACATGTTTGTATATGTATATGTATATATATGTATACATATCTGTATATATATGTACCGACTAGAGCTAGTACGATTATTGAAGTACCTTGAGCAGGACCGCTGCTGACAATATAGCCTTTTTCTCTGACAGTATGTGAAGCTTACTGTTGGTTTGTAGATAGATATTTTTTTTGTTTGGAGATGATTGTGTGCCTATTTAAAATCCGTTTTCAGATAAAAGGTTTAAGTAATTTCATCCATTTGATTAAGGGAATTTAGGACACTATGAAAACTGTTCTCCTGAATAACTGTTACCTGACATCATATACACATTCTGGTCTCAGGTATTTTTTATTCAACCTCAGTTACACTCAAAATGCCTACATGTGCTTCAGGAACTAAACTTCTGAATTCAGTACAGCATGTTTACTTTGTTTTGTTGTCTAGGAAACAAGTTGTCCAATGTCTTAATTGTTTAAAATAAACAGTAATTCTTTGCTTAAAATAACCCCAAGAACTGAATAGATCCAGCACTATAGAACAGTCTTGGAAGTTCCAGCATTTTCCCTATGACCACCTGACATATTTTGCTGTAGATAAATCCTCCCTCACACCTTGGGAAAATAGAAAACGAGAAAATGTTCAGATACGAGTGTAACAAAGCACCTGGAAATTAGTTGCTTTTATTCCACATCTTTACTAAGAAAGGAGTTCAAATGACAGCCTTTTCAAAGGGGCAGATCACAGGCAAACACAGATTTGATTTTGAATGGATGTCAGTCCCATCTGAAAGTCTGTGACTAATGCCATGTATTGGGAACTTAAATATCGTGCTGTTTATAAGAAGCAAGAATCAAAGCACATAACCCATCCTAATGGAATTTAGCTGCTCTTAAAAAGGATGCTTTCAACAGTCAGTAGCTTCTGTTCCTTTAACAATTTGCACAGTTTCTTAAAAATCTACAAGCCAGCAACCTTGGAAACTTACAGCTTTTTCTCCCACAATAAGCCAATCTTTTTTTCATCTGTTTGTCCCATGGCAATTTAAATGAAAATTACCTTCTTAGTTATTTCCTTCATCTCATTTTTTTAATAAAGAGTATTAGGTGTGTCTTAAAGATTCATTTTAAATGGCACCAACAACTATCTCCCCATATAACAGATCTGAAATAATTAGGCAAAGCTGTGAACACACACCAATATTTATTTCTTTTGTTTCTGCTTATTGTATTTTTCATGAAAATCATACATCTTTTGTATTTCTTTCTAAATTAATTAGTAAATATTTATTCTATACTGTTATCTGAAGTCAAGAGGTAAAAAAATTATGATCTATTAAATATTTTATTTAAAGATATTTTTAAAAATAATTCTGGAATTCTCCCATGAGTTAAAATGTAGCCATTTGTCCTATTTTTAATTCTCTTCTACATCACAACGACTCAAATCGAGGTGCATTCCTGACTGAAATCACGTAACATCTCTTATTCAGAATGACAGAACTTCACCGAAATCCGCAAGAGGAACACTGGGACTTTCAGGACCATATAAAACTGAATTGATTACCTGATTATCTCTTTGTAGGCATAAATCGCCTTTTACTTGCAATCAAGTAGGATCTCAAAAACCAAGAGAGTCTCATGGAATTCTTGGAAAAACTTGTGAAATAAGAGTTAGCCTTGCTCTTTGACGCAGCATGGCTCTTCAGGCAAGTAACAGGCTGTCCTGTGCTATGAACTCTTTTATTATTTAAAAGCGGGATGATTTTCTGATGATATATAATCAATAAAATAGTTCCTGTGCAACTTCAACTGCAAACAGCAGGACAGTGGGGAAAGGAAGCTGCCTTTTTGTGAGAAAAGAGTGTGAGAGTACAAAGCTCTGCCTAGGAACAGGTGTTGAGCAAGCTGAGAGATAGTAGGTTGGGATTAGAGATCAGATCAGTGTGGGAACCAGCACTGTAGATGTCTTCTAACTAATGAAGGAAGCATTATATTTGCAGAATCTGGTCCTCATGGTAGACCTTAATCATCCTAATATCCCCTGGGAGGTAAGCATCACAGACCAGAAGCAACCAAGATAGTTTCATGGAGTGCATTGATAACAACTTCCTGGCACAAGCAATTGAAGAAGCAAAAAGGGGAGATTCTTTGCTGGAATTCCAGATAAGGAATAAGTCCAGCTCTTAAGTGAACTACCCATACAGGGATAGAACCCACAACCCTGGCATTATTATCACCGTGGTCTAACCAACTTCTTCCCCTGTTGCGTACTGGTGAAACATAACACAAGTGCTGGGTCTGGTTGTGCTCTGAAGTATCTCACCACTCTCATCATAAATAATTTATTCCCACCAAGAAGGAGCAGATTCTTTCTTAGAAAAAAGTAGTGCCTAATACAGAAAAGAACCCCCAAACTTGCTTTTATAGTCAATCTTTTTTATTTTATTCCAGTTTGACCCTCAATCCTTTACTAAGAGCTTCATGAGCAACATAAACAGGAACAATCATATTGACTTCTGGTTTTGCTTTTAGTTATTGAGTTTCACCTTTCTCAGAACTTTTTGAAACATTACATCTATAGTTACAATTCTAAGAATAACAATTTGGTTTTAATAGCAAAATTGCTGAGAGAGAGGGTATTATAAAAATCCACTTATTTCCACTTACTAAATTATTTTTCAAAATTCAATGCAAGGTAGGCACTCCATGACAGTAAATTTAGATTCAATAACAATTTCAAAAGCAATGTTTTAAATAAGGGAGACCTCAACAAACATACAACATGTACAAAACATTTTGTACAAATAATCAAAGCAAAATGTAAAATGATCTTCATATCCACTTCATATCCAAGTAAACCTCAGATCTGTAAACCTCATGGAATCTTTTTGTTGCAATATTGTTAGCAACTTCCTCATATGACTATCAGCATAACAGCTCAATAAGCAATCTTGGGAACCCTTTTGCAAATATTTATGAGTGATCATGTTGGTTTTGTCCGCAGATAAATTCACCTGACTCTCTGTTTACCTTTTCACAAAGATGCCTCCTGGCTGGAAGAAACATAATGTCACCTTAATTATGTTCTTGCTTTGGTAGCATAAATTATTTATGCTTTAACATGTTTATATTTAGCCTTCTCTAGCTTTCATTTCTGACCTCCAGTGTGTGAGCTCTGTGAGGAAGTGTAGTGTTATGGTGTATGACCTAGCAATGTTTACTGGGTTTTTTTTACCTTGTCATATCTCTTTGTAACATAGATCATTGAGACTGAGCAGCTATGCTAGCCAGCTCATGAAGTTGTAAAGGTGAGACTGCTCTTAGTTTCTTAAAGTGGATTAAGATTTCATGAATATCAAGAAGGTCATTCCAGCTGCTACACCTACTTCACGATAAGTGTACAGCTCTGGAGATTGCCGGTGGGCGAAATGTAGATTGTCATAGCTAGATCATCAAATCAAAAATTGTCATCATGGGACTGAGTGTCTTAGGAGTACTAAAAGTTATTACCAGTTACACCTCTTACCATTAGCTGTAGGAACTGGGAGCAGCTAGTACTTGAAGGAATTACAAGACTGGATTTCAGACTGATGACCGAGTACCTGAAAGAAACATTTCTTCTGTGCCTTTTTCCCAGAGTCAGTATTAACAGCATCAGCCTCTCGATTAACTGTAATTCCTGAGTTAGGAATCAGAAAGTTACAGAACGCAAATGCTTCTGGAGTCGTGGAAAAGATCACTTCCACCAGCAAATCCAGCAGATCCAAAGTGCACTTGAGCAATTTGTTTAGAGCACCTATAAAATAATTTTGACCAATTTGATACAGCATGCTATTCAGCTGAAAGTATAGATTTAAGCTATTCAGCTGAAAGTATAGACTGCTTTGTATAAAAATATTATATATAATTACTTCTGCAAACGGATTTGAGAGGTAGAAATAACTCTAAAAAAAATCTGAACCCCCAAACTACATTCATATTCCTATTTGCTATCTCTGCAATGCATATTGTGTTTAACAAAAATAAATGTACAAACAGTGGTAATTACTAACCCAGTCATATTCTGATTCCCAACACGAGTTGAGAAATCAGTGATTTCAACATTTTTCAGAACAATGGTAGAAATTAGTGAACTAGGCTCAGGCTCCTCATTATTCATGATAATTTCAGGCCTATCTTACTCAGAGTTCCTAAACAATACTTGCAGAAGTTTAGGAGAGCTACCCCCACCAGCCAGTAAGACCGTTCTGACTGTCACATCTGATCAGGTCTTTCCTGGAAGCGGTTTCAGCTTCTAACATTATTGATGCTCCAAACTAAAATGATTATGAAATATGAATGAATTTTACTGTAGAATCCATTTTTAATCTTTTAAGAGAGACATTGTTTGGATAAACATATAAAATTATTCTGCCTTCCATTTGTCAAAGGAGAAATGAAGAGCAAATGAGAAAAGAAGGAAAGGTGGTAAAAGGTATGCATATATTACATTTTCCCC
Organism: Cnemophilus loriae; assembly: GCA_013397755.1. Taxonomy (NCBI): domain Eukaryota; kingdom Metazoa; phylum Chordata; class Aves; order Passeriformes; family Corvidae; genus Cnemophilus; species Cnemophilus loriae. The sequence continues at coordinate 3,303,588 of VZTF01002825.1, read as the reverse complement.
AAGATGATGCCTGAGTGGGACAAACTGAAATTACATTTAGCTTGAACCTTTTGAAGAATCAAGCAATCTTCTTAGTCTGAACATAGATGTAGACCTGGTTTTCTCTCTTTTGTATCTGTAGGTTTCTCTTCACCATGAAAAAACCCAAACAAATGAAAAATAAGACTACCCTATAACATTGTGCTTCTAAGCCATAACAAAGAGCTCCGGACTTAGAGTGGATAATAGCAGTGTCTAAAGTTATTCTATTACAGGAGGAGGATTCATAGCTATGGGCCATTTCTGAGATGATGCCTCCCACGCTTCTGAGTCACACTGCTGCAGTTGACATTTGGAATATTTCTCAAAGAATACTTCTACGACAGAAATGAGAGCAGCAACAGAAAGCAGAGCTATTTCTGTTGATTAGGACAAATTTGAGTAAATAAGGGACAAAAATGAGATTCTGAAAATCTCAGCAATTACACTTATGGGACTCATCCAAAAAAAATTTCTAATTTTTTTTTTTTGGTGGATGCATGCTAAGTTTCATATATACAGAATGTTAAAGGCAAACTATTTTCTCATTACAGAGTTAATAACACATCAGATATTATATCTGAAATGAGAGTAGCAAAATTATTTCCCTGATCATGTGATTATCATTCTGATTACTCACTGATGGTTGAAAATTCGGAAGATGAAGATGTCTAGGAATAAGAATAAAAATATGTTCTAACTAGAGACGAGAATCCCTGTAATCATAGCCTTGGATAATTCAATTCTGGTTTAATTTCTTCAGGCTTTCAGTTCTTGAGAATAGTTCATGAGTATACTACTCATTGCTGAATTATTCATAAATAGTCACAAATTGTAAAGACTCTGGAGGTGATAAACTGTTCTGTATGAGGCTCTGCTCCCGTCAGGACCTATGTAACATACGGAAACTAAACAGGGTGATGTTTTGACTCTCTGACAGGTCCAGACTGATATACTGTTATAAAAACATGATATATTCACTCAATCAGGCCTCTCACAATAAAACAGTTATCTAATTTTGTAAGTACAGCCAACAGCACCGCTTACATTTTATGTATGTCTTACACAGCAGTAGTCTAGAGCGCGTCCTTTCACCATTTCTTGATTCAATGCAACTGCTTTACTGTGATATGCTCTTCTACTGACCATACTCTAACAATCACACTTGATGAAAATATTAAACATTCAAACTCTGCATCTGCATCTTAGGTCTTTGTGGAGAAGTTTAATAGCAGTTTCCCACTTCAACATGACAATAGGTTGGACGTGACTTACCTTGACCCTTGGCTCTTCTCTGTGTAACCTAACAGTAAAAGACTTAGCAGAACAGTTATGAGTACGTATAACATTAGATATAATCTCAACATATTTCAAAGAGAGACATGAAGATGTAATTCACCATATCAGTTCTGTCCTGGAGGAAACAAGATATACAAGCACGAGTGTTTGCTCCCAAGTCATTTACCTTACGGGACATAATCAATATGCTGGCGTTTACGCAGTGCAGATGCACATGGAAGCCTGTAGGCTATAACCATGCAATGCTGTTCAGTGTACTCCACATCCATACCCCAAGTTAGCTCTCAGTAAGAGATTTTCCTGGAATCAATTGTACCTGTTTAAGATGGCCAGCAATGCAATGCTGGCCAACACTGACTACAAAAGCCAACTCCTGAGAGAAGATCGTATTTCCCTGCCAAGATAAATTGTGAATTTCGCCTGCTTACCTGAGGAAAGTGCTAAAACCATTTGCATTATAATGTATCGTAATAAAATATGTTGCTGCAAAAACAGATGGTGCTGCCCTTATAAGTCTCTTAACCCTTATGAAATAAACTATCTTAGAAGGTACACTGCTGATATGTCTTCCCCTGAGCAAGGCAGTGTGGGAACCGAGCTATACGAATAAGGGCTAAGAAGCAGGAACACAGCCAGAAATGTGTGCACCACTGACTCCTTTACAGGATGAAAAATCTAATAATCTGATGACTCTTAAAACAGTCCCTGGGTCTACTGACCATCTGTTTTACTTATGTGCACTTAATGATGAGGGAATTGTCCTATTCATTCTTAACAACTGCTGCTGGAGTAGTTTTCAGACTCTTTTGAAAACCATCACGTTACCAAGTAAGGGAAGAATCTAGTCAGAATTTTGAGTCTGCTGCAAGGGAAGACTACTTGTGGTCAGAGCCTGACCACTCATTGTCCCAAAGACCACTGAAAGCAACACAGCTTTTAAGGTCTGCGTGTCCAGGTTGAAAATAGCAGCCAGCTGCCACTGTGCACCACCTCTGACAGATCAGTCTTATCACACATGCACAGGGAACTCTGCATTGAGCAGACTTGGGCTCATTGTGCATAGAGGCGTAAAGCCACCTTACTTTCTTCCCAGGGAAAGTCAGTACTGCAGGCAGAGTTATTTGCTAACTTTAATGATATAACTGTGTAGCCCTGTAATACCATATCGCCTTTGCTAGTAATAGGCCATAAGCTCTGTACTGCGTTTGCCTGGCTTCAGGGCTGAGACTTTTCAGGTCTGGTCTGTCTAAAGTTGTCTTGACATGCCTGCAGCTTTGTTTCACTTGGTTTATCTGTAACAACAATTTCTCTTACAGACTGGCTATCTATGTCTAATTCATTTTATTCTTGTTGTTTTTGGAAGATAAAAACAATTTTATATATATAGGAGTTATTAGTTCTTCTATGTAGAATGAGAGGCTTATGACTCTAACATAATTATGTAGAGCAGAGGAATAGAGGTCTGGTACAATAATATCCTTGAGAGATGGGAACTGGGGGTGTATCAGAGAGAAGTACAGCAAGGGGACTTTAATGGATAGGGCACAGGGTGACATTGGAGACTCCACAACTATGAACAGCTCAGTGATGGACATATAAAGAAACACAGACCTGGAGCAAAACTGATTTTGCCAACAAAAAGAAAATAAATACATATTTATATGACATCTATAAAAAGCAATATATATAGTAATTTATAGTAATTTTGATACAACATGAAACCGTAAGTTCTTGAAGAAACAGAAAAATCATAAAAGTGTGTCAATAAATGCATAAAAAGGACCACAAGTGGATCCCAGAGTGAGGAAGAAGCCATTGACATGAACAGCACATTCCTCACTACAAAGAACTCCAGCTACTGATGACTCACCAGAGCATCCCCACCACTGCTGCCATTGTAAAACCATCAAAAGGCAGGAAGAGGGTGAATCTGACACCAGAAAAAGGAGTAGAATGTAAGGAATGTGTACACAACCATTTTAACTGCATTGCAGTAAATCTTCCCTTCTCTGTAATAATCAGATCTAGCCTAATTATGATTTTTGAGTTACACTGTTAAGATTTTGGTGACATCAACAGCTTTATCTGTAATGCGTTTCCTTTTTTAGCCCATTCACAAGATTTTGAACATAACTAGAAGACATAAGAAAACAGTCTGTTCAGATTGACTACTATCTACCTCAAAGTGCTCGAATTATTCAATAAATTCTAGTGAATTAAGTAATGATAATGTTATTAACCTTTAACAGAGGTGATATTACTCTCTGAATAATAGAAAGATAGATAAAGCTGTGTTAGTAATTACCACAGTATATTTCCCATGAAATAAAATTTAATAAAACATGGGCCCTGATCCTACACACAGTGTTTTGTAATAATTAAATTGCCACCACACTTACTGTTTTTAATGATATTTTACTAACTTTAATATCTATGTAGAAATTGAATATTTTCTTCTCTCAAGGAATGAAAGTAAAATAACTTGTTTTTCTGTTTTAAGCCTTACAGTGTACTTAATGAAGGTTGGAATCAGAGATTTGCTAAAAATACATTGCCTAAATAAAAAAACCCCACACTTTGTACTATACATAGAGTCTCGTGTGCTTCAAATATTTCTTTTCTACATAATCAAGTACATGTACAGAATGTGGAAACCTTGTGCTGAAACAAGTATTACATGTGCCCATAAATTAATGTGTCCCCTTAGGAAAATGAAATTTCACAATGTAATTACCCCATTTCTTCACTGAAGACATAAAGGAATTTATAGGACTAATTACCCTGATAATGGAGAGAGATTTTTTGTCTCCTCTTTCATTGCAATCTCACCTAGAAGCATGATATAGGAAGATGTAATTCATTGAACTCCACAGTGGCTCTGCTGTTACATACATTTATTAGAAGAAACTGCTGCATTTCAATAGTTTTGTGTCAAATTTATTCATAAACTTCCCATATAGCAATAAACACAACATTCCAATATAATACAGGAGATGTTGAAATAAACTTTTCCTGCTTCAGGTCTTCTTCTGCTAATTTTCCAGGTAAAAGTGCTATTCATTGAAAAAACGCTTGGCTTAAATTACTGTTTTTTCAAGTCTTCTCTTCCACGACTGTTTGTAAAATAGCATATGAAGTGCCACATTAATTCTATTCCTAATCTTAAGAAAGCTTTTGCTGAAAATATTTATGATTATCCTAAGAAATATCCTTAAAGGTAGAAGCTATATGCAAATAGTTAAATATGGATTTTTTTCATAATAATAATTAGAGAACATCTTTCCTTTCATGATCTCAAAACCCTTTACAAATCGGAACTGTTAATTGTCTATAGGCAACATTTGCTCTCTAAGACAGTATATATTAAATGGCTAACTAGACAAGAAAGACAACCTTATATTTAAGGAATGTCACGCCCAAGAAATCTCGTCAACTAAGATAAACAAATGTAAAAACAAACAAACAATTTTTTTTTTTTAAATAAAAGATTAACGAAAGTAATTCAATGAAAGTTTACAAGTGCTATCAGTCCTCTGAAAGCTTCCCAAACCAATATTTGGAGTGGGCAGGGTATCTCTTTTGTGAGTATGTGATGGTGTGTGTGAGATTTTTAGTTCTGTTTTTTAAAAACACAGTTTGTAAAACACAGCAAGAATAGAAAAGTTAATAAAGAATCCCATATAGAATCACAGAATAATTTTGGTTGGAAAATACCTTTAAGATTTTCGAGTCCAACCATAAAACTGTCAAGAGCACGACTAAACCATGTCCCTAAGCACGACACCTGCACATACTTTAAATATATCCGGGTCTGGTGACTCAGGCACTTCCCAGGACAACCTGTGTCAATGCCTGATAGCTCTTCCAGGGAAGAAATGTTTCCTAATAGCCAGGCTATATCTCCCCTTGCACAACTTTTGTTCGCAAACAACCGGTCCAGTTGAATACCTTCCATAGTTGTCTTCCTCACCAGCTGTCTCAGGAAGTAACCTTCCACACACTGCAAGAACCTCCTAGACTCTTTCCTCTCCACTGTATTGTTTTCCCAGCAGAAATCTAGTAAGCTGAAGCCACCCATAGGAACAAGGGCTAGCCTTTGTGAGACTTCATATTATTTTACGTATTATAACTATAAAATATTTCACCTGCTTTTTCATCTGGGTTGGGTGGTCTATAGCAGACTCCTCTCAGGATATCTGCCTTGTTGGCCTTTCCCCGTATTCTTATCCATAAAGACTCAACCCTATCATCACCACTCTCATTCAAAACACTCCATAACATACGGGATTACCCCACCACCTCTCCTTCCTTGCCTATGCCCTCTGAAAATTTTATAGGCATCCATTGTGGTACTCCAGTTGTGAAAGTCATTCCACCATGTTTCCATGATTGCAACTACATTTCTGCACCATTTAAAAATTTTATTTATTTCTAAAAATGGCAACTCTAAAGCAATCAAAAGAGTTAGACTTCAAAGACATTTAACATCCCCTACTCTTACTGAATCGTAAGGACTAGTTATTATATCAAAGTGCAGACAGTCATAAAAGAAATGTCAGGGAGGACTGGTTTGCCTGAACATTAGTGCTTTAAAATTCAACAGTTAGAGCTGTGCTAGTCATCTTGGGCCTGTGTTATCGTCAATGAAAAGAAGCAGGCATCTCCAGAGAGAGATTAATCTCACCCTATGAAAGGCAAGCAAATTAGATCAAAGCAGTCACCCTCTGGAAGTGCATATTTATCTTCAACAACCATAAATGAAGCCTGAGGTGAACTGCTCAGACTTAGATGTCTAACACGTAAATGTTAGGTGGAATGAACCTCTAAAATTTACCACTGAAAGCTCTATACAGTATTAACTCCATGTCTTTCAAAACGTTTTTTATTTAGCATATAGCACAAGTCTCACGCAAGAATGTATGGACTTAGGACCTTTAGAACAACAGCTGAAAATGTTTTGCAGTCGGATATGAAGTCACACATTCTACTGGGCATTGACAGTATTCTGAGGCATTAATTCCCATAGAGGGAAGCTTGACAGAAAATGTCTAGATAACCCTGAGAAGGAGATTGCAATTCCCCAAGGAAGAAGCAAAGACTCAAAATAAAAACAAGATGCTCCTACGAATCTCCTCAGAAGAAAAAATCTTTTTTTCACCTAGAATCTGGTGTCAAAATGAATGTTTGGCTAATAGTGTCTAGGACACTCCTGAGATCAGAAGACCAGGTGTTGAAATTTTGAGCATTTACAAGTGAAGTAAAGAAACAAGAAGCAAGAAAGAAGAAAGGAAGGCTGACCAAAAGTAACCCTTTCTTCTCATTTCCTACAAATACATACAGAAACAGTGAAAATATGATACAGAAAGAAAAATGGTCACCAAAATCACCTTAGCTGCCTGGCGCTGAAGGAGTCAAAATTTTAAAATTTACATTTATGAAAGTCACAGAGGAACGTTATTTTAAAGCTAACACGAGGTCACATCATTGAACATGTGATTAAAAGTGTTTGCTGAGATCCTATTAACAATGTTAGTAAAGGTAGCTTTTGCAAAAAGATGATCTACATCTCTCAAGCAATGCTCAAGCAACTGAAAAAATAAATAAAACAAACAAACGTACAAACAAAACAACAACAACAAAAGAAACTAAGAAGAAAATATCCTAAGATAATTAATATTTATAAAATTTTCTGGAAATATTTCTGATCTACAATAGAATAAATTGAAACAGAAAAAGAAAATAGATTGAAGCAAGTTAAAAATAAAAAAAAAAAACTTTAGAAACATTTTCCTTCATTTTTGATAATGGAAACACTGATTATGTTTTTGTATAATAAATGATGGGTTTATATAAAGACTGAAACTCTGACACCAATCCAAAACAATTAATAACTATATCAATCACAAATTATATTTTAATTTGTCCAGATGTTTGACATCTTTCAAAGATTTGATCTAAAATACTTCAAAAATTTCCTTGACTATGACTTCCCTTGAAAACTACATTTAGATGAAAGAAGAAAACTTCCGAACATCTAAAAGCCTTTGAGTTCCAGAGATGGTGTTTTCATGTAGAACAAGCAAAAATCTTTGAGCTTATTTGGGTGGGGAGAGAAATGTCTTCCCCGTGCTGTTTTTCTCTCTGTAGAGCTAATAGTTTAGAAGAGAGAGGTAAAAAAGTATTACACATTAAAAGGGAAACAAAAATCTGTTTCTAAACTCCAAAAGGCAACAAGAGTTGAGACTATGATTTTCCACAGTAAAAACATTTAAAAAGGAAATGATGTGGCCTCAAAATAAGAAAAAGTAATTCTTAAAAATCTAGTAGAGGAAAAAAAGATCAAGAAGATGATAGACAAATACAAAATGCTGTTTATGGACAGAAACTAATTTTAGTGGTTTGAGATTACTCATTCAGAATATTCAAAAGAAAGAAAAAAATGCATGGTGGGGATATTTTTAAATTACAGAGTAAATTAAATCTTGCTTTATTTAAGGGTAAATTATCATAGACTTAAGAAATTGCAAACCCAGATTTAGCTGGCTTTGTCACTTTGAAAGTTTAATATTTTCAGACAGTATTTTATAGCAGTGACTGATGCAAATCAAATTCCAATCCTCTAAAATTCCCAAACAGAAAAGAAATAAAAATATTTGTTCTATAAATTGTTGATTTTCAGTATCTTGTCCAGTTCTGTTATTTAATAGATGTGGCCTTTGCAACTGCTCTAATATTGTATCTAAATTTACTTCTGCGTTCTAAATTTTGTGTCCCTTGGCCTTCATTTATACAATCCTTGATATTTTGAGCATTTGGTGGAAGAGTGTAATTCTACCCTATCTATATTCTATCTCACACCAAACCTAATTTAAAAGAAAATCTTGTCCTCATTTGCCTCTCTTAATTCTTTCACCCTCCCCATCTCCATTACTGACTTTATGACTGAACACTCTAATTTAATCTGTATTCATCATACGCTTTTGTACCAGTATAGGCACAATTTATTTAGTATGTTGTTTTTATTGTGCATTATTTGATTCTCTTATGTCTGTTGGGAATACTTTCTCAAAATCAGTTGCGTCATAATTGTTGCAGAAAAGCATGCTGTATGTGTTGATTTAATCCACAGATCCTAAAGAATTCTTGTCTTTCTGAGAAGAATAACTTTCCAAATTTTTATGGAAAGAGCATTGATACTTCCACTCACTTACTATTTGACATAATGATTATTTGCGTATTATTGTGTGATTGTAACCAATCACGATCAATTGTGTGAAAAAGTCATAGTAAACAGTAGTCATAGTAAATATAGATTAGACATGTAGTCTAACTGTTTGATAGATTTTGTTCAGAAAATTCTCCTTTAGCCTTACTTGAGTACTACAGTGGAAGTTTCAATGTATCAGCAGACAGAAGAGTGTATAGACCGAACAAAATTAGATTTTAATTTTAATACTGTGAGATAGAAAGCCACATCCAGAGACCAGGAGTCAAACATGCTGATATGTGAGGTAAAAGGAAAAGAAAACTAGTGGAACGAGCATGAAAACTTTAAAGTGTTAAAGAATATCTGCCTGTGGCAGACTTGAGGAAGCAAATAAATGACAGGCAATTGGGACTGAAACAGAAACTTTAAGGGAGACGAGATAGGGTACAGTGGGAAAAAAAAAAAAAAAAGACGGAAGAGCACATGTAAGGTGAAAATAAGTAAAGAGCAAGACAAAGAGCAATGCACAGAAAAATGTGAGGAAATGAGGGCATGGAGAGATCAGAGCGATATATGGGAGATCATGGAATGTAACAAAGATGAACTTGTACCCAGACAGCTCTGGCAGGAAAAGGCAGAGGCAGAAGGAACAATAAGATATTTACATTATATTGTCTTCATAAGGCTGATTATATTCAAAAATATAATTGCAATATGGGGTTGCAATGCTTTCAAACTGCTCCTACGATAAAGCCCTAGAAAAAACATGTTATAAAAATTCATTGGTGTAAAGTTCCAGTGCTAATGGATCAACACTTTTCAATACAAAAAAATATCCTGAAGAAAAATGTAAATCTAGATCTACCAAGACCCTTTTTTTGTGTATTTTACTTCCTTTAAGAGAGATTATTTTTAAACTTTCCTAATTAGTTGTTAAAGCTGACTATTACTATAATTATTATCATTAGTAGTAGTAGTAGCAGCACTTTATCTTATATATAACTTTATAGCTTTTTATTTTACCTATTTCCCACCCCCTAACTCTATGGACTGTTAATGGAAATAACATCTGTTTAAATCATGCAATATTTTTCACAGGCTGTTCTCTTGCAGTTGCATAAATGACAGGCAGCGACGATGCAGTTGTTGAAAACAGATACAATGGGAAAAATTGAATACTTTAATAATTATCCAGTCAGATTTTATCCCCTTTGGTTTACTCTGGAGAACAGCCAACAGTCTTCTATCTGCCAAGAGTGTAAGAAGCAGAGGTGTGTATCATAGATAGTACTCTTCAGAGATAAGCCACCTTGAGGTAACAGTGAAATACTGGAGAACTTGCAGAAACTAAAAGACTGTAAGGTAGGAAGAGAGATTAAAAGGAAATGTTCTCATGCTCCTTGTACTCAGAAAAACAATGATTTGGCAAAACACCTTTTGAAGACAGAGTTTTCCATTGACTTCTATATTCGCAGTGTCACAGAATGGATAAGGTTGGGAACACCTATGGTGGCTGATCTGGTCCGACCTCCCTGCTCAAGCACGGTCATTCTACAGCAAATGGCAGAGGGTTGTGTGCAGACAGTTTAACCACAGCTGTGGGTTGAAAAATAAACTTTTTTTATTGTGGCAATATTTCACAGGACTATAAGTATGATAAGTCATTGTCGATTAAGCTAAGCCTTTTGTGTGTTTTAAGGAACAGAATTATTTCCCTGTACTTTATCTTGCTGTTAAAACTATTAGAATTAAAGTTTTTCTTCTTGAAACTTCTGGATTACCTGAAATAACTTATTCTTTTCTTTTCCATTCTATTCAGTGAATGATCATTTTCCAGCCAATAATGCATCCCTTTACAGGGAGGTTTAATAGCTGCCTACCTTGCTGAGGTTCTGTGAGAATTAAGTATCTAATGCTGTTAGTAAGTGCTTTGCAGATGAAAATTGCAAAGTAAGTGCTAAATATAATTACTGTTATTAGAGACACATTCCAATCCAAATGTTTCTTTGATTTTATAGCTGACATAGATTCCATTTGGTATAATATGCAAAAATGGCCTTTATAAGAGTGGTCAGGTAATGAAAGTTCCTGTGATGTTTCTTGCTGAGCAGGTTATAACAATTTGTAAGCTAAGAATCAAATGCATTTTTAAACAAACAAGTAGTCTTTCTGCTTTTCATAAAAATGCTTTCCAAGTAAAATAATATTTTCCATCAGTCAAAATGACATGAAAGGACTGTAAGATTTGAAAAGAATCCCAACAGGAACCAGATCCTGACTGGTAGGTTTGTAAAGATGCAGCTCTTTTTCTTTGCACAACCACACAGGCACCAGAAATGCTAGCAGAAAATGATTTAGGTGTGTGTCTAAATGCATCATCAGGTAGTGAATGCCAGTGGTTGGTGCACAACTCTGATTCACATAATTTACCAATCTGGTTTCTTTATCTTTAAGAATATGTAACTTCATATTTGGAGAATCTCTAAGCAACCATGTGTCTTCCTGTGAGCAGGAATCTTCCTACTAGATTCAACAGTGCTTAAAGGACACCTGGAAATGAAACTATGAGAGCAAGAGATGAGAAAACGCCATTCAGGCAGTCATGAGAACTCAACTTCACACCCGACTTAGGCATTACTTACAATGCTACCAGAATACGGGTTTCTTTGGCTTCCTTTTTCAGTAGAAATACAGGTATGATGATCTGAAGATCATCTTGTCCAACGCCCCTGCCAAGGCAGGGTCACCTAGAGCAGGTTACACAGGAGCATGTCCAGGTGGGTTTTGAATGCGTCCAGACAGGGAGAATCCATGACTGCCCTAGGCAGCCTGTTCCAAATACTAAAATATTTGCAGTACTAAATGTCTGAACTGCAGTATAAGCAATCCCTGTCTCTGTTATCCTTGTTTTATCAACAGTAAGCAAAGTTTTCTGTTTGCTAACAAAATTACATGGTCATTTCTTTTACAGGCTAGCTGTATTTGCATCACATTAACATAAGCTTGTAAGTTTAGCTGGCAAAAAATGGAGGGACAGTACACATGGAATATTTTTATTTACTGTGCGGGAAACAAGATGTGTCTATCTGCTTGTACAGAAGTAACAAGTATCGTAAGGTTTCTGCCACAATCTATAGGGAATGATGGTCCTTGTCTGTGGTGCTGCAGATTATAGCCATCCAAAAATAAAGAATTCTAATACTGAGTACTGAGACACTTAAGAACAGCTGTTGAAATAATTATGTGTGAAAGTCTTGTTGTTATGTATCCTGGGGGCATGAAATACACCCTATCAAATAGGGAGAACCACAAAAATCCATGAGATATCAATTTGAGTCTCTCATGGCTGATGCCAGTCAGACTACACTTCTTTAGGTCTATTCATAAGACCCTATGGGAAATCTAAAGAAAGTGGAGTATCCAGCCAAGAAGTTTATTGTTATCTTTTTATTCAAGCAACAGTCTAGCAACATCCAAGGCAAGATACAACTAGAATAATAAAAGCCATTGTTCCAGGAGTAATAATTACTATTAATTTTTTTTAAAATGTAATGGAACTGATCGAAAATGTTTACCAGAATTAGTATTCCTAATAACAATGCGTTCATAGTATTACAATGACTCCTCCAAATAGTATGGCTATTCATTAAAAGAATATCTTTAATTTTTATACTGTAGTAGGAATCATTGATTTCTCTGATCTCTTCTAATAAAAAAACATGTCTCCAAAGCCTAAAAAGATTGGGTGAAAGTCTTTGAAAGGACAAAAATTAGATTAATTACACTGATTTTTTGAGATGCCACTGTCTTCTATGGACACAAGGTATCCAGAGGGCACATGGAGAGACTTTCACCTTTCCTGCTGCCATGCAGCTTCTCACAAACTTGCACAGTGGATGCATCAGCACGATTTGCTCACAAAAAATCTGTTTAGCAGAAAAATGATTCCTCATGGGAGTTATAGCCGTCTCTCAGCATTCACTGATGACATCAAGGTCACAGTCTAATATGAAACTAAGCACTTTTTTTGACTCTTCATTCTAATGATTCAATGGAGAATCAATATAATCTCTTATTTTCTGGTCAGGCAACAAACATTTTTAAGAAGGTTTAGGCTCACACACAATTTAAAAACAGAAGCAGACAAATAAATCCACCTTTTGTTAGTTTTTAATATGAACATGTTTCTGTTACTTTTACAGTCCTCATTTTTTCCTCTTTTCTTTCTTCTTTTTTTCACCCTAAGTTGTGTCTCAAAGCAGTTCCTGGATTTTGCATAAAAATACCAACTTTAACATGAGCCTAAATATCACAGAATTTCCACATAGACCAAAGGAGGATTTTGATAGACAGTGTTAGGGTCTGAGCCACAAACTGAAATTAACATACACATTCAATTGTATCTGTTTCCTTCTTTTTTCATGAAAGATATAATTACATTTTCATTAATGGTTACTTATATTGTCATGATGATTTCAAAAATAAATGTTCTTTTGTGTGGAAGACTACAGCCTAGATGTTTGTTAGCATCCAATTTAATGTCACAAGCTACAATTCTATTTATTTTCTCGTACTCAATTATATGTATTCTTATGTTCACTCCAGGGATCATCTTATTAAAACTATTAATTGCATTATCAGGCTTTAGTAGAGTTGAAGTATAATGGAAAATAGAAAAAAATCAAATTGAAAACTATCTTGGAGCTTTGTGTCAAGATATATAAAAAATGCAAATAGATTATATTAGGGAAATATATATCTAAAAGAGATGTAACATTTTTTTGTATGCAAATTTGATAGCAGCTTTCATTTGGCTACTGCTTCAGTAAGTCTAATAAACTAGATATCCACCTTTTCTTTATTGGGAAAAAATACAATGCCTTAATAAAGTAAGCGCTCTGAACAACACTATTTAAAGTCATTTCAGCCTCAGAAACGTGATCAGATTGCTATAATTCAAAGTGCAACAGACTGTAGCAACTGACAATGTTGATCTTAGCTAACAGCTAAAGGAGTTGTGCTTTACGGTTTGCCATGTGAAGTCCCAATCGGGTCCTAATTCTGATTTTGGCTATCACATGGGAAAATATCAATCTTCATTGACATGACCATAGTAAGTATTTTAAATAAGTATTTTGAAATACTCACATTTTAAACTCACATCTATGTAAATATTCACTTTTCATTTAGAAGTCTTCAGATGTCTCTTTAAAAAAACCACACGTAACTGAATATCTCTGTACAGTGCTTCCTTTAGCATGTTTTCTTTTTGTACAATATAATACATTATGATGGTTTCAAATGGGATATTACAGTCTCTTAGACATGCATATCTAAAACCAAACCAAACAGAAACAAAAGAAAAGTTAAATATCTGGTTTTGATCACTGAATTCAATGGTCTAAAGACCACCTAAAGTTTATAGATATATTTAAGTTTTGTTGCTAAAACCAAAGAAAAATAGAACCTGAGAAATTAAATTTAACAAAAATACCCCAAACATCCTGTTTTATCTTCTCTGACATCTCAAAGACTTCTGGCAAACTAATTTATATTTATCACAGTAAATATATGTGAAATTATTCTATGATTAAAATTTTATACCAGTTACTCAAACAGGTGCCTACATACTCAGGGCTGCCTAAATACTCACATATGAATCTTTGAATAAATATTCATCTTCTGCAACTTCTACCTGACATGAAATTTAAATGATGAAAAAGTTTGTAATAGAGCAACTTAAATACTGACAAACATATTCTAAACCTTCATTCTTTATAAACAATTTATGGATCTAGTTATTTTATCTCCACCTTGTTTTTTGTGCTTTACCATTTGGGAAAATAAGTCTACAGAGTTTATTTTTGGTTTCCCTTCATATGACGCAAGTCAAGACAGTTCTCACTGGGTTATTATAATCTAGTTGGTCTGCAAATTACTGATGGTCCACACTGCTATGGGAAGTGGTTTGAAGTTCATTCATAACCCACAATATGTTGTGATTTCAGTATAGATTCCCATTAAATGTTCAGTGATGGGAATGTGCGATTTGATAGTGAATCGCTATGAATGTTGATTTGTGTTTGCTTAGCAAAAGGCAGTGTCTGGGATTCTGCTATGTGCATACAAAGTTGTACTCAGCCAGGACTTCCTACTGTTGAAAGAGTAGATGCAGGTACATGAAGGTAGATCTCAGCAGTGATGACAAATGAGTGCCAGGCATACTCAGATCAAACTTCTCCTATTAATAGGAACAGCTCTCAATATGCTTGCTCCTGTCCTATGCTAAATTTACCCTTGAAATTCTCACTTCTGCATAAAAAACACAGCTCTAGAGACATCACTAAGAAGTCTCATATTAATGATATTTCAGATGTTAGCTCTGTATTTCACTGAACATATCCTTTTGCTTTTGGTTAATTGGTATCATTATCACAAATGTCACAGTTGCTTAATTTAATTAGTTCTTACTCATAAGTAATATTAATTTTCTCTTTCAGAAAGCCAAATGAAGAAATGCAAGTGAAAATAGTGTTTTGGTTTGGTTTGCCTTTTCTGTTCTGTAGGACTTCTACAAAGCTGATTTTAAGGAAATACTTCTCAGAAAAACTGTTTCTTTACAAGGAATATTTTTACTTTCCTACCATATTCAAATTTTTTGGTCTAAAAACCATCTGTACTAATCAGATACCAATTCACTTCAGCACTGAATTGCACATTTATATTTGAACGTCTGAATCTTTTCATGACTATTATACAAACGAATTGATTTTCTGGACTGCGGTCTTAGGATAGTTCTGATTTTACTGTATATCCTTACATAATGTAGAAATCATTGCTTGAAAGTATTTACCATGGAATGAAGACTAGATCATAGTAGTCACATCCTCAATTTTAACTAGCTATGGAAGCTGCAAAAAGCCTTCCTCATACTCTGCATTTTTTCTTTTCAATTAAATAGTAAGTACAGTGTTAATTCTATGATAGCAACCCCTTATAACAAATAAAAGCCAAGTACCAT
Organism: Cnemophilus loriae; assembly: GCA_013397755.1. Taxonomy (NCBI): domain Eukaryota; kingdom Metazoa; phylum Chordata; class Aves; order Passeriformes; family Corvidae; genus Cnemophilus; species Cnemophilus loriae. The sequence goes on along the minus strand of VZTF01002825.1, from coordinate 3,288,043 downwards.
TTTTCCTATTATAACTTCTTAAAGTAAAAAAACCTCAAAAACACAAACAAAAAATCCCAAACAAATGAACAAAAAAAAACACCTTTAAGTGGCTCCAGAGCCTCTCTGATATGAATAGAGCTGAAGACAGTGACTTGTTTTCTGAAACGATCTCTGCCCTAAAGATGTGACAAACACACCAAAATATACTGAGGAAAACAGAATTGCTTAAGGTCACACAGCAAATAAATGACCAAGACAAGTAAAGAATTGAGGGACTTTTCTTACAGTTATCAGCACTTGCAGCTATCTTGTACTGCACCAAACTTTAATCTCTTTTTCTTTGCCAGGGATTATAGCATACTTACATAAAGATTTCATCATCAGTCTCTGTTGTGTCTTCTACTGATGTCTGAGCACTTTCTAAGTCATGGCTATATGTGCCGACTATTTACTACCACACTTTAATATACAGGCCTAGAGCTATGTTGGAAAAATAGGTAAAACTTACTACAGATATTCCTGAAAAAAAATTGGGTGGCAATCTTATAAAGGTTTACACTGGTGAATTATTTTCCATACTGTGTGCAGTAGAATTCAATAGTCCCCAAAGAGAACTCATGAAATCAAATAATTTTAGCCCTTATATCACTCTCTGTAGCAAGATTATTGGTTCAAACAGTATTCAACATTTATATTATAGTAAATAAAATGTGGTACTGCAATATTCATGATGCTACAGATTAAACATGGGAAGAGATCAGCTTTAATGAGAAGGAAGTTAAACAAATGTTTCTAGTTATTTGAAGACAATTGGCTGTGGAAGAGGAGATATTGTAGCCTTTCTGAATGTACAACTCTCATCTGATAGCTTACAGGTATTTTGAAGATTCATACAAAGTATCAGAATTTAATTGACTATATAAATTAAATCGAATCTTCAATTTTGCTAATTTTCATAGCAAGAAAAGTGATCCAATAAAAATCAAGCAAGCTTCTTATAATGTGAGACTAGAGAATTTGTATTTACCCTGCAGTCTTTTTAGAATACAGTACATTTATAATGTGATATTCAAAGAAATAGAATAATTTCTCTCTCCCTCACTCTTCCATCTTTCCCCACCCCTTATAAATTTTGCCAAAAGAGAAATTTGTTCGTCTGCACATCTGTTCGACTACAATGACAAAAAAGCTTCAGAACTTCAGCAGGTCTATGGTTTGATACAAAGCAAATGTTCCTGTATTAAGAAAAAAAACCCCACAAAATGCATAGATAGGCTATTTTGGTACATGATTTAAACACTCTAGATAAAAGGTTAGTTTAGCAAGGTAGAAGTGTTTATACCTTTTTTCCTAATTTTGTGGATTTTTCCCTAATTTTGTTGTGGTTTTCTTTATTTTCTGTTTTATAATGCGAGAAGAGTTTTAATACTGGATATTTATTAATTAATTGGAGTATTTCACTACAGAATGTGTAACTAACAGGGAAACTTAGAATCATAGAATGATTTGAGTTGGAAGGGGCCCTAAAGATCACTTAGTTCCAACTCCACCTGCCATGGGCAGGGACATCTTTCGCTAGATCAGGTTCCTCAGAGCTCCATCCATCCTGGCCTTGAATATTGCCAGGGATAGGGCAACCGCAGCTTCTCTGGGCAACCTGTTCCGATGACTTACCACCCTCATAGTAAAGAATTTCTTCCTAATATCTAATCAAAACTACTTCTCTCTCTCTGTTAAAACCATTACCCCTCATCCTCTCACTACAAGCTGTTGTGAAAAGTCTCTCTCCATCTTTCTTGTAGGCTTCCTTCAAGTACTGGAAGGCCGCAATCAGATCACACAGAGGTCTTCTCTTCTCCAGGATGAACAAACAAAATTCTCCCAGATTTTCGTCATAGGAGAAGTGCTCCATCCCTCTAATCATCTTGGTGGCTCTCCTCTGGACTTGTTCCCGCATGTCCATGTCCTTCCTATATTGAGAGTCCCAGAGATGGATGCGACACTGCAGGTGGGGTCTCACCTGAGCAGACCAGAGGGACAGAATTTCCTCCCTCACCCTGCTGGTCATGCTGCTTTGGATGCAGCCCCATATTCATCTTTCTGGGCTGCAAGCACACATTGCTGGGCCGTGTCCAGCCTCTCATCCAGCAGCACCCCACTTCTCAGCAGGGCTGCTCTTGATCTGTTCATCCCCAGCCTGTGTTGATACCAGGGACTGCCCCGACCCAGGTGCAGCACCTGGCACTTGGTCTTGTTGAACCTCATGAGATTCCCATGGGCTCACTTTTCAAGCTTGTCCTAGTCCCTCTGGATGGCATCCTGTCCTTCACGTGTGCCAACCGTGAAACTTAGTGACTGAAGTACTTTAAAAAAATTTTACAGTTAAGTTGGCAAGAAGTTAATTTTAAAAACTAGGTGTGTAATGATAGTAAAATTTGATCTTCAGCTTCTCTTGAAACAGAAAATATATGAAAAAAACTTTTCATTATGTCCTTCTGTGGGGATTTATACAAAATGGAATTGCATTTCAAATGACATTATCATATTTTTCTTTCTGTTTTTTTTTGTTTTATGTAACTATTTCTTTGTGTTCTGCGAACTGCATGTTTCTGTGGGTTTTTTTGGTTTCTTGCAGGGGAGAGGTTTGTCTTTCTACTTCATAAAGAGATCTTTCTTAAGAAAGTTTTAGAAAAAAAATAAAATTCTAAGTTCCCTGGAGAGACAAAGGTAGACAAAAAGCCAAGTCCATAAAACGAATATGCAGAGAATTCAGCTGTAAGGCCCAATGAAAATTTCAGCACCAATTCTGCTATAATAAGTCATTTATTATAGGCTTTGAAAAGGAAAAGGGTATTAAATTGGTAGAAAAAGACAGAGGTGACAACATAATCTGCATCCTTCAGCTTCCTAAATGAGTTTTTAGCATAAAAAAATAAAGAAATACTTGATTCTCAAAAAATTCAATGTTTTATATGCACAAAGGTTAAAGACACCATTTTCTTTTAAGCAGCAGATACAATTTTGTTTTGAAATGCATGAGTAGTAACATACCTTGGTAATGACATTCACCCTAAGTAGTCTGACACAACAGAAAAATTTACCTAGAAAACCGTCAAACATTAGTTACTCTTTCAGAGAAATTTCATAGCAAGTTTCCTTTTGGACTTTGTGTATTATATATTCATATATAAATGGCAAATATTAGTCCAAATGAAGAGAAAGGACTTTTTGTTTTAACTTGGAATCCAAAAGAAAGGACCATGTATTTTCTTTCTCTCTTAAAATTGTTCATCCTCATCCTCTCTATCAAATTCGGCTTAGCAAAAATTATAAAAAATTAGAGAAGAGTTCTTCTAATTATGCAAGTGACATGGTTCAGCATTTGAATCACTTGCCGTCACTGGACAGTCAGGAAGAGGAGTATTCATTGGCATCTTTTTGCATTTCTCCTATTTAGAAGGAAACCATTCAAAGAAGGTGGTCAGTTTTTCTCTGGATGATAAAGACAGTTTCTGATACAACCTCAGCTGCAGCTGGTGAGACTCCTTGAAGTGCTGTCCTGCTGTCTTCTCATTACCCATGTGGCCCATGGGCCTCTGTTGTTGGGTCTTGTCTAGCAGTTGGTAAGGCTTCTGTAGCTCCATGCCCCCTAGTCCAGCTGGGAGCAAGACTGAGCATGTGTGCCCAGTAGACACAGAAAAAAAATGCATACAATCTACATAAAAGAGTATACATGTACGTGCTGGTGGCCACACATATCAAGAGAGACAGAGTGCTGCACTCCATAGTCAGACAAGAACAAAAAGCATCAAGGGTCTCATTCTGCTTCTCTCCATGGCTGATCAGGATTGATGGCTGGGAAGCCTGACTCTGTACCATCCTTTGCTTGAAGAACTTTTTCCTGATGTCCAGCCTGAACTTCCATAGTAGCTTCATTCCATTTCCTCATCAGCTGAGACCGGATATCTACGTAAGCATATGTATGTATGTATGTATGTGTGTACGTATGTGCATGTGTATGTTGAATCATCTAACTGTGTGTATCTATAAAAGCAAATGAATAAATAGATATATGTACGATATGGATGCCTCCATTACCTGGACTCAGACACGCAGCCTGCACAGTATGTGCCTCTGGATCTGAGTCTCCCCCACTGCTTGTCAGAAGCTGCTGAGATGGTTGCTGGCCCACCAGCAACTGGTGACTAAGAGCACCGAGAGCACACTTAGATGTAGTCCTCGTAACCCAGTGCACCACAACTGCAGTTACAAAGAGAAGCCTCCATTTCATGCCTATAGCACTTTTCTAACTTCAATTCCATGTACCTAGCCACACTCCATGCTTATTCCAGACTCTTTTAGCAACTGCAGACTATGACTGGCTGATTCCGGGTGACCTGGTCTGTGTTTCTCTGAATGGCCAAGCAGCTTTCCACCCCTAACAACAATTTCTGTATAACACATTTACCATGAAAACAGCCAGCTTAGCTCATGATCTGACTGCTGACTCTGCCCCAGACAAGTCAAACCATCAGTATTTTTAAGAAGGAGGGAAGGGTCAATGCCCTTTTGTAGCTAACATTGTTTATTGTGGTGCTTTTGTTTGTTTTTTAAAGTATAATAAATTTTGAGCTTAAAGAGGACCTGACAGATGAACATATGGGAACGATGAGCCTTTATGCAACAAGAAGCTGGTGAACTGAAAATCACATTATGGTTAAAACAATACAAAACTGATTGTCATTACTGGTTCATTATTGGTCTACAAGAGCCTTAATTCCTAATAATTCTTCATAACCCCTTTTGAGGTCATTGTGTATTATAAATCAAGGTTGCTAACAAATTTCTCAAAGACCGGAGTCACATTAGACGTATACATATCCAGTTTTTAAGAAAAAAATATTAAAAATTCTGATTTTGTATTTTGGGAAAAAGTCACTTTAATGGATGTATTTGTTTCACAAAACAGTGAAAAAACCCTCTTCAATATTCTTTGTTGTCCTTTGTGGAACTGAACAAAAGAAAAAAAGCTTTCAAAGACCGTAGATAACTAGGGAATTTCCTTGCTGTTAGTGCTATGTTAGTGCTAGAGATCATATATACTGAAGGAATAGAAAAAAATGTTCCATGTATGCATAGCAGCCTCAAATTCAAGAAGAAAAGAAAGTCACTGAAGCATTTCCATATGAGGAAAAAAAAAAAAAGAAAAATGCATGAAAGATCAGTTTACAGCAGCTGAAGTATTCAGCTTCAAATAACACAGAATGCAGCCCAGCCAGACTCAGTTACACAGGTTAAGGCTGTAGCAGTACATTGCCCTTTGAGCTTACTATGGAATCACAAGCTGCAGAAAAAATACGTGGTACGTAATGACAGGTTTCCAACACTGTGGAAAGTCTTTTAGGGTCAAAATCACAGGGACTACTTTCCAGGGGAATCCAGGCTTCTGATTTTTTTTGGTTTTCCTGTCATGAATCCATCGAGAAAGTTAGATAACAAGCTGGTTTTGTTAGTTATGTAGCACTCCTCAAAAAAGGAGTCAAGTAAGATTCTCTTGGTTTTTTTATAAATTAAGATGACAATGAAACAAGTAAAGCAACAAGGGATATCATTAAGGAGAACAGATTGAGTCTAAAATTTGTTCCATTCAATAGAAATTCTAATAACAAATTTCTGTTTTGAGGTAATGAAATAATTTAACCAGAGTACTACAATGGCTCACATTTGTTTGAATTGCTCTAACATCTAGATCTAAGGTGTTCAAGAGACCCATGAAAATGAGAATTTTAGAAGTGTTATATGCCTAGCTTCTCCTAGCTCTTGAAATGTCATATTTATAGGCTGCAACTCATAGTACAATAGTGCTAGCTGTTATGTGGGGTTATCCCGAAAATTATTTTCCCAAAAAATTTGCTTTGTCTGAAGTGGCAGTTAATATTTTCAAATTAAATAAAGTGAAGTTAACTAGGAGAAAAATAATGTAAAACCGTAAAATTTCCACACCCGTGTATAATGTCTGCCATGCTGCAGAATCATGTTTGCTCATTCCTCTTGCTGATTGAATAATTATTTCAGCAAAAGGGAATCATCTTCAGGTAGTCATAAGCAAGACCCAAGCAGAAAGCTCTATAGCCTGTAGTATGTGTTATTGCTGTTGGATGCCTAAAACTGCTGAGATAGCAGAGCTTGGATTCTTCCCGAGAGCACCAAAAGACTTCCTTTACTCATCTGCTACAAAGTCTTTGGTATCTGCATAAGGCAGTCATAAATTCTATATGCAGGGAAATGTATCTCTATAAAACTTATGCACTTAAGAGGACCTAATCAGCATTAAACCCTCTAATCAATTTTTTCCTGTAGGTTAGATATTCCATAATGGGAATATATAGATATAGAACAATGGGAATATCTCTCCTCTAATTGGAAATGCAATCTCAAACCAAACTTTCGCCGGTGCTCTCCAGAGACGACTTCCAACCTCAACAACTCTGTCACTTTATAGTCCTATGATGTAACCAAACAAATGTTAAAGAACAGGAAATGTGAGGCAGGTTGCAAATTGATCTAGTTGAAGTTGTCCCCGCTCATTGCTGGGAGGTTGGATTAGATGAACTTTAAAAGCCTATTTCAAGTCAGATGATTGTCTTTGTCTATGAACCTTTCTTTTGAGATACAGGTTTTGAAACCATAAATAACGAAAGTGTATATTTTATAAGATAATTGATAACCCTACACAATTAAGGATATTAGAACTGGCTGGTGTTCAAGTGATTTGAAATTCTGCTATTCTAAAATCCAATTGGCTGCTAGGTATTTCTTGACAACTGTTCTTTTATCCACAGAAAGGTATTTCTCACTGACAGGGTTACTAATCTCTTTCCTAAGGCTCTGATCTGCATGTGAGTGAAAACTTAAAATTAAGTACATCCAAATAAGCCAAAATTTCTCAAGATAAGTCAGTAACTGATCCTGAGCAGAACTTCATGTTTAATTTTAAGAATTACTTTCATCATAAAGAGTAACAGCAGAAATTGCTTCAGATGCAATTTTGCACTAGTTTTGAGAGGGCCTTTTCTTTCATCTTTTCATTTACTCACCTCTGAAAAAAAAGAAAAGGACTACAGGATCTGACCTGATATTTTTTAACATAATTGACTATATTGCAATGTCCAAGTATATTTCTTGATACCCACCTTAAATTATTATCTTCTACGCTGAAAGAATAGTTTGCAACTATTTCAAATTATTTGACAGGAGTTGAATCAGAGTTAGAAAACAGTGGTGTCCTTCAGTTTGTTCTACTTTATATAATTTTATACAATTTTAAAATTGTACTTAAACAGCTAGTAGGGACATTTCTTGACAGTTCCTTATTTCGTATTTGTTTTGCTTTTCTGATTTTTTCTTGTTTTCTGTCCTTTTTTTTTTTTTTCTTTTCATGTTTTGGTTATATTTTAGATGGGACTTCAGAAATTATTTAATTTTATTTATCTTGCCACAAGTAGAGCTATTTCTGGAATTGCCGAGACTGCTTGGACTAAGCAAGCCTCTGAGTAAAACTTCAACTCTGCTGGGAATTTTTCAATAACATCCTGATGCCTGCTTCCGGCAATCTGCATTTCACTGTTTGAGAGCAAATACTATCTGTTTACAAATGAGATATATAGAGATTTAACTTGGTTTCTCCAAAATAGAGATTCCTACTGAAAAAGCAGAATGACAGACAGGAAATCCTGGTACAATGTATTTTAGGCATTCTACTCCATCTTCTATTTTTAAATTATGTAAAATTTAGGTTTAAAAAGGTTTTAAAGGTTTTTTATGGGTCACTTACCATACAATCTTGGAGTTAGCCAGACATCAGTTTATCACAAATGAGAACTGATTTACTGAGAGAAAAGCAAACAATTTACTTAGAGCAGGCAAAGCAGCCTTATGAAAGGAAGAAGAAATTGATCAAAAATATTAATTTTTACGGGTTCTTATTCAGTTTGATCCCTGTGATTTTGGTAACTGTGAAAATACTAGGAACAAGCATTACTTTTAACTTCCAAACTAAAGCACTTATAAAATTTGCTAGGACTAAAACTAAATGCCGGAAGAGGATTGAAGGATTTGTGTTTGTGTAGTTTGGCAACACTATGGAAAATTTCTTCTACTTTGCAGAAAATATTCCTGTTTTTTCAGGCTTTCATTTTACTGTTTCCAAAGAGTTCTGTTTGATACATTTTCACATAGACTAGCTGTTAAGTATGGGAAATTTTAATACAGTCTTAGGACTCTAAACAGCTTAATCAAAGCAAGAATTCAAATGTAATTGTAGATGTTAAGAGCCTTCAAGTGTTGGGGGGACGGAGAGAAAGGTTGTAACATTCAAACATTCCGTTCTTACAAGGTTATGGTAGAACCTTGACCAAGCAGTAGTGAGAGACCATGAAGTGATTTCTAAATAAATTAACGATTATTCTATGAAATGAATGTATCTTACATACGTATCAATGTCATTGATACATATGCCTTCAAGACAAATATTGTATCTACCTGGTCTAAGTCCCTATCTCAAATACCTCAGAGCACCCCAAATGGCTCAAGCCACCCATCCTTCAGAAACTAAATCCTGTGCTCCAGCAACTATGCTGAGCTGGGACTTGAATTATTGCTTAAAGAATTGTAAAACAACTAGTGCCATTTAAGGTACTTAAGGATGTCGGAGTTAATTTCACAGCCTTAACAAGTATGACATGCTCTTCAGAAGAACCATAATATCTCAAATTAGAGGTCAGGTAGGATAATAGAGTAAATATTCAGTACCAGAAACCTATATTGATAGGCAACAGAAATCTTCTCATAATGTTAATTATTTTACAGAAGTCAGTTCTGACCTGTGTCCTTCTATGTTTTGGAGATTGTTTTAGAGGTTTTGGAAATTTTAATTAGGAAATTCTACAGCTAAGCACATCCAAAACATTTGCACCAATTATCTGACCTATATATGAGTAATAATTATAGTATGCTGCTATCTGGGGCGATACAGTGCACTCTCTCTTGAAGAAGGTCACAAACCGTCACAAACAAATATTTCTCATTGATGAGGAAGTAGATGAGATCATCTGTGAAGCAAAAATTTTCTATGTATATGTAAGGATCACACAACAGTATTATTTGTATTGAACATTTCTCACACAATTAAAACATTCACAAAAATTTTTAATAATGTACGTAGCTCTTATATAATTTTAATATCCTTCAAGAGGACCAAGGAGATATATATAGATAGATAGATATAGATATATAAAACAATAAATAAATTAAACCTTCAATTAAAAAAACCAAGAAAATTCTATGTATATACTTAGGAACACATAGTAAATCTATTTCAGACTTGTTTTTAATAAAGGTCTCACTCAAAACACATTTCCAAAAATTTGCAGTTTTCAAAAGATTTAGAAAGAGAAACCTTTCATTTTTGACAACATCAAATCCTTTCTTCATTTTTTTTTAATACCATTTGTTAAAAGTAGCACATTAATTTGTGTTACATTCAGTACAGTTAGATAAAATATAATTAAGAGTCTATCTGGTTTACATTAGGTCAAACCCAGCATGTTGAAACTATTAATGGGCAATTCACTCACACAAAATACTGTAATTCACCAAACAGGAAAATAAAATGAAGTAATTGTCATTTGCCTATTTGTATGTTAGTTTCTAAAATTAAATTCCAATAACTGTTTTAGTGTAACTCAGATAATACATAGATCAGCTGTTCTCAAGTGAGTTAGAATGTTTATTGCCGTAAATAATATTGAAAGAAAACTCCAGCTAAATGTGATTACCACAGCCCTAGTCATTCCAAGTGTGCTTTCAGCCTGGGATAATACAACACAGATTTCATTCTGCTTCAAAATGATCACTCTTTTGCCTTTATTCCCGCCATCTTCTTGTTTTCTTCTCTTTTCCCATAGGCACAGAGAATCAGGGAATCACAGATTCACAGAATGGCTTGGTTCAAAGGGACCTTAAGATTATATAGTTTCAGCCCCTCTGCCATGGGCAGAGACACCTTCCACTAGATCAGGTTGCTCAGGGTTCTGTCCAACCTGTCCTTGAACCTTTCCAGGGATGGGGCATCCACAGCTTCTCTGGGCAATCTGTTCCAGTGCCCCGCCACCCCCACAGTAAAGAATGTCTTCCTTGTACCTAATCTAAATCTCTCCACTCTTAGTTCAAAACTCTTCCTCCTTGTTCTATCACTACCTGCCTGTATAAAATTCCCACTCGCTCTTTCTTCTAAGCTTCCCTTATGTACTGAAAGGCTGTAAAGGGGTCTCCCTGAATCTACTTCTTCTCCAGGATTAACAAGCCCAACTCTCTCAGCCTGTATTCACAGGAGAAGTTCTCCAGCCATTAGATCATTTTCATGGTCCTCCTCCGGAACCACTCAAACCGATCCATGTCTTTCTTTAGCCGAGTACGTCAGACCTGGATGCAGTACTCCAGGAAGGATTCCACAGAGTCAGAGTAGAGGGACTGGCCACTCCTCTTTGGATGCAGCCTAGGATGTAGTTTGCCTTCTGAGCTGTAGTGCACACTGTCGACCCATGCAGAGCTTTTCACCCACTAGAACCCCCCAGTCCTTCCCTGCCAGGCCGCTCTTGATCCGTTCATGCACCAGTCTGTACTCATATCTGAGACTGCCCCAACAGAGGTTCAGCATCTGCACTTGCGCTTGCTGAATCCCATGAAGTCCTTGTGGGCTCACTTCTCAAGTTTGTCCAGGTCCCTCTGGATGGCATCCCATCCTTCTGTCGTGTGAACCACACTGCTCAGCTTCATGTCATCTGCAAACCTGCTGAGGGTGCACTTGATCTCAGCTGTCTCTGATATCGATGAAGATATTGAAGAGCCCCAGTCCCAAGACAGAACCTTGAGATTTATTACTTGTCGCTGACCTCCACCTGGGCATAGAGCCATTAACCTCAACTCTAGCCACAGACAGCTAATTCCTTATGCAAATATGAGCCTAACTTTTCTAAGTGTTCATGCCAAACCCATTTACATTCAGTAAATGTTTCTGGTGGTGCTGAAGAAGGAACTATATCATGTTCTGCTGGAAAAGTTTTTAAAATAATTTTGAAGAGGAATATTTCAGAGTTGTAATTGAACATTACACAATGTTTTAGTAGTATTACAGTTAATGTATGCAGAGCCCTAAGAGCACTGCGTTATCAGACTAAGCCCCTCAACGGATGTTCCACTGGAATAGCCCGGGGGAGAGATGGTCAGAGACTGGATTACAAATGCTTCACTTGTAAGTATAGATTTAGATGGTATGATATCCTCTTCATCTTTCTCTGATATATGAGCCGTATTACAGAGCACAGGCAATTGAAAGACTATGTTTTCTTTAGGTTTGTTAACAGACCTTTATAGTCATATAAAATATATGCTATTGAAGAGCTAAGCCAATCTAGCTCCTTTAAAATATTAAACTTTTCTTTGTGTCTTAACAGTGTAGAACTTTACCATGTCTTCATGAACAGGAAAATGTACACTCAGAAACCTATCTGCAATTAAACTGAAAAATTTTGCCTTCTGGTCTAAATGACTGCTGAGTAGGGTAAATTTCAACTTTTTCTAGACAGCATACTATTAGAAGTTTTTACATTAAGCCATCAACCTCTGCTAATTGCTTTTTATTTGCTTTATGGATGTTTAGAGCTGTACAAGGTGTGAAAATTTTACCTGTTGTAATAATTCCATGTAAGAACTGGGCACTACAGTGCTAAAGCACACTGAGTTTAGTATAACCACTTACCAAAGAGCTTCATGGTCACTATTAAAGTAAGGACATGCCTATATTATGCCTAACTTGTGAAACTTAGGAACATATGTATAAGTTCGTGTTTACAAAACACAATGATACCTATGAAATTTTTAAAGGCTTTCAGAAATCATGTTCTAATCTAATTCAATTTAAAGATTTAAAGATTTAGAGATAAAGCAGTGGTTTATGATGAAAATTAGCGTTTTAAAGTGGTGAAATTTTCTTAACCAATACAACTAAAGCTCAGCCAACGGCCAAGTTTCCTAGTTATTCTCTAGAAATAAACTATTCAGTAGTTTATCTTAATTATGCCTATAAGTCAGTACAGCTGAAGAATTAGTAGCTAGGTGAGATCAATTTAAAGGGTTAGTGTTTTGTTCTACAAAAATCTTAACTTTTCATATCTAAAAGACCAGGGACAATTATTTATAAATATATTTATATTTAGAATTCAGATCTTATGTTAATGAAATCAATTTAATATTTTTCTGTACTTGAATACCATTTGCTAGTTTCTGTTATCCTATAAATGATACATAATGGTGGAAACTACTGAGACTAGTAACAAAATGTTTATTTCAATTTCTACATAAAAATTAGCCTATACTTACATATTCATATATTTGAGCATAATTTTCTACTTTATCTACCTGTAATAGTTTTCTTAGTTAAAATTTCAAAATGTTCTTTGAGCTTTCAAATATGTCTGTGCAGAATAATAGATTAACATAATTCTATGATCAGCAAATACATTACATAAGAATTTTTCTTTAACTTCTTTTAAATTTTAAATAATGTTGGAAGAAACAGCCTGATAAGCCAAGTGATTTTAAATAAGTCTGTACGTAAAGAAATATAAAGAGAAAAATGCATATAAACAATTTTTTTCTGCTTACTAAGACTACTAAAACTACTTGGAGAAAACCAAGGTGTAAGAAAAAAAATAAAATTACCCTGGATAATTAAAAACTGTTTTTCTGGGTGATTAAAACATTATTTATTTCATATAACCAGAGAAAAAAATTATTCCATTTTTCTCCTAAAAATCTGTCATTATTTGTTTATTGTTTTCTTCTGATTTCTAGGTGCCTAGTCATACTGTTTTTCAAGCAAATCTAATGCATGAAGCCAGAGATTAGAATCTACACTAAATAGCTGTATTAAGCTAAAAAAATTAAAAATAAAAAAAATAAGAGACAAACTGTCTGCGCAAAGTGCTGGGTTGTGGTGGCTGAATACATAAGTGCAGTATTCCACTGTCATAAACGGAGGGATAGTCAAGTTCTGTAATTAACCAGATTTAAAAGAGGAGTCAGCAATAGAAGACTGAAGGGGGACTTGCAGTCTGTTAATACAGTGGTGTGCAGAGGAGGTGGGAAAATATATCATCAGAGTAAGAGTGAATAGGTGTTCTGGCTTAGTGTGTGACTCTAAAGGGCACACAAGTCACATGCCAACAAGCATAGGACACTTTCACTCTGTACTACAGGACGGAATAAATGTATCACACAGCAAATATGCAAAGTTGTAGTCAAATTATATTGACCAGATTTTAAAAACTATTTCAGGAGAAACTGTGTCCATCTCTCATTTCATGATGTTGTCAGAACCTACGTTCTGATTTCATTTTCAGTCCTCTACCCTCATTGTTCCTCACAGACATCTACTCTTAAAAAACCAGCAATTTTTCTTGTACAAGTGGCAATTTCAATTCTTCACAGTGCTAACATTTATTTCTCTTTTCTTGTTGCATCATCCATGCTTTATTACTTTTATTATTATTTTATGTTTTTCAAAAAGTTCTTCATTATTGTTGGTTAATAGTGGCTTACATTGACTACTAGTCAAATACTCATTATTAAATTTAGCTTTTACTTTCAGTTCCTTGTCTGAAAGATTTTCAGCCAGATAGTTTGGAAGCCTGAAACTGCCATTTCCATTGTCATTATTTTTGGGGTTACAGTTATAATATATAGGGAGGTACATCTTTTTCCCGAGGTAAAAATAGAAGGAATCAGTAAGTTGAAACTAAAACCCCAGTGTTCCATCAGGGATGAGGAAATTAATGTACACTGCAGAGATTGATATTATTTCAGTTTGAATAATTAATTCATTTTTTGGAGGGCAAAGAACATACGATGCTTTCTGGACATCTTTTCTACAGCAAACAGTTGTAGAAAAGTTGTAGCTGTTGTACAGAAAAGCAGTTGCAAAAGACAAAGACTCTATAACAAACAAAAATGTACTCTTTGATTTGTTACTGTATACTACTCGGGTTAAAAATTGTGTTCAACTATTTAAGACCTCAACAGCTACACTTTAAAAAAATTATATGTGAACTTTTAGGCAAGTAAAAATGATAGTATTACTCATATTTAACAATTATGTGGTTATTTGTACAGAGATCTGATGTTGGAAAAATATCAGATAATTTTAAACATATCTACAGGTATAACTATTTTAAGCATCATAAAAGATTTCCAAGTTCTGCTTTATGCCATTTAAACTTCTGAATTACTGTTCTCCTTAGTTGCTGTGTATGTCTTAAACTAATTTTCTAAGGAATCCATTCTGCAATTCTGCTCTGAGCTCAGAGATTTTTCAGTATTATATTTTACTTTCTAAGGTGAAAGACATTAGAAAGAAAATGTGAGAGACACGCACGACATTAATTGTGCATCATTCCTTTTTACTGACAACAATTCACTTGAAGGTCCTCTGTCACCTTATTCCATTAAGACCCTGTGTTTGTTTAGGGAGCTAGAGTCGAGTAAGTGCTATTGATGAAGCCTCAACGTTAAAGGAAACAGCATGTTCAGCTTTTGTGACGTGCAAAGGGGTTACATATTGCCTGTAGCATTATTTAGAATAAATAATTTCGTACAGTGAATATGTAATTATTGCTGTTTGATACAGGTTTGCTTTTATCACATTACAGTAAACTAATTTTCATCCGTATGCTTGGCTCACACAGAGTGACTCATCTGACGTCAGGAATGTGGGCTGTATTCATGCATTTAATAATGTATTTTTCTTCAGAATTGTTTAACATTATGAGCTGACAATGCAGAAACAGCAATTATTATCTTAAGTGAGACAAGAAAAAATTTTAAAACTTGAAGACAAAATTGTTCAAATCAAGTGTTATTTGTGTATTAATAGATGTAAAAGTCTGATTTCCCTCTCAGTATACAAAGATATTGGAATACTTTCAAAGTAAATGCCTTAATAAAAATGAGAGAATTTTTTTAAAAGTACAAAATCAAATGCATTGAACAATTTTATTCTCTGTAAATTTATCCCAAAAAGGAATGGAAACATTTGGGACATTCGTTAAGAGGAAAGCAAGTCCATCTGCTACGGGAGACATGCCATTGTGCAGAGCAATGGGAGAATCACTTTAAGCAACATTCAAAAGAATTTCTACATCGAACTGAGTAATGACTCACAAAGGAAAATCTTGTGGTTTAACCACGGGGGAATGTGTGCAAAGTTATGTCTATGAGAGAAAAGAGTGAAATTTGGGGAACAAATCAAGAGTTTTATTACACTGGTAGGAAGGATCCTAGTTTAGATTTTTCTCTTTCACATTAAGAGAGTTAGGATTATTCCCTTAAGATAGTTCCCATGCTCAAGTGAATGCTTTTTGTTTGTATCAAACCAAAATTAAAAAGCATTATCTCTTGAAGCTGTTATTTAAACATTGTAAACTGTTCAACAAAAGATGTTGCTGGTTTTCCATATGCGCACCTAGTTGTGCAAAATGTTATAAATAGATTTTAAATAGCTAACTACAGAGATATTTTAACCTCTGTTGTCTATATCTCTTGGCTGGTTTTACCCAGAGAAAGGCTCTAATGCAAGAATAGCAGTATGCTTTTCAGTGTTCTTTTGACCAGTATGTCGAAATTCCAAGCATTCATCCAAGTAGCATCACAATAAATGAAATGCACTGTGACACATCAATAAGTGTTGTCAAAATAAAGAAACATATTTAATATTTCAGAATACCTCTGTCTTTTATTATGAGATAGGGATTTCATGGCATGAAAAAATGTCTTCCAAAGAGAAATCATTTCAGTTCAGGACCCCGATTTCTGTATTTTAGTGGCAGAATCCATCAGGAAGAAGGAAAAGTGTCACTGGCTTCTGTTGCCTTGGCAACTTGTGTTGCCAAACAACAGGCTGGGTACCTTCTAGCAGGTTTAAACTTTCAGGCTGCTGAGACACTGGCTGCAACGGCAGCAGAACGAAAACCTTTTGCTAAATGCTTTCCTGATAGCAAAACAAGATCATATTTTGCATATTTTTTCACTAGCTTTGATGCTCTTTCCCATTTGCTTTGTGTTATGCTTGTTGATATCATTAGCTGTAATTAATCTGAATTCTAAATCCTCCTCTAAGTCTCTTATTTTGAATATGTAATATTCTCTCAAATTCCCTCATGATAGTCCTTGTCCCCACACGTGGTCTTTTTTAACAATGGCAAATGTTGATGGGGTGGCTGAAGAGAACAAATTACTGATTTTTATGGGTTTTTTAATCAATCTGTTTGCACTTTCTCTTCTCGTGGGTACTACAATTTCAAAATATTTGTCATAAT
The DNA here is from genome assembly GCA_013397755.1 of Cnemophilus loriae. Classification (NCBI taxonomy): domain Eukaryota; kingdom Metazoa; phylum Chordata; class Aves; order Passeriformes; family Corvidae; genus Cnemophilus; species Cnemophilus loriae. The sequence goes on along the minus strand of VZTF01002825.1, from coordinate 3,271,631 downwards.
AATGAGATAACTGGGTGGGATTAGACATCTCTATCTGCAGGGCAAATTTAAGGCCTAATGTAGCTGTTCTTGTAATTGGCATGTCGATAAAGGCTACCTCTGGTGGGGTTGGAGCTTTAGAGAAGCCTGTCTGGAGCAGATGGTGCAGAGCTTCTCTCTGATGTAAGACACACTATTATCTACAGACACCCAGGTGGGAGTCCTCTGATCCAATGTAGATGCCTGAATTTAAACTAGTTGCCCCAGGTTCTTTTTATTGCCAGTGAAGAGAAATAGACACTGTTAGGAGACATTTATTTCGACCTAATGTAGACTAATAAACTAGGAAAGATGAACTTTGCCCTACAGGTTCGTATTTCTCTCTGTCGTATACAAAAGAAGCTTAGTGTCTAATTCAGACAGAGAGGTCTACTCGATGCCTAAAATTGGATGAGCTGAATCCACTTTTTTAAAGGTTTATGGAGACTCCAGTTATCATTGCCCTGGCCATTAACTGAGTCTCCTTTTGTAACACTTCTGGCCGCACCTTTCTGCTCTTAATTACATTAGTAGATTCATTACTCACTCTCAGCCACGGGTTAAATTAATCACAAGTCACTTAACTTGCTTCAAATTAGCAGGCATCTGGGTTTGGCCCAAATTGCTCTATGGGAAGGCATGTCTACACTATTCTTTAAATTCCTTTTAGTGTTTTGTTTAACTTGTGTTTGGGCATCAACTCAAGATGCAAAAGCATAAATTAATTTGTTTTCAATGCAGCTGTCTGCATGTGAGCTGAGTGCATATGTTCTGATTATAATTGATGGAGATATGGGACGTGATACAGTTGCCAACCTGTGGGCATCCATTGCCATTCCACATTCTACAAGGTAAAGCAAACTTCAGGGCAAGGTTAGCAGATACAGCAGAGAAGTAATGGATGACCTGTGTCCTGTTGATCCAGCTGGAGGCTGTGTGATATACTTACAATACAATCTAAAAAAATTTTAGAAACTATGGCCAGCACACCAGCTGAATTTTTTTCCCATAGTAAGATGTTCGGTTGACCAGTTGTATCACAACATCATACAATAATTCCCTGGCAACTTGTCAAAAGGATAAGTCAATAAAATTCAGTCCAAGCTATAAAGCTAATTATAGGTCCAAGGTTTATTATATATTATAGGTTCAAGACTTAAAGATTTTATTAGCTTTTGTTGTGAACAATTCTATCCAGGTGGATATAGGAACAGTGTCTGGAAAGGAGGTGAAGGAATGATTTAAAATAAACTATAAAAGCAGAGTATTAATTGGTTATCTAGGAGTCTGTTTTCCAGAACTGTGTTGGCTCTGGAAACAACTGTTGCTGAAAACAATGAGGTTGCACACAGAGTACGGTAAGAATTCACACTAAACTACGGTCATCTCCTCATTTTTATTATTCTGTTTACAGATTATTTGATTTGTGTCTGGCAGCAAGTCCCAAGTAAATGAATGTACATTTATAGAAACTCATTCTGTTGTTTTATGTTAATTGGCTAACTATAGGAACTAAATCCTTCATGGATGTACTGCTGTTCCTGTAAAGCACTTCAATATTTTCTGTAAGAACCTGGTGCGAAACAAGCTGAGTTAGTTGTGTGTTTTCGATGTGCCCTCAAGTGATTTGCATTTTCTTATTTTTCTTTTTGTTTTCTGGGACGCCTGGGCTGTTTCTTTCCCCTCTAGCAACTTTGGAACCTCAGTCAATATAAATTGGCAGAGATCTGTAGATTTCGTTGGCAATGTATTAATGTACTTCAGCTTAGAGTAGCTCCAGAGTTGTAGGAGGTGACTGTATAGAACAGACACCTTCAGTATATATTCAGGACAACAAACTTCTATGCCAAATGTATAGATGCATCTTTCTCCTCTGGGAGAAGAACTCACCAAATATTGCATACTGTATCACACATATATTTCAAAAATGTGCTGTCAGAAGTATTGTGCCTGGTCCCTCTGGGTTCAGGGTACTGACACTTATGAAATCCTTTTCCTTTATCAATCAGTGATCATGGAACTTTTTTTCTTTATCTCTTTCACTCAAAAGTAATTTAGCTTATTTTTATTTCTTTTTATATCCCAGTTTTATTTCTTTAATCTCACTCTTCTTTCTGTTTCTACTTATAAATCAAACAATTGCTCATAAACATCTGCAATGATTCTGACACGAAGTGAATCCAAAATGAAAGATAAAATAAGGCATGGCTTGGGATTTCTCTAAAGAATAGCAAATAGTGAGGATTTTTGTTTATGAAAATGAAATAGTTTTGTTTGCTAGCTCCAACTGTCCCATTCACTGCCGTAGCTACCAACACATGTTTTGGACAGGGGAAGTATTTCACAGTATTTTGTAAGAAAACTATAGCTTTCTCCTAAGCATTAAAAGTTTTTAATCCTGAACTCCTTTTGTCTTTCTGGAAAAGAAATTAAAGGAAAGTGGCTCAGATTATAGATGAAGAAAATGCGTGGAATCATTCTCAATTTATGTTTTTTATATGCTACTTGAGAAAGAATGCAACAACATCTCTGATTACTCTTAAACTTTCAGTAGAACATTTGTCCAAATATACTGAGCCAAGGATATATTCTTTGTCTAATGTATGGAAGTGAATTGTAAGGAAATTAGTAGAATTTATTCAAATTCTTCATTAAAAAAAGACACAATGAATATAATAATAATTTACCCTGAAAAACTGTTTTCATGAAAATATAACCAATCTGTTGGCACTTGGTGTTGTTACATTTTCACTTTGAAAAAGGCCTAAATTCTCCTGTCTGCTTTCTGTAAAAGGAGAAAGAAATGAAAAGAAGAAAAAAAAAGACGTCCCAAACTGGATTTTCCATTTTATTTAACGAAGTTCTTACAAATATTTTTTTAAAATATCATATATTATACCTGTTTCAATATAAATAAAATTTGCCAGTGGTATATGATGCTTGTTCACCATTTGATGTGTGGGTACTGTATGCTTTGTACTGGGCAAGGCAGGATCTTATGCCGAGGAGGAAAGATTGCTTTGCTGTTGCCTCTGGAACACCTCTGCCTGCTCACCAAGGGGATGGTTTGGGGATGCAGTACAGGGCAAATAGAGAAAAATCCACTCAGCCCAAGATCCTGCACCATGACTTCAGACTAACCCCTCACCTGTGTTAGTCTGAACTAAGCCGAGGCTGGGTGCACTGAATGCGGCTGCCTGATGCTACCCGAGACAGAGGTGCTTGCTGAACGGACTGGAAACTACTCTGGGTGCAAAAAACCAGTTAATGCTAGACAAGTCTGTGATGCCAGAGCAGAAGAGGATAAGACAGAGGAAGAGGAAAACCTCTCAGCAGCGCTGAAGTGACTCTGGTTTTGAAAGCCCCCTGAAAACATAAGATATAGGCAGCAGGAGGCATTTCCTGAGGCATGGATCAAACCCACAGCCAAGCCTGACCAATGACAGAAAAAAGATTTTCTTTTTTCTCTAGAAATCACTGGACTAGCAAGCCATGCAAAGGAAAGAATTTCTTACACGAACATAGTAGACAGCAATTTTCAAGATGTTTTGCTTAGCTTCACCTGAGAGGCTAGAATTTTCTCCATTCTTATAGGCTACTTGTTCTTGTGATGAAAAAATAACTGAAGTGACTAGATTTTTCTGGATATTTGTCTTTTTTGAGGAAGATGGATAGTTGCACTTCAAAGGTTGATAAAAATATTTTTTAGAGAGTGGAAGGCTCTGGAAATTTGTATAATTACTCTTAAGAAAGTGAGGAAAGGAAGAAAGGAAGAAAGGAAGAAAGGAAGAAAGGAAGAAAGGAAGAAAGGAAGAAAGGAAGAAAGGAAGAAAGGAAGAAAGGAAGAAAGGAAGAAAGGAAGAAAGGAAGAAAGGAAGAAAGGAAGAAAGGAAGAAAGACCACTTTCTTCCTCCCAGTCATCTGGCAAAGTTGGAAACTCTCAATAACCTGACTGTTTTTACATTAAAATAAAACATGTTTTTGCTGTTTGTTTAACCAGTTTAACCTGTGCTTAGGCAAGTCATGTTTCCAACTGAGGTTTTAATACAGGAGAAATTATTGTGTTATAATCATAAAGATAATAACATTTACAGAAATCAGAGCTATTAACAAGCCTCATTGTTTAGGTGCATTTTCTGACTGCCACAAAAAAAGGGAGATTTTGGTTTTCAAGACAAATCAGGTGGATTATGTATTTTTCAATACTGTACTAAGAAAATGTAATGGGTCAGTGTAATATGGAAAATCATCTTAAAGCACCTAGAGTAGAAAAAGACTAGAGAGTTTTAACATATTTCAGTTATTAGTTATAACTCACTGAGGATAGTCTTAAAAAATACATGAAGGCAGGTGAAAGATAATGACCCAGACATTCTTAAATAATTTTATTAACATGTGATGATTCATTGACAGAGCTTGTTGAAATATTTTCATTTAGCACTGTATTGAGTTAAACCATCTATTTGTCCCTGTGAGCAGTGAAGTATGACTTTATTTCATAATAATAAATAAAAAAAATCATTGAACATTTTGAATCCACCTTTTCATTTTAATCTCAGCAAAAGGAAGAGAAAGAAAAGCAATGTGCATGAATATTGTGCATTAGGACAACGGCTAGAAATTAGGGCTGGAAAATATAAGGAAAGAATTCAGAACCTTATGAAATACTGAAAGATATAAGAACAAGAAATGAGGAAAAGGCAATGGTAAATTTTATAGAATCTCTGATGTAAGTGAAGAAAATAATGAAAATAAATATAAATGCTACTATCATACTAGAAAACAGTATGCTATAAAACAGTTTTTCCCTCATACCTTGAAGTATATTTTTTTAAGAAAATATCTCTGATGACCAGTCTCTCTTCTGACTTCTAAATACAATGCTACTTATGGCCTTTCACAACAGTTGAAAAAGATTAATACTGAGAAGGAGAAAAACTTTCTGAAAATTACAGATGAACGTAGGAACCATGACTCTTGAAGAATCAAGACAGTTTCTGACTCTTACTGTGTAAGATTCTTAAGAATCTATCTTGACTCTTTATGATTAGCTGTTGCAAAGTTACCAACTCTTTACATTGGGTGTTTCTGCCCTTCTTTGGATCATTTTATTTGGGAATATCTGACTATTCTCAAAGAGGGGTCTGCAAGCACGGCATATGCAGGAAGAGACATGAAGCAATAATTTATTGGCTAATATATGAAAAATGCAGCTAGATATTTTGAACTCGTGGAATAAACATTAGCATGCTGAACATTCCCACAAAGGTGCTGAAAAGTCTTTGCTGCCCAGACAGGCATTAGTGAAGAGAAGTATCAGCCTCAGCTGCTCCCTAAAATGTTGCTAAGTTTTGCTGAGTTGCTGAAACCTTGGTTCCTAGCTTTAAGATATTATTCGTCTTTAAACAGCCATGGAGACCACTGACATACAACAGACTGACATTAATGACACCATGTAACTCCTTGGACTGATCTTTTTTTTCTTTTTTTTTCCTTTCTTTCTTTAATGATGATCAAGTTGGCAGTTTTCTTCCTGAATCTTTAAGATACTCACACAGCCCGTATCTATAATTGTGCTTCTGCCTGTAATTTCCCCTCTTATCCTATCTAGCTCCACTCTCTGGACCTTCTCATCACTTAAGAATTTCTTCAAAAGTCTGGACCAAAGCTGTGCTGCTGAGCCACATCAGAGCTGGGGCAGGGTAATACAGACAACCAGGCCCAGAAGAGGCAGGGGAGGTTACAGCAGAGGTTACAGTAAGAACAGATTTTAAAAGAGCTCAATTTCAATGGCTGGCCTGGACACATGGAGTAGAATTGATTGCATGGTGACTTGGCTTCAGCCCACTTTGCAGCAGTGTGTAAGTTAGGCACCTAATTACTGGAAGCTTACCTCCTGTCAGGAGAGACAGAGAAGCTTCTCCAGGCAGAGAATTAGACCTTAATGGCCTAAATAAATATCTGTAGATGCCATCCTCTCCCTTCCTAACCCTCTCTCCTTAGAGGATGCTTTGTCTAGCAATCCCAACTAGCTAATTTCGTAAGGAAAAATTCTGTACTTCCTAGGATGAACTCAGGTCTTTACTGACAATAATTTCTTATTGAAAAAACAAGCATTTACCTAATATTTACTGATAAATGATTAATGCTCAAACTCTTACTCAATTTTTACTCCTAAGTGGTTCTGCTGAAATCATGCAGACCATTTGCATAAGCAGGAAGTGTTATATAAATGTATTCAAACCACTTTTTAAAAGGCTATAACTCACTCTGCTCTGGACTCAGGATCTGATGCTGTTGCTGACAATTTGTGAAGCACATAGCTGCCTCAAGGTCTCTCAGATGCGTAGACCTGGGAAGGAGAGGTGTAAAGGGCTGCAGACAGCCCGTGACACAAACCTAAGAATTAAAAGTCCTCTCCCAGAGCGGAATTAGGGACCTTGGAAAGTTGAATTTACAGTCTTATTACTGTTGTTGAGATGGGAAGGGTGCTGGCAACTGTGCTGAGAGAAGCCATAACATGGTCTTGATAAGTAATCACAAACCACAAAACAAAGCACCACTTATTCCAGCAAGGGCTTTAGCAGCTTTTGGCCATCAGCGTGAGAAGTCTTCTCTGAATATTGCTGAACTGCTTGTTTCCTACCAGGAGCTCCTCGAGGTTTAGAAGTACTTTGAAGAGATCAGGTCCGCTACACCAAGAAAAGGAGAAGTTTTCTGGCCGAACGCCTGCCTCACAAACCCTGTGTGTAAGGGGTAGAGTCCTCCTCAATGTGCCAAGAAAAGTCATGGCAGGCAGAAAGAGTTTGGCTTTGTGCTACATGCACAGCACACAAGGTGGTCTGATTGTTGCATTTCCCCAAAATTTGCTCAAGGAACTAAAGAGCACTTCAAATGCAGGAATCCTCTCCTGTTTTGTGCATGTCCTGAAGGATCGTATACCATGTTTACGACTTCTTCCCAGGCCTCTTTGTCTCTCGCCTCTCTGCACAGTCCTTCCACATGCCTGAACGGGCTGCATAAGATCCAGACAGGCAAGGAAATCTCCATTAAAATGCCTTTGCAAGCTCATATTTAACCAGCTCCACATCATCAGAGTCATGTCCTCATCCAGGGTACCAATACCTTTGATTACCTGAAAAAAGGGTAAGAACCCAGTGGGTGAGTATATGTTGAGATCTGATTCCCGGATCCACTGGACACACATCAGCTGGAAACTATGTAACAAAGTGGTGAGCACGAGTGTGTTCATACCATGTTTTTTTTGCTCTTAAGTTCTCCAACTGCTTCCCCCTGAAACAAGAGGGTAAGTCAGGCACAAAGGTCCTCCAGCTGTGCCAGGATCCTGTGCCGGGCGGTAGCTACACTTTTGCCTCACCTTTTTATTTACACTCTCATGTTCTAAGTGCTCATTGAGTTGCAGGATCTCCTCGCCCTGTCCTGTGATACCTTCCAAGCTCGTTCACCCCAGCGAGGAGGGGCCTTTTGATTGTAGAGGTCTGTGTTGTGCCGGGGGTCACAGCCACCATGCGGCCTTTTTCCCTTCCTGGATGGTGTCGAATCCCAGGACAGAACACCAATGGGAATTTTTATACTTTTGATCCTGTGACACACATACTGTTCTTCATTTTCTACTATTTTGTCTCATAGTCATGTAATTAATCCTTGTTTACTTTTTTAAATTTATCCCTTTTTCTCCTCAGGGAGACCTCATGTTTGGTTAAAAAGTAGTTCTGAACGCATCACTAGGAGCCTCCCTGGTACATCAGGGCTCTGGCACCAATAAAAAGGAATATCTTAGCCTCTTTTGCTACAGCCAGCTATGTTCTGTGACACATAACTGCCTTATTTACCCATGGCTGCCACCATCACGCCAACTTTCAATTAGTTTCCTGAAGCCCTACTCAGTTATATGTTTATGAGCTTCATTTACTACTGAACAGGCATAGACTCCGTAAATCTTAGTCATGCAAAAAGTCTGAATGATTGCAATCACAAGTAAAAATTATGCGGGTGAGTAAGGGTTGCAGGATCAGATCACTAATTAATAAATGTCAGTAAAGTGCTTGCAATGAAAGATGTAGTGGGAGTACAACGCATTCTAATTAAAACATCAGATTTATTTCCACAAGTTAGTCATGGACTTTGTAAAAGATCGGTGTTTCCAGAACTTAAGAAACTTGAGAAAAATTTATTTTTCACATGAGTTATGTTTATACTGAAAATTTGTATTCCATATATTAAACAAAATAGAGCAAAGTATTAAAAAATGTTAACTGATGGCTTAGGGCTGCCTGAAGGAGACCTTGCAGTCTATCCTTTTATATTGGAACCTGCTGTGCATTGTGTGGAAAAACACCTATTTTTGACTCACAGAAGATTTCAAATAGTGAGTAGTGCCGTAAGAGTTCTCAAAAAAATATTTTAAATGCGTCCATTTAATGATTTATTTTATGAAGTCATATTTTGGGGTAAGAGGTATTTTAGAGATGAATTAATTGCATCTGGTTCCACTTGGGTATATAAGCACAAAGAAGGAAAAAGAAACTTCAGACACTACTGATTTTCTTCTGGTTCTCAGAACCAGTTATAGAAATGTGATTTATGTGTGTGGTGGCATAAAAACAGAAAGTAAAAGGACCATGGTTAAGCATTCCCCCTGGATAAAGAATAAAATGTGTTATTTTGCCACAAAATTACAACATTTGTAAAATATTAGGCTTGGTGAAACATTCAGATTCCCATAAGAGTATTTCAAGTGCTTTTGCAGCAAATGTTTCCCTCTCCTCTTCCAGCATTAGGAAGAAAGATTGTCAGATTAATAGACTAGAAGGAGGAGGAGTATTGGATACACTTTTCTGATTCTAATATATAAATGCAACACTTTTTAAAAATTATTGTCACTAGAAAAGCAGAGTATTTAAACTCTAATATTTTAGAAACTTCCTTTGTCTCTCAACCAGCCCATTAGAACATCCATTTTTATAAAGCAGTTGTCTAATTTGTATTTTTACCTCATCTTTTTCCTTTTTTTTCAGTTTTAAAAAAAGATCATGTATCTGTAGCTCACACTAGGCAACACCTGTTCCAGAAACAGTGACACCACTATAATCGGGTCTATTTTAAGAATAAGGGCTACTTAAAGATACGAGTGGAAGAGCATTATTTTTTTTTACTATTTATTTATACTTTTTAAAAGAGAAAAATAATATGTGCATGCCAGGTGGGGTTTAGAAGCTCTCAGAGATTTATTCTAAATTTCTTACTGTAAAAGGATAGTTCCCATGGTAACAATTACATCATTTGGCACACATACTACCTGAGGAAAACAGAACCGTTTAATAAAGAAACACACATCCACCATTGTGTGATGTGAATTGATTTACTTGTTGCCTAATTATGTTTTCTAAAAACAGGAGACTGCAACAGTTTTCAATGTCAGCGTGACCACTTGCTTGTCAAAATTATCCCTTCTGCTCCCAGTTCTTTGCAGTTCCAAAACCCCCTCTGCCATTCATTTCCTAGAAGACTTGACACTGTTCAACTATTGTTGAAAAAGAACCTACTCTACCTATGCCATTTCCTTCTGCATGCTCATGCTCTTTCTTCTTCTGATGTTTAATGGTATTGGAGATTTTCTGTACAAAATAAAAATAGAATAGACTAGAATAAAAATAAAATAAAATAACACAAAAAATACAATAAAATACAATAAAACACAATAAAATAAAATAAAACAAATGCAGTTTGACTCCTAGAGATGAATGGTTTTGCTGGGGGTATTTGATTTTAAAATGTTTTTCATACATTTAGCTAGATGCTTACAAGACAATTTGGATTACACTCTTACAGGAGTATTCAAAGAACAACTACTTTTTGTGCTCACATCCTCTACGTATGACCAATTCACAAATATTACACATGCAGTCCAATGAGCTACACAGTAAAGATCTGTATGCAAGAGTCGGTGTTATCCAATACTCATTTCTTATTGGTCAATATTTTTTCTTCTCTCACTTTTTTTCCCCATTCTGTGTGTTTTCATTTAATTTCTGCCTCTCAGACTGTAATCTCTCCTGAGTACCTGTCTCAGTTCTTTGGGATGTTAAAAACCTAATTCTTTCTTCCTTTCCTAACAATTAATTATTATCACCTATTATCTATGCCTAAGCTTGAAGTAATTCTCTTGACTCCTTCTTAATTTTTGTTGGTTGCTGCATGAGACTCTGCTTTTTGATAAAAAAAGAAAATCCTTCTGTCCTTCTGATTTGTAATTTCTCTAGTGGTTATTTGAATTCTGGCTTTCTTTTACTAAATAAAATTGGGAGTATACTAGGGCATGCCTGTGCTTGTCAATCTGGAGAAAAACGCAGGGTTGATATTTAACTGCCTTAACCTTCATGAGTCAGGCAAAAAAAAACCAATATAAAACTATTTTTTTATTTTTTAAACCTATGAGGGCAGACATTTTCTAAAGATTTAAACCACAGTGTTGAAACACTAAAATAGACACACAGTCTGCCTGCAAACAGTGTACCCCTGAAAAATGCCTCAAAAATTCTGCTACTGTCTCCGTAGGATAAGTGCTGTTTGAATTCATTCATTTCCTGGGAAATGATTTTCTGATCTATCAAGGCAAATAGATACTGTGAGATGCAAAATTAATCAAGAAAAAGGAAATGAGGTATGTTTTATGTTGCTTTCTCTCAAAGAAGCCTCTCATTATTGCAGCGGACTAAAGTGAAGTCAAGTGGCCAAAGATAAGTGGAAGAACAGAACTTAGAAAAAGTCAGGAAAGGGCTGAGTGGTATAACACTTCTTTAAGAGAAAGAAGAGGCTAATCTTTTGTGGATGACTGAATTTCACTAACATAAATGGTAAGGCATTCTACAGAAAGGTCTTTTCTCTTTGTCCTATATATAGGAATTGCAAAAGAAGCAGACAAAAAATGCCTTAGAATTACATTTGAAAGTTCATAGCTTTTCAGGGGCAATTATTCACCTGAACTCTTCAGGCGCGTTGAAATTATTTCTTCTCAGTACTAGTTATGTAGAGAATTACGGCGACTCAGTTTTGCAAAATTGCCACTGTTTTGTTCAAGCCTGTATATGACTATGTACTCATAAATATATGACCAGGTTCATCTTCCTGATTTGTCCAGCTCCTGCACATCCCCTTTCAGTGTTGGAATAGGTAATGCCTTAGTTTCAAGGGCTTTTATTTTCCTTGACATTTTTGCATAGTTAAAACCGCTTGGATATCTTTTTCAATTTCATAGAGAGGTTTAGAGGAAGCAATTTCCTCATAACACTCCCCGTTTTGCTGTGTAGTGCCTAGTATTCCCAAGTTCTTACTTATGACCTTTCATGCTGGAGACGGATTACACCTAAACAGACAACAACTCAGTCTTCAGAGAAGGCTTTCACATCAGAAAAAGATGAAATAAAAGTGGAGACAACTTAGAACTTTCATTACTTTCAAAGGTCTGCAAGTCTCTAGTGCTTTAACAAAAATAGTGATAAAATTCCCGGCCATGCACTTATGTGACCTTGGTGGAACTCCTACAAGGAGTAACAGGATTAATTTTTTATTTAGAAACATTATTTAATTCGTATGTTATTAATCCAAATATGTATGCTGATGCTTGAAAACTTGACTCTGTTTGATGTTTAATTTTTCCTCAGGCTCTAGGCTCAGGAGCCCAAGGACTCTTGTATCTTCTGTGAGAAATTAAAGAGGGAATCTGTGTTGGTGAGATCCTCTCAGTCTGGCTAATATGAGACCCATAAAAGTGGATCCCTGCAATGGCTGAGTGACTGGCAAGCTAATAGGATGCTGACTCCGTGACTACTCTATCACTATAATTCACCATAAACCTACCCTGCAGCCAAAAGAAGCAATCTGATTCCCATATCTGCACAGAGTAAAAGCATTTTTCCAACCAGATGGCCAAAGAAATAGATAATGTCACTGATCTGGTACAAAACTGCTTGTTTGTTTTCTTGATTTATATGTCATGTAGATGAATTTGCTTTGCTGCATGAATTCTTGTGCTAACAAATGGGAATGTGTAGCTGTGGACAAGTGTGACCATCCTTTTGGACTGCAAAAGTGAACTTATTGCTTAATTAGAAATTAACCATTAGAAATGGCTGTATATCTATGAACTGACTAGATCATAACAACTATACAGCCCCCCTAAAATTTTCACCTGTGCTTTTCATCCCAAGATGGACTGCTGAGAGGGAACATTTTCTCTCCTGCAGTCAGCCTCCCTTAAGGCCTGGGAGGGCAGCAGTTTCAATTACCATTCCGTAGGCTGTATAGCTCTCTTTAACAGGACTACTGGCTGTAATCATCCAAATATAAGTGAGGCCAGCTAGGAGAGTTCTCAGTAGCTGTACTCTCCTTCAGCTTCTGTCGCCCAAGATGCTGCTCTGCATACAATGTTATTCAAATGGTTAGTAAACTGAACTCACACTTTAGTTTAAAACAGCTAGAGAAAATCTAAAGTGAAATTCAATGTGCAAAACATTCAATCAAAAGCTAAATTGCAATCTCAATTGTGGAGCAATTCCAAGAAAAGGCAAGTCAGCCTGATAACAAGAATGCAGAGTGATGCAGGCTCAACAATTTACTTTTCTTCTTAACGGATAAATGAAAATTATGTTCTCAGTGCGAGGCACGTTCTACTACAAGCATAATTAAGGAATTGATTCTCATCTAAATTAGAAACACAAGGAAAAGAGGGGAATAGGAGATTTGCCTTTAACTTCAATGTAGCAGTAATTCACCCTTAAATTTTGTTTTGTTGTTTTTTGTTTTTTATTATTAGTATTATTATTAATAATAATATTAATATAAATATTAATATTATTGGACAGGACCCTTTCTTCCACAGTCTTACAACACAATAAACATTCTAACATCAATGTGAAGTGCTGAAGGAGCATGTGAGCTTCCATTGCTAATTTCCTGTTGTGGGACTTGAGCATTTTCCATATCTGTGGTCTGGACACTGGCTTCATTTTGCCAGCATGGTGGAATGAGACTTGGATGAAAAACAAGCATTCAGCACATTCTAAAGAAAAGTCTGCATGCAGAGGAAGAGGTGGAGCTGGAGTGTGCTCCATTAGATCTACCCAGAGCATGTATCTGTGTGAGGCAAACCCTGGGCATATGTCAAGAGCTGTAAAATCTCAGTCTGTGCATGACTGAATAACTACCTCCACTAAAAACCTGTTAAGGTTGCATCTAAACCACTGTTCCTGAAGCACGACTTAGTGATGCAAAATCAGAGGTCTGTAGAGAATCCTATTCTATAGATTTGCAGATAAGCAGAGTTCATACAGACTTGGTGGATACCAGTGGAGGAGATTCATTCACATCTAATTATACCTATTTTGGTTTAAGTTCTTTCTTATTATCATAAGTCTAATCATATTAACTATTTTTTCAAGATTTTTTCAGCATCAAGAAACTGATTCCCTGTGTTTTTCTTCTGATATGACTTTTCAGATAGGTGAATTCAACTGAACAGTATGAATGTCACATTTTACTTACCATAAAAGCAAGATAAATCTTCCGCATAATGTAGTATTGACAGAAAGAGAATAAAAGAAAAACATAGACAAATATTTATTTGCATTATTTAATGGGCTTGCTTTGGCCATGATCTCTGTTCTGTGTTATTTGCTCTCCATGTTCACTTGAACGACCAGATGTTATTGGAACAACTGCTCACAGAAAATGAAGTTAAAAGTCATGAGTGTTTGCAGAAGCCGAACATTTAATTCAGACAAAAATTATCATTATGGAAATGCTTTCTCAATTTGTGAGAGATCACAGTAAATCATACAGAGAACTCTATAAAACAAGGCAATATATAGGACTGATTTGAAATCACAAGTTTGAAAGAGTAAATACATTTAAAAGGATGCACATTCAAAGACATGAATTGTCTGATAGAAAGCATAAAGAACCAGAGCTGACATTCATGACATTGCATGGAATTTATAAGAGAGAATTAGGATTATTTTAAAAAAATTCTGCTTAACCTAAATTTAAAAGGAAAGCTGTTTTTTAAACTGTTTTTTCTGTACACCTTAAAGTGTTTTATTTCCACTAATTTCACCACAAGATGTGAAAGCTCTAAGCTGAGTTCTCAGGTCTAAGTTTTCTGTTGCTAGCTGATATATTCCAGACAAGGAGAGCGCATTTTGATTTTGGAGTGAAAAAATGTAATTGTCAATATTACTCAGTAAGCTTGGCATTTTTCTTAGGGGAAAAACAAAAACAAACAAGTAAAACCCACCAAAACAAAAAATGCAAACCAAATAGTCAGAATTAACTGTAGTGAGAAGAATGTCCTTTGAAACTGCTATCTGGCTTTCTTTCTCAGCATTTTTATAAGCAGATCAAGCTTCTCTCTTGTCAGGTTTTTCCCTTGAGTAGGAGAGCTGATGAGTATTGATTCAGTTCACAAATATAGGTTTGTGGTGCTGAAAAATTAAGCTTTGTCATTTAGTGCAATCCAATTCTGTGATGTATCTTTTTATAATTTTTTCCAGAGTAAATTATTTTCTATGAAGTAATCTAAACAATATCTGAACATTTCATCTTAGCAAGAAAGGAATAATAACAGTATCAGTAAAAGGAAACTAGTGTATTTTGATAGTTTTATGTTTCCTGTAAAACATTTTTACAGCTCTTTTCAAGGCCTTGTATAGTTTAAATTCTCCAAATAATTCTTATGTGGCTTTCATTTCATTTTATTTCTGTCAGCTCAGGTCCTCCACAGAAAACACCCTGCAGAACCATACACGTACCCATGAAAATGATGGAAACAAATTGCAATTGATTATGCCTGATCTCTGAAAGTGACAAATTCACCTCTGTAAGAGTAATTGAAAACGGTCTCCTGAACTGACCAGGTGACTGACTCATATATAAAGATGACTAGCTAACTATATATCTGCATAAAACAAGTGCCTGTAATTCAGGTTTTGTCTTTGTTGTTGCTATTTTTTTTTTTTAAGAAACATATTTATTTAGTCATGTTTTTGTTGTCATATAACATATTTTATGCCAGTGAAAATTTTAAAGATCATACACCTTATAGATACCACATGCATTAAGTAACTTAACATTGTAAGCAGGAGGAAGTTAGATAATATTTGAACTTTCTGACTTGATTAGAGTGGAAGGGAAATGTGTGTCTTTTAATTCTTTGCTTTCTGCCCACTCAGGAGTTCGGTTTTGAGATGTGATTTTTTTTTAATGGTAGTATTTGTTGAAGTGACATAGGATTTGCAAGATGTTCCAGTGATTTGATGTGTTTATTGTTCTCATCTCTTGTTGAGCACCTGCAGGCAACATGTAATTGGAACACACATTTTGATCTTTAGGACTTTTTCTATATCTCAAGATTGGATTGTCTGTTTATTTGCTATTGATGTATTTAGCTTTTAAGGACTTTATTTTTTCTTTTGTTTTGGTGATTTACTGTTAACTCATGAAGACTCTATAGTTACAACAGCCAGTCTCCTGCAACTCAGACTCGAAGCGCCTGAAACAGGGCACAATCACACAGTAGAAATCCACATCTTTGAAAAGTGGTGTTCTAGGAACAGCAATTATCCGTGCATGATTACCTCCTAACCTGCTAAATGGCTAGTTCAGATCTCCTGCTGTCAGTAAACAACCAGGGGCTGATTAACAGTCTTGTTATCATTCCAAATCCCTTTGATGTATGCTATGCTACTTTTGACCTCTTTTTTTTCAATTCTATGTGTGTTTCTGGAGTAGGTTACCAATTTCAGTAGTGGAAAGAAGAGAGTAATTCAGAGTGCCTGACCTAAAACGGAATATCCCAACTACATACGAAAGACTCAGTGTCTTACCTGAAGTTATTCTATAAACCCTTTTCCAACCCCCACAATATACTTACTTTCACTGTATCTTGTTGTGAATCCCTAAACCTACTTTCTTTCCTTTTTTCTCTAAGCCACGTAAGTATTTATAACAGAGCACAGACTGACACTATTGCAAGTAGAAAACAGGCACAAAGTATTCATAACCCTGGGAACGGAATAAGGTTTTTCAAGTTGCTTAAATAGTACCTTAGCTTTACTTTTAAGACAGTTGCATTGCAAAGTTTATATTAATCCAGTTCTATTCATTTCCTACCTAGATGATTGTTATGGGATGTGTAGCTCGTCTCTTATGAAGTAAATGAAAATCATCAATTAAGTTTGCATTATTCACCAAAGACTTTATAGGTTGTATGGTTTCTGGCTGATAATAGTATGAGCTAAACTAGGACCAATGACCTACATGGAAATTTTTTCTCCCTTTTCTCCAGTTTTCTGTACCTGTTGGTCTGATAATAGCCTTCAGTTCAGTGACAACCTGATAAAAAATTAAGTTGCTGTTGACAACTACTGAGACATGAAGTTAGCAGCAGAGGTTGATAACAATTGTGGGAGAATATCCAGAGCAATTTGATTTAGGAAAGCAAAAGTCCATTTTCTTAAGTTCTTCAAACATTTTCTTAAGTTCTTCAAAGGTCTATGCACACCTCAAGGACAGCTTATAAATAATAAACTCTATTGATTTTAAGTGAAATAGAGTTATTTTGGCACCTCTTCATCCAAAAAGCATTACATGCTTCTAAAGAACACGTCTTTACTTGCCACTCTTTATTCAGAGTTGTTTTCATCTGATGCTGTGAAGTGATCCTAAAGACATAAGAAATGCTGGGTGAGGCTGGCCCAGCTTCATTCAGCCCAGGAGATGTTATGTAGGAGAAGCATGAAAGTCTAGCTATTTTCTGAAGTCCATTCTCCTTGCGCTCCCCCAGCACACAACTATGAGAGATGTTGGAAACAAAATCTTTGCCCAGTTCTTTCAATAATCACTTTAAAATCTGCAGGCACGGGAAGCATAGGAGCAGCTGTAGAGAGGACTATACATCTGCAATGAGGGAAACATGAAGAAAGCGAATACCTTCTGTTACTTCTGTTACACTGGAAGGGAAAGGGCAAAATTTCCTGAATAGAAAGCAAAATAATGACTTTTGGAACTCCAGCCCCCAGCCACAGGCTGCAGCTCTGTTCCCACAGCAGTGCAGGTCAGTGCCATCGTATACCATTATAACATGAGGCCTGCCTCTAACTCTGTGCTATTGAAGGAAATTTTAATCAGGTTAAAATGGGGTTCTTCTCTACCAAACAAGGAAGGAAGAATAAAGAATACTTACATAAATAAAGCAAATTACATCCAGTTAATAACCAGAATGAAACAACTTGTTGGTTATTGTGTTTTTTCTGGCATGGTAATAACATTCATGACTGGAACAAAGTCGTCTGTGCCAGAGACAAAATTCTTCACAGCACAGTAAAAATTCTTGTACGAACTGAGAATCTCCATGGGTTTGAATGAAGGGCACATTTTTTGAACTTGTTTTCTTTAACATAAGCACAGAGCAGTATTAGGAGGGAAAAAAAAAATTAAAAAAAGGGAAAACTAAGGCAGAGAAGGAACAGGAGGAGCAGCCCAAAGGAGACATAGATATACCTTTCAAAATAAAATACTATGTTGCATACTACTCATGGAGAAACAATGAAAGCATAGCTTGATAGTCAATAGGATAATTCTTTCATTCAATAATTTTCTTTATGAATTTCTCATACTATGAGTTTCTGAATGATCCAGAACTTTCTTCATCTTCTCAGTAAGAAATCCAAGTTATGAACTTCACGTTACAGATTGGTAGAATTCGTTCCTGAATTTCTGTCCTGCTTCAAGTGACTTAAATACTCCTCTTTCAGCCGGTAGAGGTTCCATGGATAATCTTTCTAATCTGGTCTTTCTAACTGTTATTCAGTCTTCATTTTACATTGTGACTTGCCTCTTGACTTGGAGGGGGAAATTACTTTCCAGTAGATTAAAATTTATATTGTTCTGTCTGTAGGAAAAAAAAAAAAGTAATTATTCTTCAGAGGCTGTGATAATATGTTTTGGGGTCCAAAGCACAAAATGGTGAACATTAAATGAGTCAATGAGACAGCCTAAGAGTTTCTCAGACAAGGAAGCATATAAATGGCTATTAGAACATATTGGTGAAATAACAGTTCTTGTAGATGAATATATCCTCTGCTGTAGATAAGATGCCAAAGAAAGTCTTTGTAGCTAAATTGTCATAACAAAACCCCAGAATACTTCTTAGTCATTTCTGATAACTTTTAACATGATCCTTGTTTAATCTGAATATTTGAAAATTAAACTTTGAAACTGAACTTTGGGTGAATATTAAATTTTCACACACTATAGGAGTTTGTTTAGAACTACGTAAAATTAGAAGTAACTTTGAGTTGACAGAAAACAGAAATTCCATAAGCTCTTCTGTGCTAGTTGCAACTGAGGTATATTGATGGGGTGGGTTACTGCAAAAAGTAGGTCATCAATACACAGGTGTAGTTAGAAAATTAAGGTTCAGGGACAGATATTGACAGACTGAGCAGGAACAGTAGAGGCTAGAAAGAAAAATAAGTGTTTGAAGAAAAATGAGTAGAGTTGAATCCTAAGGAAGACACTACAGATTTTTAAAAGAGACTAAGAAAGAGACTTTTTCCCAAATGAAAACAAAAACCTAAGTGTAGATGTTGCTATGAAAGAAGATTAGGATTTCCTAAATGAATGATTAATAAACTCTGCAAGTGCTACTTTACTTCCTGACATAAACATGAACTGCAAATAGATGTCTTACCACGGACAGTTTGCTTTTTGTGCCATAAACCCAAACCAAAACAAAGCAGACTCATGCTACAACAGCCTTCTTCTCCTGGCAGATACGTGCATTACGTTTTCCAAAGTCTCTCCAGTTTTTCTGCATGTGAGAGAAAAAGGCTGACAAATTCTGATAAATCTATTCTCAGTGCCTAAGACATGTAAAACTTAAGCTTATGGCAAAAGAAAAGGTTAAAAAGAGGAAGGGGAGAAAAAAAGATCATTTTCTCTCCTCTAGAAATGAGAGGAACAACAAGAAAACAGGAAGAAAGAAACGCAAGTGAGAGAAGAAATTTTGAACATGAGAATAAAGGAGAGCAGAATGTGAATAACACACATCAGCATTTCTCGAGTTAATAACTCAGGACACTCTTTTGTGGTCTGTATATCTATGTCATGTCTATGTCTCTCCTCTGATGCTTCACCTATGCAGCTGAGCTAAGAAATGTTGTGTCTGTAGGATTGTTTTGATAGTCATGCAGAAAGAGAATTCTCCGTTCATTCCATTACAACTTGCCACTTTTACTTTTTGGCCAGAAGCAGCCTGAGTGACAGCTTATTACTGTCCTAAATGGTAGCTGACAGATTAAACATGTTACTGAGCTTGCATTTTTTTTCTGTGAACACCTGGGAGTGGACAACATTTCTAGACAGTTATGAGGCCACATCTTGATGCTTTTGCTATTTTTCTATAAACTGTATTAACTTAATTGACTACTGAGGATGAGATAATCCCAATAGACCCACACTAAATACAGTTAACCTGAGAGTACGGCACAAACTGCCTTGTCTTGCTGTTGATTCTAATTCTAAAAACAGAACCTCATTGGCATAACTTTCAAAAGTGACCTCAATGTTTCAGTTATCTGTGCATGTTTAGCTGGGCACAAGGCATTAGTCTTATATTTACTTTTCTGAATATTCTTTTAATTCTGAACATCAAATCCTTTAAAGTTTCTCTTGTTGGATACTCAGAATTGCCAGGTGCTTTTGTAAACTGTGGCCCTACTCTCAGTAGATATTCTCTAAACTCAAGCTACCATCACTCCTTCTAGCTTTGTGTTCACAAATTAAAATTGGTATGACCCAGTTCTTACAAATGTGGCACTTGAGATTTACACCCCTCTGCAGAACTGTCCTTGTACAAAAGAACAGCATATCCAAGATGGATATTTCCGTCAGGGAACTTTTGTGACAGGCAACAGTTTGGGGAGGGTTATAAGATTTCACTGTTTCTTATTATATTTTGTACCTTTCTATTGTTTTTTATTGTTTTATTATCTATTACTACTATTTTAAAAGACAAAGTCAGAGCGATTACAGGGTAAAATACTGCTTGACTCATCCTCTGCAGTAATATCATTAGAGACTGAAATGCCAGCTTTAACACAGAAATCTTCATTGCCTCCTGACACTGAGCCACACTAGACCTGCCAGTCTCCCAATAGTCAGTTTTCTTGCTTCTTTTTTAAAAACTAAGCTGAAGCATCTAATTAAGTTTAAAATAGAAGGTCCCTGGGAAGAACTCTTCTGAAAGCTGCAGTAGAGATAGCAGCTCATCTTCACTGGGGGCTAAGACTCACAATACCACATTCTTTCATGAAATCACAAGAGTTTTACGTAAGCAAAAGTAAGATTTTTGCAAAGTCAGCCATCACAAAGCAGCCATGTAACTAAAGAAAAGAATTTGGTATACATTCAGAGGAGAAATTAACTTTGGGAGAGAATGAGTGCCAGGTAAAATGCAAATGGATGGATGAATAGCATTTGTGCTGGCATGGAGGTCCTAGGCCTGGTTTGGCAACAACATGGCTAAAGGGAGAAGAAAAATGGTTTAATAGGGTTCAGCATCATGTTCTGAGAGTTTCAGCTTGACTTAGTGGCAAAATCTCCACTGTAGTTATCACAGTCAGTGTAAAACTCTAGGCCCTTTTTCCAAAGAAGACTTCTGCATGAGGAAATGTTAGGGCCCAGAGGTAGAAGCTAAGACAAGGGGTTATTGGTTGAGTTTGTGCATGAACTGTGAAAATCAGTTTCAGCTGCATCCAAAAGGCCTGATGCTGAATGCCTGCAGTACTGTTTGAATTCATTAACTTCAGTCAGCAGCTCACTGAGGGTCAGTTTGTCATTTTGAGGTACAGGCCAAAACCAATGAACAGTATGTCTGAAAACTATAGTAGAAGAAAGCCCAAGTAATGCAAATCCCTTTCCTTTGGCTCCTTCTTATACCTGAATAAGAAAAGAGCAGTTTATTGTGTTATGTACTGTTATCTTCACACTTTCTCAGCTGTATTAGCTAGATAGAATAAAATCACTTTACTTCTAATAGTCTAGTATTTGATTTTCATAAAACAAAGATGCTATAGCACATAGAATACTTTTTAAGAACCCTAGGAAAAGAGACTCCTCGATCCCAAAATACCTGCCTATTCAAATGTTTATTTTGTTGAAACTACCAGGGTTATGCTTCCTGGATTTTTTAAAATTTTCTTTATTATTATCTTTCCCATAGCCAGAGATATTGAACAAATCAACAGGTGCTTAGAAAAATCCTTGAGATGTTAAAAACAATTCACTTCTTTTTGCAATAGGCCTAGAAAAGAAAAATTTTTTCCTCCTGAAATTTAACCTGGTATAGAGAAAAAGTACTTAGTAGTAAGAAGAGGAAGCATAATTAAATACCAGTTATGCAGTTCCTCCCTTTAAGTTTGAGCATTTGTATTAATGTAAGATATATGTGGTGCTTGATATTCCTTCACAAAGATAGCATCTCTAAGTGTATGGAAATACTTCCTAGCAATTACAAGCTCTGTTGGGTGTAGAGGAACTGTTCATTGGCAAAGTTGTAATCTCTCCCTTTGGTTCCTCAGGTATCTTTATTAAAAGCTGAAGTATCCTCCTTTTCTACTCCATAACTATATCAGTGATCAAGCAGTATTCAGAGAACTTAGAGGAAAGATAAGTACCTACTTTGGAGTGAATGTCAAGAAATTATCTTATTAAATCATAGTTTTGGAGGTATCTTATTAAATCATAGATTTGCAGGATGGTACCAGCAATAAACAGCAGGGGAGGGGGGGAATGGTGTTTGTAACATTTAGAAACAGGCTATCAAGATTAAATCTTCTTTGACAACAACAGGACTACTTATTTGCTTTGCAGAGCTATGCTTGTAAAAGACAGAAAATGTACAATTTTAAATTATGTTCCCAAGACAGGCATATTCAAGAAACTTTACAGGAAGGTGATCTCCCAACACCCGATAGCCTGCAATCATCTGTAAAATCTCTACTAAAAAAACCAGTCATCTTGCCTGTGTAATGTAAACGTCAGCTTGGCAGAAAATAGTAATGTCTTTTTGAAGTGTTTTCTTGACAAAAATTAAAAATTTTAAGCATGGAATATGGTGATATTAAAAAGAAAAGTCCCCAGTGCAATAACTACTATGTTCTTAACATCTAATTTAGAGACTGGGGTACAGGATAGATGCAGCTGTCCAACATAATTTCAGACTGTGTGGCTTTGACATTCATATTTCAAGTTTAAACTAATAAATTATTACTCATATATAGAAAATAATTTCCTATATATCCTTCCCAAATACTCTCTCCTTAGAATCTTTTCTCCCTGTTGGCTGAATCTCTTCCTCCTGTGTTGGCAATTGACAATTGTAACAGCAATGTTTCCAGTGCCAATATCACCTTCTTTCACTGTTTTCTCTTCCTTTTTCTTCACGAGGGAGGACTGGGAAATGAGAAGAAGAGAGAATAATATATATAACATAACAACAGAATGTTCTGTTTTCCTTACATCTACTCATGACTTACAGCAATATCATAGACTTCTCTTTTTATGATAGGATTTCTTTTTTTAATAATTCTGCTCCCCAGAGAGAAGTATTATAAGTGGTTTTTTTTCCATATTTGTGCCTAGACAAAAAAGTAAATTCTAGGGGTATGTTTAGCAAATGTACTACCAGAACATTATTAATAACGAATGTTGGGTGTTTAGAGAGAAAAAAGGCATGGTAACTACTCCCAGAGGCTGCCATTAAGACGTTCTTTAACAAAACATCTCACCTGGAGAGCTTTCAAATGAATTCCTAAAACTAGCAATCTTTCCTTAGCAATTTCTCTTGTAGGAAATACAAACGTTATGTAACACCAAAAGGTAAAAGTTTTAAAATTTTGTTTGTTATTATTCTCTGTTCCATTCCCCTTTTAGTTTCTACAACTTGGCTGGAAATTACTTCCTGTGTGGAAGATGCCCCTCACATCAGTGTGCTGTCAGTGTTTACACCCTTGGAGCACTGCACTTGGTGATGATCCAGCTCAGATCTGCCAGGTGCTGCCCTAGATAGCAGTCTTTCCCTGTGGGCACACCCTGGTTTGTAATGTAGGCATGCAACCTACTTTAAAAATTCCCACCCACATACACACACACACACACACTCATGGAGTTAGCCTTTTCCTTGCTGAAAGCAAGACTTGTAGGAAACACCCTCACTGGAGTATTCACATTTCTGCTTCATAAGCAAATCAGTAACAGGGGAGCCTGTAATTTGGTTTAGTGTGACCCAGCTCTCAGATGTGCAGCCAGTAATGTTTATGTTGTGTTTATGTTTGGTTTTTGAGGGTTTTTTTACTACACAGTAACCATCCTGTGATTCCATTTACTAAGCAAACCTCTGCCTCATAGAAATATTCCTCTTTATAAACTTTCCAAAAGGCAACACAGTTTAACCAATGTGAAAATTTGCAGGCCTTTATGGACCATTTATAAAGAAATGGTATGATATAGTGGCCTAACCCTGGCTGTATGCCAGGTGCCTACCAGAGCCATTCCATCAGTGCCCTCCTCAGCCTGACAGGTGAGAAAAAAAATCCAAGAGGCTCATAGGATAAGAACAGGGAGACATCACTCACCAATTACCATCATGGGCAGGACAGGCTCAGATTGGAGATATCAGTTTAATTTATTACTAATCAAATCAGAGTAAAATAATGAGAAATAAAAACAAATTTTCAAAAAACCCAAACTTCCCTCCAATCCTCCCTTTCTCCCAGGCTCAACTTCACTTCCAATTTTCTCTTCTTCCCCAGTGGTGCTGGGGCACAGAGAATGGGGTTTATGGTCAGTCCATCACATGTTGTCTCCGATGCTCCTTCCTCTTCAGGGAGAGGACTCACACTCTTCCCCTGCTCCAGCATGGGGTCTCTCCCACATGACACAATCTTCAACAACTTCTCCAATACGAGTCCTTCCCACAGGCTGCAGTTCTTCAAGCGGATCATCCACAGGGTTGCAAATCTTGCCAGCAAACCTGCTCCAGTGTGGGCTCCTCCCTTCGCGGGGCCACAGGTCCTGCCAGGAGCCTGCTTCAGCACAGGCTTCCCGCAGGGTTACAGCCTCCATTAGGCACATCCACCTGTTCCAACTTGAGGTCCTACATGGGCTGCAGGTGTATCTCTGCTCCACCATGGACCTCCATGGGCTTCAAGGAGACAGCAGGAGCTGCAGGGGAATGCGCTCCAATGCCTGCAGCACCTCCTTCCCCTCCTTCACCAAAACTCTGGTGTCTGCAGAGTGATTTCTCTCACATATTCTCACTCCTCTTTCAAGCTGAAGTTGTGCAGTCATTTTGCCGCTTAAATATGTTCTATCCCAGAGGCACTACCACTGTCTCTGATGGGTTCAGCCTCAGCCAGCAGTGGTGGGTCTGTCTTGGCACTGGCTGGCATGGGCTCTGTCAGACACAGGGGAAGCTTCTGGCAGGTTCTCACAGAAGCCACCCCTGTAGCCCCCTATATTACCAAAACCTTGCCATGCAAGCCCAACACATATGACTAGGAAAATATTTAAAGATCACATTTAGAGCAGACAACAGAACTCTCTTACAGAAGCTTTATTTAGAAAAATGAGCATAAGAGAAAAAAACACAAAAAAACCCCCAAACAAACAACAAAAAAAAACAAAAAACAAAAAAACCCACAAAACACAATACCCATATGAAAGGCTAAAGGGGACTTTGATCCTAGATTGCTAAGAGTATGTAGTCAACCATAATGTAACAGTAATGCGATTCTGGTTCTACATGTTAATAAAAATGCTTTAAAACTTCTTACAGAAATCTGTGGGAATTGTTGAACCTGAAATTAGGTTTCAGGATAAAATTCAAACTTAAACTTTGGTGCCAGTAAGGAAAAGGCCTGCAAAAAGTCAGTAGCTTAAGCAGGACATAGGTATTATTTAGGCCTTCAGTGGTTCTGACCTCCCTACAAAGCAGTAAATTTCCCTCAACACCATTAATACTGTATAATCCAAATCTCTGTGACAATGCCAATTTTATTGTTTTGATCATTTTCTTGGCAGCAGTGTTAGGACTGGTTAGCTACAAATTACTCTGACTGAGCCTCCAAACATGAATATGTTTATGAACTATAAATTATGTTCAAAGACATGTCACTCCTGCCTTCCCAGAACTACACAAAGTTCATTAAACTGTACATAATATGGTGTTAATGCAATTTCCTTTGATGTCAATAGAGAAAAACACTGGTCGTGCTCATTGCACTGGTAGGGATTTTAATGAACTGGGAGCACAGACTGACTGCTGTAGTGCTAGAATGTCTTCCCATGCATTCCAGGGCAAGTCAGTAAGAAAAACAGCATGCAAGCATGTAATAGCGTATAAGTTCTGAGTCTAAAAAATGTGTATATTTGGTGTAGTTAGGTTTAACTACTAAGTTTAATCCTGGAGAAAAATGAAAGACTGTATGGGTCCAGTGGGAAACTCATGTCATCTTAGTCTTATGTATTCATTACTGCCTTTATGGACTGTGGTGAAAAAAACAAACCTAAATATTTCAGTATAAATTTAATCAGTTTTGGATATTTTCTTTAGAATGCTATAATGTTTGCCACAGATAAGCATGTTTCTTTCCACTGGAGCCTAGCTTAGAAGCAGCTTTCTGCAGATGTGTACACCCAGTACCATAGACTTTTTCCAGGGAGATTCCCAATGCTCCTGTGGGAAAAGGTAGAGAAACCTTCATTCAGCTGACTTTTGTTGCAGATTCTGACTGGTAACTCTCAGCCTGTGAGGAGACAAACTGTGGAGCAGAGTGCTCTGAGTTGTGTTGGCACAACCAGGAGCTGAGCAACTACTTGTGCTGGTTCCGGATCATCCATCATTACAGAATTTGAGGCTGCATATATATTGCTGATTTAAATCATAATTTAAGGTCATAGTCAATTGGTAGCTGTGATCAACACTGCCTGAAGACTATATCAAGCCACATGGATCTCTTAGTTAGAAAACATAGGTAGAGGGGATGAGATACTTATGCATGAACAGAAATTTTTAAGAAACCACTTCCCATTTATAAAAAATAGGTCATATAGAAGTATTTTTTCTCAATCATCTCTACAATATTTTTTCCAAATACCTATCTATAAAGCGGAGAAATTAATGCATCCTTTCCCTAATTTTCTTGCATACTCTTGAAGCAGAAAAATGTCTATTGCAATATATAGTTTCTGGACTTATTCGTGTGTATGGGGTTCTAGATCTTGCTTGTGAGAAGAAGATGATTTAGGAATTATGGTCATTATATTTTATAGTAATTTATTTCATTGATTCAAGACAAGTGGCATGGTTTCCCAAGGGCAAACATGCCTGACCAACCTGGCAGCCTTCTACCGTGGAGTGAATACATCAGTGTACAAGGGAAGAGCTACCCGTGTCATCTGTCTGTAAGGCCTTTGACAGGATTTTCTGCAACATCTAAACTGGAGAGAGAGGAATTTTATGGATTGACAGTTTGGTGGATGAGGAATTGGTTGAAGGGTTGCATCCAGAATGTAGTGGCTAATGGCTCAATGTCCCAGCAGATATTAATGATGAGTTATGTTCCTTGGGGTCTGTACTGGGACTAGTACTGTTTGATTTCTTCATCAGGAACATTGACAGTGGGATCAAGTTCACTCGCAGAAAGTTTCCTGATGACACCAACCTGTGGTGTGCAGATGACACACCTGAAGGGCGGGATGCCATCCAGAGGGGCCTGGAAAAAGTCAAGAAGTGGGCCCATGGGAAACTCATGACATTCAACAAGACCAAGTTCAGGGTGCTGCACCTGGGTTGGAGTGATCCCTGGTATCAACGCAGGCTGGGGGATGAACGGATCAAGAGCAGCCCTGCTGTGAAGGACTTGGGGGTGCTGCTGGATGTTAGGCTGGACATAACCCGGCAATGTGCACTCACAGCCCAGAAAGCCAAATGTGTCCTGGGCTGCAGCAAAAGCAGAGTGGGCAGAATGGCCAGGGAGGGGATTCTGCCTCTCTGCTCTCCTCTGGTGAGACCCCACACCTGGAGTATTGCATCCAGCTTTGGGACCCTCCAAACAGGGAAGAAATCGACCTATTAGAGCAAGTCCAGAGGAGGGCCACCAGATGATCAGAAGGCTGGAGCACCTCTCCTGTGAAGAGAGACTGAGACAATTGCATTTGTTCAGCCTGGAGAAGAGAAGGCTATGGGGAGACCTTATTGAAGCCTTTCAGCACTTCCAGAGGGCTTATAAGAAAGATGGGGAACAGTCTTTTTAGTAGGGCCTGTTTCAGCAGGACAGGGAGTAATTGTTTTAAACTAGAAGAGGGTAAATTAAGCCTGCACATAAAGAAGAAATTTTTTGCACTGAAGGTGATGAAGCACTAAAATAAGTTGTACAGAGAGATGGTTGACACCCCATTCTTGGAAATATTCAAGATCAGTCTGGATAGGGTTCTGAGTAACCTGATCTAGTTGAAGATATCCCTGCTTATTGCAGGGGGTTGGAATAGATGGTCTTTTAAGGTCCCTTCCAAACCAAGATATTCTATGATTATTCAGAAAAAAATCCCCACATATTATTTATAGCTAGCATTTCATGATTAATAGGGCTGTCATTTGGTTCCTCCATTACACAAAGAAGGCACACTTGGAGACTGTAGCAGCCTCAGGTCCTTGAGACCAATCCCCTTCCTTTTAAATGCCAAGGTTTTTCTCCCATCCTTAACTTTTATTTTACATAAGTAAGTTGCCATTAAAACTGTTTCTGACTAAGTTAGGTGAAATCTCTGAGCTTTTCAACACAGTCCCCAGATGTTGAAGCCTATTAAAGCTGTGTTCCATTACCACCTTTGCATTCCACTTGTCTGGAAGACTGCTAGAAGCATTTCATTATATTTTAACACAGTTTTCTCCTTTACATGAACACTCTGTTCATTGCATTTGGAAAAGATTTCTGAAATCTAAAAATTCTTCTATGATTGTAAAAAAAAAAGCGATTTATTTGATGTCTTTGTATGTCCTTCTAGCTACCATCTGCCTGTGTATTGTTTTATTTCCAAAACAAATGATAAACAGATGATATTGTTTCTTCTGCTGTGTTTATTTACATAGGTGAGGCTTGCATTATAAAACTAAATGCTGCAAGCATCCTATAATGCACACACAGCTTGGTGCTTGCTGCCAAGTCTGACTATGGTTGTTCCGAAGAAATTTAAGTTGCAATAAAATAAAATATTTAGCAGATGATTTTAAGTACCATGTTTCCTGAATGCTTTAATGTTTCACAGCAGGTCTTAGTACCATAAAAAAGTGTGCAAACTTGTTATTTGCACACACAAATATGTACAATCAGATATTGATGTTCTCATCTGCAGGACCACAAAGACACATTTAATGTATATTTATGGTATGGTGTCTGAAATTATATTGATATACAGCTACTTTGCATTTAGATTCCAACCTAGCTATGCAAAAAACCTATCATCTGCCTGAGTGAGTTCCCTACATCTTGGCCTTGGATATATATGAACATGACCTATCTTGCTTATCTGACTCCTAGAACAGGTTAATAAAGGATAAACACGTCCAAAACAGTGGATAGAATTTTGGGTCTGTAACTTCATCTCCATTAATTAAATGCAGGGAAAGGAAATAGATAGACAGTAATACTGAGACTTCTTAGTTTCTTCTTTCTGTCCCTGAAAATAATATAGCTATGAAATGGTGTATACAAATTCATTTTATAAATATAGATACCATGGTGACCATGTCATGCAGAGCTGCAACAAAGTATTTTGTAGCATAGAGTTTATATTATTATACAGCAATGAATGTATTTATTTATATAAAATTTCTAAAGATGTGTACACTTAGACTGGGAAATTTGTACTGAATTGTTCTGATCAGTAGTATAAATAACCTTTTTGGAGCGAAATTAATATTTGCTGAAGAAGGTAGCAGTGTTAGAACATAAGGAATTTCTGTGGTACTGGCATATTAATGATGGGATTTTTTTACTACACTGTGACATACAGTGATACACTGAATTAAAACTGCAACATTGAACAACATGATTATAAAATTTGACATACATCAAATACATCAAATATTTTGGTTTTATTTAAGATAAAAACAACTTTTTGTTATTATTTGTTCCCAAATTTTAAATACTGCTTAAATGGAACCCTTGCAAAAATACTTATATCAACTCCAGTTCTTTTCCAGCTTTTTAAATTCCCTGCTCTTAATTTTAATACTGCCAAACATTTGCAATTGTTTACCTCTTTGACTTTCAAATAATCACAATATACCTTTTTGCACATTTCTTCAAATAAGCACTTCTCAGTTTTTTGTCTGCTTATTTACAGTCTGCCCATAATACTGCAAATTGTGGGTTTACAAATTGTTCACATTTCAAAGTGCTATTTCAGTTCCATCATTATATCTGTTCAGTCTCAAATTACCAATTCCTTATGTTTCACTATCAATAAATGGTCGAAAAACAATCAGTCCAATTCCATAAGCAATAGAACCTTCTCCACGTCTCCTTTATATCTGCGCACACATGAACACACACATTGTTTATGACAATGACTTTTGTTTTGTTTCCTTCCAGAAGCTAGTACGATCATTTCATAGATTTGAAAATTTTGATAAAAATGATTCCCATTGCTGCGGCACTCCTTCTGATAGGGACCATAAAGTTTCAAGATAGCATGGCCACCATTTTTAACTTTCAAGATCCTCTAGAGTCATGGGGCACTTTGTTACTCAGCTATTTTCTCAAATATATGGTAGTGTAATGTGTCTGTAAAATGTCTGATCTTTAGTATTTCATCGTGAAAATATTATCTAAGCTGTATATTAACATTTTTACTAAATAATTATGTGATACCTAGTTAAATAATTTCTTCACTCTGCTGCACATCTGCTATCTAAGCATAATACACAGGACTGCTAACCCACAACCATGAAAATCAATAAAGTAGAAACAGTAACCAGCCTTATCTTTTTAATACCAGAACTGCATATTCACCCTTATCTTGTCACACAAATGGTAGAGAGGGTTTGAAGCAAGTTGGATTTTTAT
>VZTF01002825.1:3209592-3241375 GCA_013397755.1 Cnemophilus loriae | reverse complement strand
TTGTTTTTTTTTTTTTTTTTTTTTTTTTTTTTTTTTTTTTTTTTTTTTTTTTTTTTCTTTTCCTAGGATATTAATGGTCAGTGTATTCCTTACTCCTTCATAAAGAAAACTGCTTCATTTTCTCCGGAGATGAACCTGGGATTCCTGGTGGAAAACAAGTCAACCATAACCCAGCAATGCGCCCTTGTAGCCAAGAAGGCCATCGGTATCCTGGGCTGCATTAGGAAGAGCATTGCCAGCAGATCAAGGGAGGTGATCCTGCCCCTCTACTCCGTCCTGGTGAGGCCTCGTCTGGAGTGCTGCATCTAGTTTGGACATCTCCAGTTCAAGAAAAAACAAGGAGCTACTGGAGATGATCCAAATGGGGGCTGCAAAGATGGTTAGTGGATTGGAGCATGTTTCTAACAAGAAAAGGGTAAAGGAACAGAGCAGGTTTAGCCTGAAGAAGAGAGGTCTGAGGGGGAATCTTATCAATGCAAACAAATATCTTAAGGGAGGGTCAAGAGGATGGGGCCAGATTCTTTTCAGTGGTGCCCAGTGAGTGACAGGACAAGGGGAAACAGGCTCAAAAGAAAACACAGGAAGTTCCATCTGAATCTGGGGAAAAAAAAAGAAAATTACTGTGAGGATGACAGAACACTAACATGGTGCCCAGAGAGACCATGGAGTCTCCTTGTCCAGAGATATTCAAAACCCTCTTGGTTGTGATCCTGTGCAACCTGCTCTAGCTGAACCTGCTTTAGCAGGAGGGTTGGACTAGATGCTCCCAGAGGTATCTGTGATTTTACGATTCTGTGATTCATGTGAAGTACAACAACACTGTTAAGTAGTTATTGCCTCTGAGATGGCCTATTTTCAGTAGCAAATTAAGTGAATGTAGCTTATGGCTTCTGTTAAGCCTGTCAATAGTTAAAGCTTAAGCATCAAAATGAAGGACACTTGTAAAATACTGATTGTAGTGGAATCGATGGCAATAACCTCATTGACATAAGTGATGTCAGGTTTTCAACCACTATGACATGCAAAATGGCTTTCATTAAAACTACCATAATTATAAGGCTGTTGATCATGCCAAGTCTGAAATTCTTTATTCAGTTGGGTTGAAATCTGAAGTAGTGACCTAATAAGACTAAGTACTTCAGAATCTTGACTAACAATAAAAATAAAAATACTGTAACAAATAATACATTGCATTTACAGCTATACTTTCAAATTTTAGCTACAGGCTACTGTAAGAGTAATGAGAGCCGCAAGTCCCCAGTGGTGAAGATACACACATATGAACAAACATCTATAGACTGCTTAAATGATCAGTTTTCCAACCAGCAGACATTCCCTAAGCATGTGCCCTCATTCCAGTGTGCAGACTCCAGGAGCAGACCCCCGGAGGGCATTTCAAAAGTCAAACAGGCTCCACGGAATGGCTGATATAACTGTACAGAAACCAGCAGGTGATCTATGATTTGGAATAAGTCCAAGATTTCTTATTCATGGGACAGTGGAACTCAGGAATATGGCAATTAATAATTTCCACCTGGAAGGATATCTGGATTGAATGAAAGCAAAACATTATTTCATTCTTTTTTGGATCATGCCTCTGAGGTTATCTAGCAGCAGAGCAGTTTTTTCTTTAGTTTTGATTTCGTTTCTGCTCTAACAAATGCAGAAAACAGCTCTTTGCTTCTTTCAGATATGAATTATGACAATTTATACTCAGGAATGAAAAGCTCTAGCTATGCTTATCTGAAGTTTCTGACATTCACAGTTCTTCTTTAAGGACCTAGTGCTGCAGTCCACAATTGCATGGTCTCCAGCATACATGTTCCTTTTTATACTGCAGACTGTGTAGATCTGGTACTGAAGAGTAGTCAGTTCTCTGGACGGATGCCTTTTACTTTGGACCTTCAAATTCCTCCTTAAAATTCACCTCTGTGGTAATGCATTGAAAAAAACCCATATTCTGATTATGGCTGTAGAAGGCCACTGGGTTGGTCAGGCAGGACTTGACCTTGGTGAAGCTGTGCTGGCTGTCCTGAATCGCCTCCCTGCCCTCCATGTGCCTTAGCAAAGCTCCTAGGAACATCTGTTCCATGACCTTCCCAGGCACAGAGGGGAAGCTGGCAGGTTGGTAGTTCCCAGGACTCTCCTTTCTACCTTTTCTAAAGACAGGTAAAGTGTTCCCCTTTTTCCAGTCACTTGGGACTTCACTTGACTGCCATGACTTTCCAAAATCATGGAGAGTGCCTTGACAACTACATCAGCCAATTCTCTCAGGATTCTGGAATGCACCTCATATGGTGCTATACACTTAACATACATTCAGGTTCCTCAGGTAATCACGAATCTGATGTTTACTTCTAGTAGGACGGACTTTGCTCCCCCAGTCCCCATCCTGCTGTCCATCCACTCGAGCTGAGGGAAGAAAGGGAAAGGTGCAGAGACTTTCATAGTGATGATGTTTGTACTCCCAAATATTGTTACACATGATGAAGCCCTGCTTTCCTGGAGATTACTGATTCTCTGCCCATGGGGAAGTAATGAATGAATTCCTTGTTCTTCTTTGGTGTGTGTGGCTTTTGTTTTATCTGTTAAACTGTCTTCATCCCATCTCAAGATATTTCTTGTGTTTGCTCTTCTGATTCTCTCCCTCATGTCCCTGGAGGGGAGTGAGCAAGTGACGGTGTGGGGGTGAGTAGCTGGCTAGGGTTAAACCTCAACAACTTTCTACAAACTGTGCACACAATGGGTCTGTGCTAAAATATCCTATTATTCTTGCTCTTTTTTTGATCCTTATATAATGTGATGTCTTTAAATTTTAAGGTCTATAGAGCAAGAGGGTTTTGTGAATGGGTCAGTAAGTATAGTACCATTCTGGTGCAAATAATACCCTCTACCACAAGAACAGATTCAGCAGAGTCCCTTGTGAAATAACGCGTACTTGGCAAAATTCAAGATATTCTCCCATCTGTCACATACTTGTCTTTCTCATATAAATAACAGTATGCGTGTGTGAGTATGTTTGTGTAAGTGAAATTTTATACGCACACACGCACACACACATTAGTCTCCATAAGGCTGATACTTCTAAATCTTATTTTAAAAAGAGTGGTAACAGATTATAATAATAATCTCATAGGGAGTCAAGATCTTATCAGTCCTAAAACTCCTCTGAAAGTCTTTATCCAAATACTTAATTCTCAGAGTTTGTTCTGGCCTTTCTCAACCAGGACATCTGACTACATTCAAATGTGTTTATACATATATATAGTTCACCTCCTTCTGCAAGTGAGACAGGATACCTTTCACTGATAGAGATACGTTTCATTTCTTTCTCCAAGTGGCTGAGGGGCTGACAGGCAGAGGTGCTGTACTGGACCTTGTTCTCCCCAGCAAGAGGGGACTAGTGGGGAATGTGAAGCTCGAGGGCAGCCTTGGCTGCAGTGACCATGAACTGGTGGAGTTTGAAATCCTTAGGGTGGAGAGGCAGGCACACTGCAACCTTTCTACGCTGGATTTCAGGAAAGCAGACTCTGGCCTCTTCAGGGATCTACTTGGCAGAGTACTGTGTGATAAAGCCATGAAGGGAATAGGAGCCCAAGAAAGCTGTGAGAAGCTCATGGAGTTCAACAAGGCTGAGTGCAAGGTCCTGCACCTGGGTCAGGGAAATCCCAAGTACGTATAAAGACTAGCCAGAGAATGGAGCGAGAAAAAAGCCCTGAGGAGAAGGACTTTGGGTTGTTGGTGAGAGAAGATTTTGACATGACCTGGGAATGTGGACTCAGCCCAGAAAGACAACCGTGTCCTCGGCTGCATTAAAAGGAGTGTGGCCAGGAGGATGAGGGAGGTGATTCTCCCACTTTTCTCATGTTTATTGGGAGCCCACCTGGGTATTGCATCCAACTCTGGGGTCACAAACATAAGAAGGACATGGACCTGCTCGAGCAAGTCCAGAGGAGGGCCAAGAAGGTGATCAGAGGCCTGGAGCACCTCTCCTAAGAAGATAAAATGAGAGAGTTGGGATTGTTCAGCCTGGAGAAGAAAAGGCTCGGAGAAGACATTATAACAACTTTTTAATTCCTAAAGGGAGCTAGAAGAAAGCTGGAGATGGACTTTTTACAAGAGCATGTAGTGAAGTTATGAATATTCTGTCTCTGGAAGCATTGGACAGGGCTTTGAGCAACCTGGTCTAGTGAAAGATGTCCTTGCCATGACAGGGGGATTGGAACTAAATGATCTTCAGGGTCATTTCCAACACAAACTATTTTATGGTTCTATGATATTTCTTGATATAGAACTATCCTTCCACTAGGTTGAAATCCTTTTACTCCCAGTTATCAAGGAATTACAAATATGACCCTTTCTACTGCAATTAATAGGATAAGAAACTCATGATTTGGCTTAAATAACAGTTTTTAAAATTATTTTTCTTTTCTCACAAATCCACCCCATCACATTCCATCACACATATCTGTCCAGTGGCAGCAAAGCCTTTCAGAGAAAGCCTCCTAGTCATGACCTAATGCAAATGGTATTAAAATCAATAAGGTAGAATGCAACATACCAGAAATAATTCCATCCCTAAAGCTATAGCTATCATTTAATGTAGCATATGGCTAACAGAATTGGAGTAAAATGCTAATTTTCCCTCTGTTGACTTTGCAGAATAACAGAGACTGCAATGACCTATAGTTAGAGAACATGAGGAGTCAAAGTCATTGGTGGTGTTTGTCTGCTTGTATGAGTCAAAATCAAATCAGAGCTGCAAGTGATATGAGAAAATGGGTGCAGAAAGAGAAACTAGTGCTTTACAATTTTTCAAATATACATTTTAAACAGCTAATGTTTTTATCATTATATGATAAATGTAATCTTCCTGTCTAGACTACAAAAATTATTTTTTTTAAATAGGAAGAATGATGATAAAATGGGGTAGTTCTCTTCTGAAGTGCATTATATAGATATTTCTTTGGTTCTATTGTCCTCCTGTTATTTGAGATTTCACTTTGAGATTTTCAGTTAAAGGTGCACATTGATTGCAAGCTAAATTTACTTTAACATGATGCCTTTCATCTGATTTTATGATAAGTATCGATTTTTATTTAACATCTACTGTTTGGTTTCAATAAAACTAATAATGAATGTTGTTGATGCATGTTATTTATATTAGACCTGATTTTTATAGCTTGGAGACTTTGTTGAAGACGTGCTATGTTAATAAAAATTCCGGCTTGCTCATCCAGTTCAGTTGTCAGGTATGGAAATGTTCCTGTTGTTGCCAGAGCAACTTTAAGATTACAGCTTTACACTGGAGGGTGCAGGTATTTCAAAAAGAATGTGTCTGTTTATCTACTGTTTGACTTTTTAAAGTGGCATATTAATCCTCTGCAGTTTATTTATGTATTCTTTTCTTTTTGCTATGGAGTATGACTCCATATATGACAAAGTCATAGGCACCCTATCGAGCAGGTAGATCATGCGGATATGTGCAGCTCCCTTCAGGGGTGTTCTCGCTTTACAAGCCTCATTTCGCCACATCTCTATTGTGCCATTAGAGTTGCGCGTACCCACATTGTTTACCAGCTCAACACCTTTCAGCCTGAATTTGTGGCCATCCAGATGCTAGGAGGAAAATCTGAGGTAAGCAACCCCTTCTGTAGTTTTTTGGGTTTTTTTTTCCCAGACACACACGACTGATCTATAAAACTTCTACTCTGTTTTCCCTTCTGGCATCTCATGACCGGAGTCAAACACAGTAAAGGACCAGGGATCATCTGTAGAAGAGAAGGTTCTAACGGTGTTTACTCTAGGACAGAGAGGTAATCTCTTTCAATCATGATGCTCACATAGGAAATGTAAGGAATAACATCTCAAGAGACCTCCTGGGTTTGGATTCTCTCAAACCCTAGAGATAAGGTGCCGTGATTATATGATTTGACCAAATAGAATTGCTCTTTATTCTATCCTATAGAAATCACGTTACAAAAACATTCTGTAACACTGCTGTCAGGTTTCTTTGTGCGGAAGGCCCACATAAATTCATGAGAGTCTAAATCACGCTTTCAGTACTCTAGTGCGAATCACAAACAATTTCATGGAAATATCAGTACAATTACAAACAACACATATTGTAAACTCAAGAACTGCTCGTAAACTAAATTTTGCAAAAAAACCTTAAATCTTTTTTATCTGTTGTGAACAAATATCACATAAGACATGCTGGTTCAGTGTTCACGTATATTATACATAAATTATTTTTTGGTAATCATTTGTTTGAACTATGATTAGGCACTATTTATAAATCAGAAGGTACTATTTGCCTGTCCTAATATAAGAATGCAATTTATTAGACCAGATACCAGAGAATGACAGCACCTGAATATATGAATTTTCAAGTAAAAGTCACTACTGAAAAATTACTGATGATTTCAGATTTTACAAAAAAAATTACCATTTTTAATCTACATGCTTGGAAAAAGATGACTCAAAATAAGAATAAAATTAATTTTTGTTGAAAAAAATTTTGTTAAAAATTCACCATAAGATACATCAGAATATTTTGTTGACTATAAATATTGATAAAATTATCCCATTAATCTATGGCTAATTGTATGAATCTGTAAGCTACATTAAACTGTATTGCTAACAAAGTGGATATTGCTTTAGAATAAAATGAGACTCCAGTAAAACTCTACCTGATGATATAATGAGTTTCTTTGAAAGACAAATCTGAGTTTGACATATCCATTATGTCAAATACTTACATAAAAAAAATGGAAAAGAAAAAAAAAGAAAACATATACCCTCTTTTGCCTTGGTTTTTTTTTTGGTCTTTATTTTTGGTTTTTGGTTTTTTTTTTTTGATTGGTTGGTTGGTTGGGTTTTTTTAAAATTTTATTTTATTTTATTTATTTTATTTTATTTNTTGATTGGTTGGTTGGTTGGGTTTTTTTAAAATTTTATTTTATTTTATTTATTTTATTTTATTTTATTTTATTTTTTCTCCTTTAAGATGATTTACTTAACGGTTTCTTTTTTCATTATTTTATTTATCTTAGAGGACAGTTCTTTACTTTGAAGTCTTTCTCTGTTTAAAATACAGAGTGCTAGAGGTCATTTATGATGAAAGAATCTTTGAACATCCACTATCCACAGACACAGAAAGATTAGAACTCTCCATTCTAGAAGTACATATTGACAGAAAACTGCTATTTTTTAGTCTATTTTTGTTTTGAGAAACTTTTTAATACAGCACTGTCTATCAAGTGGACATAGAGGGCCTAAATATGAAAGATAATCTGAAAGCACTCCATGTCAGTGTTATGTCATTTACCAATTACAGTATATTGAAAGCATTCTGAATGACATATGTTCACATTTTCTCAACAAAGGTACTGCAAACAGAGATATGTATCTGATGAACCGTTTTTATCTGCATTTTCTTAGGAAACAAGTTCATGTAATGATCTGTCTCCGTGTGTTTGCATGTGCCTGTCTGTCCCGCTGTCTGTCATTTCTGAAAAATGTTTTTGAGCTCACTGATGGATTTGAATCAATAAAGAAAAAAACACATAAAGATAATGAAGTTTCCCGAAGTTTTGTGAAAATAAGCAGTGGAGTAAAGAAAAGAAGATCGTGAGTTCTACAGCTGTCTATTAAACCACAGAGAGCATGTATTTATAAATGCCCCAGTCACTGGATAAAGCAGCACTCAGTGCTTGCAGGTCACAAACCTGAAAAAAACAACAAACACTTCATTAGTACTATGCCAACAAAGCAATTTTTTATAGCTTTTGTGAACATTTGCAATACTCTTGTGACTATAGCCTGTTAAATGCTTCATTCTCGGTTTTCTAACAAAAGAAATACATTTAAAGTGTGCATATATGAAAATAATTTATATAGACAAGTAGCTGCATGCATGCACATGTCAATACAAAACTTGAAGCTGAATTTTTTATGACTTCCAAATTGGATTCCAGGATTTCTCTATTCCTTTGGTGTCGCATATAAGTATGGTGGCTTCGTAATTTCTGTTTTTACTATCACAATATTTATTCATGGAAACAAATTATTCCAGAAAAAAAGAGCAACTTCCCCAGATACTGATCTGCACAATTTTCTTCTTATTTTGCTTGGCTTTTTTTCTTTTCACCTATTTTTTCTGCAACAAGTTCATTATCTGATTGTATGATGGCATTCCTTTTGCTGTTTGTAAGCACACAAGCCAAACATGGAACCACTTGAAACTTAATATCCAAAGCAATAGCCTTATGTCAGGTTAAAAAAAAAAAAAAAGAATGCAGCTTTGAATTAAATAAATTAATAATTTATAAATCTTTCAATAGACTCTTCAGCTGGCCTAGAAGGGAAGTTCAACATAATAAAAGGTGTGTGATATTACAAGGGAATTTAATCTGATTCTTTTTAAACATTGAAACTGTTCTGGAAAAACTTAACTGAGTGGTAGAGGTTTCATTTCAGATCAAACCAGGGAAAACATGAAATCTCCTTTTCTCCAGTAAAGGAACAATCCAGAAGGAGTATTTATAAGACTTTGGATGTCCTAACCCTAACTCTAACCCCATATAAATAGATACAAGGACAAGGAGATAGATGTACATACATACGCAAATTCAGAAGATCTTGACAGACCAGTAACTGAATGAGTGTTCAATATTATTAGTGAATTATCATTATCCTAGAAAAAATCCTACAAAATACTCAAAACCAAATGTTCTCAAGTGAAGCGTTTGAATTCCAGCACTTCTACAAATGGTTGCTATGCTAAATTACTTTTTTTTTCTGTAAAACTGGTCAATTATTTTATTCCTTCAGCGGAGATATGTACTTCTGAGAATATGACATTATTATCCAGAAACATATTTGAAAAGTTATTTATCACCATGATCTTAAAAAGTATCTAGGACTCAGCTCCTTATTCAAGGCCTGATATGTTGTGGTAGGTTCAGTTAAAGACCATGGGAGCAATAAAATACCTACATACAGTTTGGTGTCTGAGTTTTATTATAATAAACAAATACTTGATACAGTTTGATTCAGTTGCTGCAGAAAAGTATCTAATGCTGTTTGAGATGCAATGGAGTATTGCATCCTGACTGTCAGTCCAGAGGAGTGATGTGGCTGGGTATCTCAGTCCCTTGAAGAAATAATATTTTGGTACCTAAATAGGGGTTCTACAGCCTGGAACAGAATCTCACCCCTTACAGCTTGGCAGGATTCACTGCATTATTAGATTTTCACCACAATATCCTCAAAGAAATTGTACTGATCTCTATCAGCCACACCAGCTTTGTCAAGTGCTAACACTATATAACTTATCTCAGACTAGTTATCCTGTGTGCTGGGATGCATTGCACTACTTCAGATAATAAAATTGTAGACATCTGCATGTGAGCCAGTCACAATAATGTCAGTAAGTAATTTAAGGTACAATTCATCTTATCAACAGAAGTTAAGTCTTAGTCTGTACTAAGGCCTGTGTCTTAGAGGTTCTGGCTTTTATCATTTGACTGCATTGATAGGGTGGCCAACCAACGTGTAGACACATGAGATGTCATATGGATCCTAGCTACAAAAATCTTTTACTCTTCAGTGACATATATGTTTATATATGTGTATATATATATATATATATATGCCTCAGTTCTACTCTTTTCCTGCTCAAGAGGGTAGGTGCCTATGTCAGTCGTGGGTCTGAATATTCAATTAACCAGCAATTATGTTTTAACTGAAATTAGAGCCCTAGATTGAAATTACTGGGAGTTAGCTGACTATGCCTCAAAGCTTTGACTGCTAAAATCTCTGTTATACATAGAACCTGGAAGACAAGCACAAAGCAAGGAATAATTGGCTATGTCTCGCTCGGTCGACCAGAGACAGAATTGATGATGTCTGAGACTGCTAAATAAAAAGCCAGGGACCTATCTATCTCTGCTCCTCATGCCAGGTGTCACAAAGTGACTTAAGAAGTTATATTGCTTAAGGACATACCTCTTCAGAACTGACAAGAGAAAACTGGAGAGGAAACTGAAGTCCTTGACACCTCACCATATACACTGCTTTCTGTTATCTCATTTCATGGCAATGTTGTGAATTTCTGTAACATTCTGTTTCCCTCCCTCTAAAGGCCTAGCCATCAGCTAGACAAGTGTGGATATAAACTAGTTGATAACTACTTGGCCTCAAGGAGAGAGGTTGGTCTTTGACTCACTTTTATTAAGCAGTTTAGGCAAAGAGCCATTTCTGTCTTTAATCCATTGCTTTTTAATGTGGACCAGAACATTAGTAAGACAGCGGCTTCTACCAATCTGCTCTACGAAGGAAATGTCTCCAGGGAAAAAGACTGAAAACAATCTTCTGCTTTTTTAACAGACACAGAAGGTTATACTTACAAAATGTTCATGTAATTGCACAAAACATGAGATTCTAATTTTTCTTTCTCTTCTTTCTTTCTTTCTCACTTATGACTTTGCCTGACAGCTTTGCTAGCTTCTATGGAAATTTTCTCAGCAAATTTCACAAGCTAATTTATGAAGAGAATCAAAAGGCTGAACAGCACAATATCAGAATATAAATTACAAGAAACAATCTACTATTTTTTCAGATTTTAAATTTTCAGATGCAACACTTACACCCTGATTCTGCAGATGTATTGCAAATTTGCCTTCTCATAATTATGAGCTGTTAACTAGCAATTGTGCTATGTCAGTTCCAAGCCACTCCTTTAACTCTAATCAGATCTTGCTGATTCTTATTGTGTGTTGTTTTCTGCTAGCACAGTTATGGCCACATTTGTGATCCATATCGTCCACATAACTGATTTAATGGTCATTAAACATTTAATTTATTAATACAGTTATAGGAGGTATTGTCTTGGTATTTGCAAAACAGCAGGCTCAGATTCCTGGCATTTCTCAGACTTCCTTTTGATACACTTGCTTTCTGCTTTTGCTCAAAGCTGCTCCTCCATCTGTTTCTACCAAAGCCTATGTAATTTCAGGTATTAAACACTACATATTTTATTAACTGACATTATATGACATGTTCTTAGCTTGGAACATTCTTTAAAACATGAGAAAATGCATTTTGTAGAAAAGGACTGAGTACTTCAGTAGTAGAAGTAGCAGGTGCTCTATCGAATACAGAAATTATTCGGGAGACAATAAATATAAGCGCACATTTCTGTGTTGTCTTGGTTTCTGAAGAGCTTCCAGTCTGAGCACATAGATAGAGGAGAAAATATAACTTAGGAGAAATAAATTATGTGACAGCAGCAAAAATACAAGGTTTATTTGTTTTCCTAGTATGGGATGAATATACAGATTTTAGAAAAACAAAACAAAACAAAACAAAACAAAAAAAACTAAAAAAACCCTCCAAAAACTCCAATCCCCCAAAAAAACCAACCAACAAACAAAACAAAACAAAACAAAAAAACTAAAAAAAGCCTCCAAAAACTCCAACCCCCCCAAAAAACCAACCAACAAACAAAACAAAACAAAACAAAAACAAACCACAAAACCTCACAAAACAATACGAACAAAAAAACCCCAAAAACAACAACAAGGAAAAAAAAACCCAAAACCAAAACCAAAAACAAAACACTCCAGAAGAAAAGGGAAAGCAGGGACTACATGGAAAAGAA
Organism: Cnemophilus loriae; assembly: GCA_013397755.1. Taxonomy (NCBI): domain Eukaryota; kingdom Metazoa; phylum Chordata; class Aves; order Passeriformes; family Corvidae; genus Cnemophilus; species Cnemophilus loriae. Next base: position 3,229,710 of record VZTF01002825.1, on the reverse strand, counting down.
GAAAGATCAGATAATGAAGTTGATGTGAAGAGAATGAGAGAAAAGTGAAGCTAAAGTGCCAAGTCACTGCAGTTCCGGGAGGCTGTCTAAGCAAAAAAAGTGGCTTCATACTGTTGGCCTTTCATGAAATATTGAGACTAACTCAGGGGGTACTGTGGCTTAGATTATACTTAGTGATGTACCAAATAAACAGTTCCAATCACTCTGTATCTTCCACAGATTACTGACATGCAGCAGAGGCAAAGTCTAGAGCTGTTTCCTGTAGAAAACTTGGCTGAAAATGAAGTTCAGGGGGGAAGTATAAACATGGAGGAAGTGAGAAGCTCCTCAGAAATAATGTGAGAAAAAAAGAATACTCTTTTTTGTAGATAGAGTTTTGGGCAAGAGTTTTACTTCTCAAGGTACTTAATTTCTTTCTAATTTCTGAAGTAATACCTCCCTGGTGCGCAAATTTCTTCAATCTACGAAGATGGCCTGAGTATGCTGTCCTCCAGTGCCCATGTTTTCAAAATTATTTGACTTCTAAAGTCTGAATTCATTAAGATTTTGTTCTTACAAAATTATTTAAATTCAATTCTAGATGGCCATCTCATGTTCATTGCACAAAGAGACTTACAAAGTAATTGGTTTAATAATAATCACTACTTGGTCCAGGTAGAAACTTTCTTATTTGGGATTATCTAAAATGTAGTGCAAACAAGTAGCATCACTTTTGTTTTGCAGAGTCCAAAACTTATTTATGTAAAGAAAGACATATATGTTGTTTGAAAAATGTATTTTCTGTAAAGTCTGGAAAGAAAATACTCTTCATACTGGACTGTAGAACAGTTCTCAGTTTTTTCTTCCATACCACTTGTCTGTTCCAAGTAAACAAGTTTTTTTCTCAAGTTTTAACTAGAGAAAGAATATGTTCACATTCCTCTCTAAATATTGTATTGATTAGGATTTGCTTTTGGAGATGTAGCTTAAGTATTTTCAAATAAAATAATAACTGCAATATGAATATACAATATAATTTCTGAAACCTTTGCGTACTAGGCTATGAGAGCAGAGGGAGAGAGCAGAACAAAAAATCTGAGGAACAAACATGGGATGATAAACATCTACCCTAAGATTCTCATTTGTAATATTAGTGCTGACCTCAGAAGGAGCTACAGAAACTTTAATGTGCTCTGTTTCATATGATTTGTATTAACTTTACAAGGCTAGCACTCTCTGGCATAGTTACAAAACAATACTTAATCATAATTGTAATGTTTACATCATTCTTATATATTTAGACACTAGTAGAAGACATTAACTATCATAAAAGTATTAAAATTTGAGCAACTGAGTCAGAGTTTGGGGATTTTTGGGAATGGGTGATATTGCAAATGAGCGTTTGAACATTATTTTCTCCGTCACTTTATTTTGTTCTTGCTGTCTTTAGGATTTGAATACGAAACGGTAGAACATTATCTAAAGTATGCCAGTTGAACAAGTCTTTAAAAAGTATATATTTCTGTGGGTCATACAGCTGTTAGCTTTTGAGTCAAACCTGCTACCTGATTGCTTCACACTTCATTCTTCTACAACATAAGCACCATTCTCCTGAGATAAATGAAGTTTCATGTCTCCATTCTGCAAGAAACTTCACTGAGTTGGACTCCTGTGCCCACATAAAGCCAGAAGTCTGATGAAAGTCTTGGTTAAGGAAATTGCCCTGGAGCTGGGAGAAGGAAATTGAACTACTCATATGAAAGAATTTGGTTATGAGAGCTCTTCCTCAAGCCACTTGGTCTTGTCAGCGTTAGCTATCAGAGCTATCAAGGTTTTAGGGGTTTTAATGTCGTATAAACCCTGTATATGACTGAAGCTTTCATACCTTTTACTCAATGACAATCCTATTTCTTCAGATACGAGAATTTTTCATAAGCAGAAAATATCTTCTAGTTGTGAGGCTTCACTACTGAGCATACAGCTCAGATAGCATCTGGTAAAAATCCAGCTGCTTCACAAGATTACTGTAGAAATTATCCCAAAATACATTACTTTGTTGCAAAGACTGAGAAAAACTTATAAATGTTTAAACTTTGCTATATAGCCGGAATAACTCTCAAATATCCTTTAAAGAGAAGATTCCTAGGATACAGCAGGGCTGAGAACTCATAGCACCATGAATCCACTGGCAACACTTTCTGAAGCACTGGGGAAGAGAGGGTATTTTGAAACTAGTGAATAAGCACAACATTGCCACTAGATCTTCACCAGAACACATTGCTCCTGAGGGAATCGGGGGATCAAATTCAAGATGACCACTTTCATAAGAACAAACTGTTGAGGATTCTAGGGTTTCAGCAGTGTTCCTGTAATGCCTTACTTATTCCACTGATTACTAGAAAACACTTCTTTAATGCCTTGGGTAGCAACTGTCTACCTGGACTGTGAAGATTCTGAGGGATCACATGCTGCTATGCTTCAAGAACCTGAGATATGTCATAGGGAGCTGGAAATTTGTAAAGGCTCCTTCTGCCCTGCTTGCTTATTCATCAAATCGTTGAGTAAGGACCACTTAGTTAATAAAAAAAGACTAAAAGAACTGCTTATCTGGGAATATAAAACCCACTATCATGTCTATCACTGCAATCAAAAGCAGATGAGTACAGAGTAGCAGGCAACCTGAGACGATACTTCCACCACATATTTTCCTAGTCTTCAAGTCTTTGCAACACAAGAACTCCTTGACCCAAAAATTGTTTTCGTGTTTTTAGTAATCCTCAGTAAATTTCCTCTGTATGAACTTGTTCAGTCTCTCTCAAAATGCATAAAAACATTCACCATCTTGTAATAGGGAATTTTGTACTTAGATAACACATTTTGTAAAGAATCTAGTAATTCCTAATTCAAACCAGGCTGAAGAAAATAAGAAAATATATAAACAAAGATATTTATTCACAAAAACCCCTGTGATGTTTTGCTAGACATCATGGTAGCAAAATAGAGGCATAGGTGAGAAAAGGAAGGAAAACCACTGTTAATTTACTAGAGTTAGATTAATAAGCAAGTTCTCGCTTGTAAAATTTCTGAAAAAAATAATTCATAAATATCTTTTTTTTATATGCCTTAGATCTCAGATACAGCACCTTTCCGAGGCAGAAAGTCTCCCATTGAGTCCTTCCATTTGTCTGCATTTATTTAACATTTTTCTCCAAAGCAAGTTTTCTTCTTACATTTCCCTGCAGCAGCCCACCCATTCTCCTTAACTGAAATCTGGCTCACTTTCAAGCTCTCTTAGAAAGGTGAATATTTCTTTTTTATAAAAGATGTCACCTCCTTGACTTGACTTACCAGTTAACCTCAAGTTAACTCTAAAAACTCTTCCTCTTTGTGACATGACATACTTACATATTCAATTATGACTCTAATTCTGGCTCTTATTACTTATTTGCAAAGGTAAACCCACACATTTTATTTCTGGCCTTTCTCCAACATTAGGCATGAGTATTTGTAATGATTGTACCATTCGTCAAACTTGCTGTGGCAAAATTTAAAATGCATTTTGAGTGGGCTTTAATACCTAGATGTACAGATTGTTTACACTCTCTGCTACAGGATCACACTGAAGGACTATAAATTCTTTCACTTAGATTAAAATTTTCCCTAGTACCATTAGAAAGGGGTTATGGTAAATGTTAAGATCATCCTAGTTTTTAGTTCCCTGGCTAAATCTCCAGCTGCTGTGTAGTAACTTGGTCTTAAACTGGTCTATAATTAAGTCATTCACACCGATAGTGAGAACATCAAAGTTTCCTTTGTAGCTTGTGTATTCAAAAATAAATTGATCCGAAATGTAAAACAACATATTCTGGAGCATAGAAGGACCATTTCTTGATTGAGTTAGAAAAATATGTTTCTGTTATGCTGTGATTCCATCCCCTGCTTTCCTTCTCTTTTCACTATTAATCAAAATTGGAAAAAGAGAGAAAACACAAAATATGGAAATTGCATAAAGGAAGGTTTTGCCAAGGAGAAACATCCAAAAATAATATTAATTTTATTAAATTAAATTAAATTAAATTAAATCTACAAAAAGAAAATTTAAAAATTTAAAATCTTCCATACCATTCTCTCATTACTAAACAATTCTATTAAGCATTTCTCAAGAGAACTGAAACTATGAATATAAGCTGTTTGAAACAGGATCTGGAAATACATTGATCTGTATGGCAGTACAGCTCTTAGAATACAGTGACATGTGTTTTCACCTGGCAACAATACTGACGTGTGAAGTGTGTGGCCCTTGCATATGTGTAAGTCCATATAGAAAAAATACATCTTCTCCTCCTCTAAAGACTGATTCTGAGAAAACAGTCCATCCACAATCATTCTAATGACTTTTTTCATAATCATGTTGTTCTTTCCTCTCACCCCTGATACATGTCATAGCATCCAATGAAGTTTAACCAGAAAAAAATGAGAATAAAATATGAATGAAAGGCTCCCATGACATGAAGACTTGTTCAGAAAAAGTGACACTTCATCTGTACTCAATGACAACCCCTCAAAAATTAGCAGAAGCTGAAGAAGAACATTCCTTCTTTTGATGCTAGATGTTGGCCAAGTCTTCAATGAATTTCTACTGAAATAAAAGAGTACTTACACTCATAAATAACAAAACCTTAAGTAAGGATTTATCTTGAGCAGTCATGGTGATATATGACCATGAGTATACATACAAATTTCCAGGGCATGTTAACATGATCAGTATCTGAAAATGCCTTAACTGGGGAAATATAAACTAAAATACTTTGAAAATGAAAATCATTGTAGCTGTTTCAGGTAACACCAACAAGCATATTCAGCAAGGTTCTTAGTAAAAATGATTACTTTAAGTGAAAGTTTAAGTGGAAGCAACTACCACTTGAATAATGAATGATTCTGGTAATTGTGTAGAATCAGTCTTTCATTGTCCAAAGCGATTTAAACATGTGGTATAAAATATGTAAAAAGCCATTGAAATTACTGGAATGTAGACCAACCTGATGATTTTCAGACTCAAAAGAAATATATAAATCACTAAATATGAAATATTGCATTTTTCATATCATACATGTGATATTTTATCAATGCATTAAAAAAAAAGACCAGACATTATTATATAGAAATAAGAAAACCCTTTTTAATGCAAATTACACAAGTAACTCATATTCCATATAAAACAGATTAATACGCTGTTTAGAAATTTAAAATCTAAATACATGAATGATTTTTATTCCCCACTTATTTTGGACTTATAACAAGAGACAGAGGCAAACAGCTTTCATAATATGTTCTCAATTTTCCTTGATACAAATTATTGTAAAATTATTGCACAAATTATTGTAAAATAAGCAAAAAAGCACCTACTTTTTTGATAAATGCTTTGAAATTTCTCTATTGAATCTGATCTTTAGTTGAATTTGATCTACATGTGTAAAATCTCTGCATAACAAATCTCTTAGGGTTAAGAGAGATCCAAAGAGAGAAACTTTGATCTTTGCACAAGGTTATCGATTTAAAATAGAATCCCTCTGGTCTTAATTGCCTTTTTAAAATTCTCTTCCTAACATTTTCAGAATAAAATTGCTCACTTTCTTCAGAGTTGTGGGTCTCATCTAATTCAGAATAATCTGTGATTATATTTAGTATATATACATGTTCCAATATTTTATATATAAGTACATTCTATCAATATACTAGAATACTCTCCATCCTTTACTGGATGCTGAGGGTAGCATAGTGAGGATACCCAGCTCCCAGAGCTGGAAGTTAGTGGCCCCATAATCCAGGAGGAAATGGCTAGTGATCTGCTATGCAAATTAGACAGCTGTCCAACTATGGCCCTGAATGCCCTGAACTCAAGAGCAATGAAGGAGCTGTCATTTATCAGCAGTCCTAGTTATCTGGAGAAGTTGCCCATGGAGTCTCTGGAAGTATTCAAAAAGTGCCTGGATGTGACACTTAGGGATATGGTTTAGGAGTTATTATGTTGGTGTGAGATTGGCAGTTGGACTAGATTATATTGGAGGACCTTTCCAACCTTGAATATTCTGTGATTTTGTGAAAAGTGAAATATGAGTAATTTTTTTGGTTATGTAGCAGAATACAGTACAAGTATATTTAGAGAAATTAGACTATATTTTGAGTAAATGAAGTTTGCTATGCACTTGTTTATTTGAGGTTTTGTTTTTCCCAAAGGGAGTTTTATAATCCTATCTCTCTAAGATGTGAGCTTCACATTTAGCTGTGAGTTCCTCTGTCTGTTTGTGTACAATAAATCAAGATTTTCAGCTACTGAAACCTTGCAATTAATTAATTTGGTTGTTTAGCATTTTTGGAATTCAGGCCATCACTTTAAATTTGTAAATGCTAATTTAGGATATTAATTGCAGGTGTTTATTTCTGAAAGCAGTCAAAATTTTCTGAAATAAAAAGGTAGGCAGTTAGGGATCACATGCACTTGTGTTTGATATTTTTGTCCACTGTCTATAGAGGAAAGGCAGTCCTCATTATCTGGTCATCTAATTAGCTGAATTTCTTTCACTGAGTTTATAGGGAACAAAATGAAAATAGTACATTTTCTTTTTCTGGTGTGCTCAACTTCTGTCTAAGAGGCAGGCCATGAGAGAGGACTGTCCAAGCATTTGCACAATTTCTATAGCATTTAAAATTTCTAGAGCATTTGTCTCTGAAGCAGAAATCTCACAATCTGAACTATAGACAGTTTGCACATACAAACTCAAAGAATTATATCCAAGTCTGTGCAGATTTGAAATCACCTCCTCATGGGCAAAAAATATCTTGCCTGTCATGCCATGAAATACCTTTCATAGAAACCTTTTTTACCTTTCAGATGGAGATGAGCTATATCTGCCAAGACAGCAAGCTAGTCAGCCAGAGACTAAATCTCTCCAGAACGTAATGGGTGGAGCTATGAGATTCTTATCTATTGTCTCGGAGTTAATTTTATTGTTCCTGTTTTAATTCTAGTAATAGCCTACTGTAAAATGCAGCCAAGTCCAAAACCGAAGATGTGCTCCTTTTGCTCCTGAGACAGATTTCCTGTCGCTAGGTCCTCATTTCATTCTGTAATTCTGGTATGTCTGGCTATATAGTCTCAAGAGGAAGGTTGGCATTAGATTTGTCCAAGGTGTATCTTTATTTAGACATCTCCTCAAATGTGGATTTAACATTTTCTATGCCCAACCTTGCAATCCCTATAAATCAGTACTCATTTATGCAAAAAGCTTATTAGTATGCTCCTCTTTCTGGCAGACATTAGCCAGACCAAATGCAAAGTGGATAAAGGCACCTCACATTTCATATTAATTTACATTATAGTCAATAGAAATCTCCAGGACATGATGCTTATGACATTCCACAGATGTGCAAAGGGAGCTGATCAGTCTTTCTCTTCCTGACAAATGAAAAACTTTAAAGCAGCCTTTTTCTTCCACTACTCATCAGTCATTTCCAGAGAAGAGCCATTTGGTCAGCTCGTGAAACAGTTGAGAGGAATTCGTGCATCAAAATGGTCAGGGGAGGTGATTCAGTTGGGAAGTAATGAAGCTCTCTCTGTGGCTAAACTTTTTTTTTTTGTATCTTTAGAAGTGGAGGAGCAAAGTTAGAATGAAAGGGTAGTCCAAGTAAGGTAACACAAGGACTGATAAATAAAAACATATGAAAAAACAAATCTCACTAGCTCCTAAATTAAGCAGGTAGCATTATTTTCTGTCAGTCCTCAGAGGCACCAAATATATTTTGATTACTTCTTTGGTGGTCAGGCATGTAAACTTTCAGAAAGACAGTAGAATTTTAATGCAGTAGTATCTTAATGGGCAGGACTGTAATACTCTGAATTTCTGTCAAATTTGTAATTACAATTTTAAGTGCTCATTCCAAGAAATAACTTCACCTTCTTCAAATGACTGCATGTATTTTCCAGTAAATATATGGCTATATGCCAGGAAAAAAAAAAAAAGGATACAAGAAACACAGAGACAGAGATAGGTGGGCTAAACCTGTAGACCTTTTCAAGCATGGTCATAAAGTTTCCACTTCTATTATCTGAACTTCTGTGGATTTCCACGTAGGAAGAAGCGATCAAATCGTTGATTACTATGTACACCCTACTTAAATTTATGCCTGAAGTTCATTCTTTAGTTACATGGTAGTTTTAAGACAAGCCTACAATCAAACATTAAAATGTTGTTGAGCATCAATCATTTGGTGAAAAACAATTGGAACTACTTGGTTATTTTAGTAATATACATCTTGAATCAAGTATTTTATGCCATTTTAATTTACACCATCTTGTACCTCTGAAAAGGTACACTTCTTTATTGGTAGCTATATTTGGTGCTAGAAATTGAATTTCTAAGTAAAAAGATCTAGCATAAATTCTTGTAGCAGCTGCCCAGGTGTGCCTAGATGGACACAACACATTCCAGCTGGCTCTAATGGACCCACTGCAGGATGCAGCTGAGGTCTTCAGCCAAGATGGTGGTGTCTTGAAGAAAAGGTATTTAAGACAGGGAAAAATGCTGCATGGCAGTGAGGAATGAGCTAAAAATGTGGCAGCACTGTGAGCAATAAGGTGAGAGAAGAAAGGAGGAGGTGCTTTAGTGCTGGATCAGTGATTCTTCTGGAGTTTGCGGAGGACCCTGTGCTAAAGTGTGTCTATACTGACCCACAAGCTGTCTCAAGCTATTTTATCGCTGTGTCCTTGTGAGGAGGAAGAACAAGTAAACAGCTTGGTGAGATTTTGGCTCTTGATGAAGGCTAACCTTTCACAGTTCTTTGTGTTTGCTTTTTCACACATTGATATAAAAAAGGAATGCATGCCATCCCTTATTCTTCTTTTACACTTAGCCATTAAGTTTTAATTCATATAGACATACTTTCCTTCTATGCTGTTTTCACTCATTTGCAAGATATGATACTTCTTCAAACTTAATTCTAAATAGAAAAATTACAGTGTTAGATAAATGCAAATTGGAAAAATTTACAGTTTTAGAACAGTTCTGGAAGAATCTGATAACCTTACACTTATAGGAAACTGACAGCATGACACTAATTCTAAAACAAAACTGTTTTCCAAGCTCTTTTTTATATAGATGTATATAAAGATATATCCATCTGAACTTAACAGTCTGGAATTACTTTATTGCTTTCAAGTTAGTAATAATTGCACAAATTATCCCTGAGCTGAAAGTGTATGCTCACTATACAAAAACAGAATAATTCATACTTTGCTGAACAGCGAGGTCCTCAAAATACATTTGCAACATCATAATATACTAAAAAAATCCTATCTTACATTCAATTCCTATTCTAAAACTGCAGTGAAAAAAATGTTTACCAGAAGGTGAAAAATAAGTCTCTTCTTCATTTTCAATTGAAACTTTAAGAAGTATAAAGGCAGAAGTACAAGGCTGATCAGGGAATGGACAACGTTTCATACAAAAAAGGAGGCTAAGCAAGGTAGGTGGCAAGTTAATACGAACTCTTAAGAGGCTTGCTGTATAAACACTTAAAAGGAAGGGAACAGACTCAGGAAAAAGCTTTTTTTATTATTATTTTTTGGCTGCAAAAGACAAGGTCACTATGAGAAGAATCTGAGTTTAGGAATTTGGAAAATCAGAGAACCCTAACCACCAGAGTAGTGAGGCTCTGAAGCAGTTTTCCACTGTAAATAAAATTTAAAATAATATATAAAAATAGCAATTAGCATGCTATCTGAATGGTATATGAAAAGTTCTATATTATAGAAGATGCCCGTTGAAAGCAAAGCTTGGACTTGGTAGTTCAAAGATTTCTTTTCAACTCTGTTTGTGTTTATAGTGGGTTTTTTTTGTTTGTTTTTCTGCATCAGGAGTTCTTCCATGTACACTGGTACACATTCAGTTGTAGTGGGTTGACCCTGACTGGATGACAGGCACCCACCAAAGCTGCTCCATCACTTCCCTTCTCAGCTGGACTGGGAGAGAAAATATAACAAAGGTTCATGAGTTGAGATAAGGACCGAGAGACATCACTCACCAAACAATGTCAAAAGCCAAACAGACTCAAATTGGGAAAATCAGCTGAATTCATTACTAATCAAAATCAGAGCAGGATAATGAGAAGTGAGATAAATACTAAAAACACCTTCCCCCCACTCCTCCCTCCTTCCCAAGTTCTACCTTCTCTCCCTCAGGAGCTCAGGGTGGCAGGGAATGGGGGTTACGGTCAATTCATCACACATTGTTCTCCTGCTGCTCAGGGAGAGCCAGTGTGGTGTCCCTCCCATGGGAGGCAGTCTTCCACAAACTTCTCTAATGTGTGTCCATCCCACAGGCAACTATTCTCCATGAACTGCTCCAGTGTGGGTCGCTTTTCATGAGGTGCAGTCCTTCAGGCACAGCCTGCTTCAGTGAGGGTCCCCCAGTAAACCCTGGTCTCACAAGTCCTACCGGTAAACCTGTTTCAGTGTGAACTCTCCTCTCCACAGATCTGCAGGTCCCTGCCAAGACCCTTCTCCAGCACAGGCTTCACTTGCGTTCACAGCATACTTTCAGGCGTGGGCCTCCTCCACAGTCTGCAGCTGGATCTCTGCACTTCCATTAATGTGTCAGGGGCATTGCCTTCTTCTCCATGGTCTTCACCATGGGCTGCAGAGGAATCTCATCTCTGGCACCTGCAGCACCTCCTCCTCCTCCTTCTGTGCTGACCTTGGTGTCTGCAGGGCTGTTCCTGTCACATATTCTCAGCTTGCTCTTCTTGACTGCAATTAAAAATTACAACTGCGCAATAACTTTTTTTCCTTCTTAAATATATTATCACAGAGGTGTCACTGTCCTTCCTGATTGGCTTGGTCCTGGCCAGAAGCGTGTCCATCTTGGAGCTGGCTGGCATTGGCTCTGCTGGACATGGGTGAAACATCTGGCAGCTTCTCACAGAAAACATCCCTTTTCCCTCCGTGCTACCAAAACCTGGCCACACAAGACCAATACAGACACCAAGGACAAGAGCTTCACTATGTGGCCTTAATTAATTTTCAAAACAGATTATTTCATTCTTAACAAAGGTTGTTCTCCATTCAGTCTCAGATTAGTATGCAAATTGCATTACACTTTTTTTAAAAATTGAAACCACAATGCCTTAATTTAGCTAAATGTCAGGAAAATAGATTTATTTTCCTGGAAGGAAGATAGATAATTAAATCTTTCATGAAAATGATTAAGTCTTATTGAAAAAAAAACTAGTGCAAAACATTCAATTGTAATTGACTGAAAGAGTGCTGTATTAAGAGACTACAGATCAAAACATTTGACATGCACAACAGAGATGGGCCAAACAAGAAAAAAATAGACAAGAGGTAGACATCCACAGATAATAAGTCATCTCTACTCTTTTGTGAGTCTTCAAAAGCATGACAGCAAATATTATTAGGAATGACACTGCCGAATCAACATGTCCCTATAATTCCAGTTTTCATGACGTGCAGTTTCTATTACCACTTCCCCTAAAACGGGTATAAAACAAGAGGAAAAATCCCATAAAAATTATTATTGTCATGATCTCACTCATAACTCCTATTAAACAGCCCTTCTGCTTCTATGGCATAGTGAGAATATACTGATTCTCTTATTCTCCTTTTATCCCCTTCTTTGCCTTTGCTGTTGGGCAGTGTCAGGCTACTGCTGCTCTGGGAATTAGCTTGCAAAGGCTGCTTTATTGCTCTTCACTGAACACCTTCCCACGGGGACCTTTAGTGTCACCTTGGTAATGCAGCTCGCTGCCCCTAGTCCAGTGCCCGGAATACAACATTTATTTTTACCTTTGATTTGATTTCATATTCTCATGATGTCAGAAGACATTTGCGAAAGCTTGGCTTGAATTCCCATTTTTGTTATGTCGTATATTCTGACCGGCATAATTTAAAGTTTACGTGGTGGAAAAAAAGAAAAGAGAGGTAGTCTCTGAAAAAAAAGTACTGATGTGTTTTCAAAAAATCACTATGCTTACTTTTAAATTTGACATGTATTTAGTTAAAGTTATAGTATGCAGACTGGTTCTAAACAAAGCACAAGTTATAGTGCCCAAGGCAAAAAGCATATCAGTTCCCTCATTATTGCACATCGAGAGGAAAGCAGAGCTAAGTAAGGGGAGCATAGAGGCATCCTTTTAAGTTTAATTCTGAGTACAATTTGTATCACTTTTAAACCATTGAATTTAAACAACAGATGTGGGAACCTAGCATTGGATTGAAACTGGATATTTATTCCATAACACAGATAGGCATGAATATTCTTAGATAAGTTTTTGGATCAGTTGCAATCAGTTCCTTGATTATGCCAGAAGGCAGAGATTGGATTTGTTTTTGATTTGGATGCTGATATTTATACAAATCTCCAACTGAATTAAAGATGACAGAATACTTCTCTTTATCATGCAAGCTATTAATTTGAAACTCACAAATGGAAGAGGCTTCACTATAGAAAGATGTTAGATCACTCTTGGTGAATACTTAATGGAGAGTGTCATAAAATATCCTGAGCTGGAAGGGAACCACAAGGACCATTGAAGTCCAACTACTGGCTCTGCACAGGACAGCCCAAGAATCACACCTGAGAGTGTCGACTGAGTCAGGAGAGATAGAAGCTTGGTGACCTTACAGAGTTGTTGATTTTGGGTCCCCCAGCACTGCCCTTTGGGTTCTTTGTTTGCTAGGTTTGGATTAATCTGATTTCAAAACAAGTTTTTTAATAGGACTATATTGCATTGTACAGAACAAGCAGTGTCTATACGTCTATTACTCACTTTCAGTGGTCCATAAAAGTTAGTGACCATGAAATACTTCACTGCAACATTGGTTTCATCCTAACATTTCTGACATTTAGAATATGCGAGACAGTACTGCACTTTTGTCTGACAAGGGATCAGACTTTTCTCTTGCTCGCTCAGTTTGAAAGCACCTTAATTCATCAAGACTGCAGCATCTGCACATTCACTTTCCCTATTTCAGTATCCTTTGTTTCAGAGGGGTAAAGAGCCTTCCATACCTTTTTTCATAACTTTCACCCACTCCATTTTCAGGGATGTGATACAATGGCCTGGTTTTCTCTCCATTCACTACAGCTGAAATAAGAATTAAGGGAAATTATATTCTTTCCCATGTCCAGGTCAAGGTAGAGGCAAGTTAAGCATCTCTTTATATTCAGAAGAATACTCCCAGAGTAAGCTCTTGCTGCTAGTATACCCAATGATAGAATTCATCTTGCTGAAATTTCAACACCTACTGTATGGAGAGTGTATGTGATTACAGAAATGTTTAATCTTTATTTCCAGATCACAGAATATTCTGAGTTAGAAGGGACCCACAATGATCATCAAGTCCAACTCTTAAGTGAATGGCCAATACAGGGACTGAACTCACAACCTTGGTGTTCTTAGCACCATGCTCTGACAAACTGAGAAAATCTCTTGGTTTGTAGCCTCCTCTTACAATTAATGAAGAGGAACAGGCTGTTCTAAGTTGCAGTACATCTTATTCAAAAACAATTGGCTAAAATAAAACAGATAAACCATGCCTTAGAGTAACCTATTTGTATGCCTCTTCATTTTTTCTATAAAAAAATTAAATTACTATCTCAGATGAAGACTTCCACATCTAAATAATTCCAGTATTAGGGCAGGTGAAACTCACATTCATCCTCTTGATCTTATTTTTCTTCACTGAAGCCAGAATTTTTCTCAATTTGTCAAATGCATAAATGTTGCATACTTTTGATTTAGTGACATAGTTCACATGCCTTTCCATAATGAAATGATGCTTCTGTAGTAACAGGGTTTTGTTAAGCACATGATTATTGACAGTTTTAATGTTTGCCAAAACCAAAATCCATATTTTTACTTTTTTTTTTCCTGTTGTCATTAATGCAGACACTACAGCAATGTAGCCTTAATCTATAAACCAATTTTTAATTCCATTTGTGGTAACAACAGTTGAACAGTGTAGGGGACTGTCCATTATTCTTTTTCAGTACAGATAAAAATGCCTATCTTTTATATTTAGCCTGAGATATTGCTGAGGAGTTATAGCACAATATTAAAAAGGAATCTATAGACACATGTTGTTCCTGTGAGGTAAAGAACACTGCAGAATGATACGCAAAGGTACAGAACGTCACTTCTTTCCTTGTACGTGCAAGTAGCTCATAAAGCTAACATTTTATCTGTCTTCCATTAGCTTTTTTTATCAAATACCTGTAGTTGTTTTGATGTACTCAACAAAAGATCTATTTAGCAGATATAGTGGCTACAAACATTAAAAGGGATTGAGGACAAAATTACCAAAGATGTGCTTCAATGCATCTATTTGCTTCAACGTATTCTATGCTTAACCACGTATACGCTCTTTTTTCAAATTACAGAAGTCTTAATTCACATCCAATGGATCTTTCACTTTACATGGAAACCTCACATATACTTCTTGTACAATTTTATTTGCAGTACCAAATTTTCATGCAAATTTGGAAATTACTAAAATCTAATTGCTCATTTCCACTAAGTCAAGCCACCTTGCGACTAAAGAAGTCCAATGTTACAGACTTATTTTATAAGACTGATAAATGAGCTATTTATAGCCAGGGGTGCTCTTAGGAACAGTTTTCCCAGCCTATGAAGCTGGGTCAGCCTGATAGTAATTGACTGTGATTTACTTGGCAAACGACCTAATGTTTCTGAGCAGTGTTATCAGGTTACATATTTATGCAAAATTCCAAGACATCTAAACTCAAAATTTTTCTGCCTGATTGCTCTCCAGAACACATCAAATAGATTTAGTATACATAGGGAGCCCATATTATCTAAGTACTTCATAAAGATCAATACCTGAAACATACCTATTTAGAGACATCTCTTTCTCTCAGGCTCATATAAATCTGCTTATTATGGTGGAGTTCTTTCTAATTAACTCCTGAGAAGAATCAAAACCTTAATGTAGACATTAAAAGGAATGCACTAGTAGTGAATCATTTGCAATCTGTTTAAGCTCTGGCTATCCACTTCATTGCAAAATCATGAGATATACTCACTTATGTGAGGTGTACAATTTAAAAAAAAGTGTACAAAATAATAGATATGCAGGGGGGAAAAAAAGGATGTAGGCTATGAAGGTAATGTAAAAATGACAAATTATTATTTTTTTAAAACATAATTCAGTTAAGTTTGAAACAAATTTTATAAATGCAGCTAGCATTTGGTTGTATGTTTTACCAAGTTTCTTTGACAAAGTTTTTAAGTTTTTTATAAGTTATAAGACTTCGTACATTTTTATGGATGAAAGGACTGGGTAATAAAAAGATTTATTTGATTTTTCTAATAACAGACAGCTTTCCTGCAATAAGTGCAACATGCTTTTGTTTGAAATAGAATATATCTACTGGACATAGAGCTTATGTCTTGTTTCCTCGCAATCTGCTGTGATGACTAATTATACAACTTAAAAATCTACAACTATTGTATTCATTTTCTTTCATTTAATTTTCTGCTGTTTCAGCTGCCAACACTGTTTTTATTTATGCTTCCTCCACTACATTAAAAAGCATTATTAGATATCATCTTCCTCAAATAATATGCTTAGGTCATAGTTTCATATAATTTTAAAATAGCATACATATTTATATCACATTTTTTTTGTTTTCCACACCAATATTTTAGAAACTTGTCTAGATTATCTTAAAGCTTACAAGAAGTTAGAAATCACTGTAGAAACAATAGTGACAAAATATTGTACCGAACAATAAGAGATGTCATTTATCTCTATAAAAACTGAATTTGAGATTTTAAATTATTTTTATAATGTCAGACTTCACCTCAAAAATGTTTTGAATTCATTTCAATAAATTATTTCTTTTGTACTTCTTAGCAAAAGAAGTAAGGGATTTGCCTTGCAAATTATTTGATTTGTAAATATTTTCATGGTATTTGTTAGATGGCCTGCTTCTATGTGATTGCTAAATCCCATATTAACCAGAATGAATTATGTTTCCTAGAAACACTATTAATCTTGACCACAGCTTAAGAGGAGATATTTTCAAATGCTTATGTGAAAAATATTTGTGAACAAAAGTTTTGAAGACAAAGTGACCTGATTCAGGTGATCACATAAAAGTGTTCAAAGCTATTAAACATGATGAACTTTCTCTGCTGATCCAGGCGGATATCAGCACTCTGCTGAATTGTGTCAGAGATAACTACATGCGGATAACGGAAGTATTGAAATTCTAGATGGTTTTAGATTGATAAGAAAATTCTTAATACCTTTGACACATATTGCAGTATTTTGTATTTTGCAGACCAGAAACCTTAGCAAGCAAGGTGAGACTCCAAATGTGAATATGACAAGATTCTAATATGAAGAAAAACATTTCTTAGAGCAGTTATTAATACATTGCATCCTCTCAAATTTTTACATGAAACTCTCAGAAAACTGCTGTGAATTACTGTGCTTTGAAAGTGAGTTAACAGACTAGCAACACAAAAAATACACAGAAATTCACAATTTTTTGTTGTCATTTGGTCTACAGTGTTTATGAAAATAGCTTTCAGTTATTCTTCAAGGTATTTCACATGAAGAGACAATAATAGGAAATCTTGCTTACTGTGTTATTATTACTTTTTTGCTGATTTGAATGGTGGCATTACACCAGATTTTAAAAGACATGTATTAATATTGCCTTCATGAAGAAAATAAGTTAATTGGTTTCTCTGTTTTCAACATGATAATAGAATGATCCATTATACAGAAAATTACAGAAAACTAGGTTATTCTTCTGAGGAGAAACCCGTAAAAATCCAGTCTCTAGATTATGGCATTATTAGCCAATGAAATACAGCATACAGATATGCCATCCAATCTACAGGACAGTGGAAAAACCCTCAGATTTTCTCAGATTCCCTATTATGACTGTGCATAAAGGGTGGGAATTAAGATCTTAATTATTTCAAGTGTTTTGGATAAAAGGCTTGATCCCAGTCCATCACTGTCTTCTGACTTATGAAGTGTAGGTCTTGACAGTGATTTAATGCTATGGACATTGATACTCTTCATGGTACGTACTGAGAATGAAGGGGCTTCTGTAATTTTGTGATTGTTTTTTATGCACAACTGCATTTGTATGTATGCATAGAAGGGTAAGAGAAGTAAGGGCAAGTCTGTGCTGTTTATGATGCTCTCTGTGTACGTAAATTCAGAGCAAAACTCGAGAATATTGTTTCCACGACTGTTGGATCAGCTCTGTAGCTTATCTTTCATGGCTATAGGGAAACCCCACATAGCAAAAGGGAAATTCATGTAGGACATCCTAAACTGAATATTGTTAACATTGTTCAATGCTGCAATTTAGAAAAAAAAGATGACAGATATCAAATCTATGTTAGAATTGCATTGAGGCAAAAAGTGAATATTGGTTTAGAAAACGAAAATAAGAGGTTAAGTTTCTGGTTTTTCAAGTTTCTGTAAAACTATAAATGTAATAAATATTTCCACTTAAAGTAATAGCATCAGAAACTTATGGTTTTATTCTTGTCGTTCATGCTATACAGAAAGGTGATGGAGTGCCCAGTCACACTAAACAATACATTGCTAGGAAGATATGAACACTGAACAGATTTGTGAAATTTTGCTTGTGAATGATAGACTTTTATTTTAAGAAAGAACTTCTAATTTAGCAAATAACATGCCCCAAACCCCCATAAATCCTTCAAAACTAAGTTTATTCTTCCTTTCAGTTATTTTGAAAAAATAGTTAACTAGTTAGTAGCTAAGTTCCGTAGCTAAGCTTCTTAGCTAGTTAATAGCAAAGAAGCTGTGTCCTCACCAAAATGTGGTGTTTCTCAAGTCCAAAGTTGAAAGAGATTGTAAGTCAAACATTCCTAAATTCCATAGAAGTATTTTGCCACAATATATTGATTTTGTTTCCAATTACAGTAATTAAAACTCATGTCAGCACCCTAAAGGGGCTTTAAATAGCCATAGCAAAAAGGCCTTTCACAGTTTTCCAACAGTCTTGGACAAGAAACTTCTTGAAAAACAGACGCTTCAATAAAAAACCCCACAAACAAAAAACAAACAAACAAAAAAACCCACAAAGGACAAGAGAAATACAGTACTTCAGCATGAACATGTATGTAAATTAGAATAAATTTTCCACAATTTCACTGGAACAGAATTTCACGTACATAGAATTTCAATTTCCACTGAATCATGAGTCCAGAACAGGAACAAAAGATTTAGGTTTTGTTGGTTGGCTGTCATTTTTCAAATTTCTAATCCCTTTTATGAAAGAAAAAAAAGGTGCAAGATAGAAAACAATAACTATTAAAAAAAAAATCTTATTTCCCCTCTCCAAAATCCGGAAAAAAATACCCAAGGACTGTTATGCATAGCAGATGAAGTTCCAGACATTAAAGGATTAGTGACTACTACCAATAACAAGTTCATTGGTTGCTTCACAGTGGTATTACTGTTCTTTTTCAAAGCACCCACAGACATTTGACCTTTGTTTTAAAATGACCATTTGAGTGTCTAAAGAAACACTCAGAAAAGAGTCAGGAATAATCACCACCACGAGCACATCTTTCCTCACCGAGAAAAGTGATATAAAATGTGACTAATTAAAAACATTTATCATCTTTCTGTTCTCTCCTTTTTTGTCCTCAACTACACTACAATCATTTTAGTGATTGATGTCTTCAAATTCATGTGTTTAACTTAGTCATATGACTAAAAATGAGTCAAGTACTTAGAGGATAAAAACACTTCACTGAATGTTAGAATATTGTCATGTGATAAATTATATTCATGCTTTTAACTCTTATAATGCTTGTCAAAATTATATTAAATTTTCTCTTGAAATACCTCTGTCAAGTTCAAATATACTAATCTGTATGCAATACCTGCAAATAGTGTATGTAACACAGTACTTCAGATTTATAAATATTGAAATTAATTTTCTTAGTAAATGCTATAGAAAATAAGTTGAAATTTTAATTTTGGTCTAAAACCAAAATACATGTTTGATCTTGACTGAATCTTTTTCTACAGGCCACCTTCACTGAGGAGTGGAACTGAGGTGTGTATTTTAGGAAGAATCTATTTAGTATGTAAATAAAATCAAGAAGGAAATTATACAGACTAGACACCAGATTTCACAGAAACAGAATCACAGGATATTCTGAGTTGGAAGATTCCCACAAGGATCAACAAGTCCAGCTGTTCAGGGACTCTCCCATATGGAAATCAATCTCTCCACCTTGGTGGTATTAGTACCATGCTCTAACCAACTGAGATAATCTCAGGGTCTTATTCAGTATTATTTTGCGGAAGATATGGGAATTGAAATGTGATACAACAGAAGATAGAAATTAATTCTCGGTAGTGAAACCATTTATTTAAAAAGACGCAAGAAATTTCCCAGAGAAAGATGTAATTGAAAGATGTGTGGTACAATTTAACAACTCTCTTTACAAAATCTAGGGTCATTGAAATGAACCTATCTAACTGCAGACTTAAAAGACAGATTTGATCCCTTTCTAATGGGTAGCTGTTACTACAAGATATGGAAAATGAAAAAAACAAAACAACTTGCTTTCAAAAAGAAAGTAGAAAAGTTCATAAAAAATAATTCTAGGAACATTATTACTTACGTAAAAAACATATTAAGAAGCTCTTGAGTCAAAAGCTGTCTGAACTTAGAGAACACTCTGAGCATTATCATCACGTATTTGTCCTAACCTCACATCTGTGTAGATGTGGTGCTTAGGGACATGGCTCAGTGTTAGCCTTGGCAGTGCTAGGTTTACAGTTGGACTCCATGATCTTAGAGGTCTTTTTCAACCTAAATTATTCGATGATTTCCCCCCAGATATCTACTTCTGGCCACTGTAATAAACAAGGCATAAACCTATGAGCACCTGCTGTTTAATATGGTTTAATTGTAGTGTTAGCAGCAGCATTAGCAGCAGTGGCAAAATGAAGTCCATCTATTACTTGTTTTCCACCTCATATTAGTCAAGTGGTGCTGGGAGGATGTAATCAAGGTCTTTTTCGGG